>CAHIKZ030001735.1:560000-887500 GCA_903632075.3 Acanthosepion pharaonis | reverse complement strand
GCTCCTCTCTCACGTGCCAAAAGTCTTATGGATTGAGTTGGATCTTTTCTAATTGATCGCTTTAGTTCTAAGTTGAAATGATGATCTTTCTTCCTGTTATGATCTCCCGATTCAGTTTTCTTCTCCACTGTTCCCTTTTCTTTTAAACTTATTCATCGTTTTCTATGTGTTTCTTGAATGGACTTTGAAGATGGGATGAACATTTATGCTGTAACACGATTTGGACAATTTTGCGGTTACATCCGATATATATATATATATATATATATATATATATATATATATAAAGAATTAATGGATTTTGTTTTTTAATCCGTTATATTTTTATTACTTCAAACGTTATTTTTAGTCGATACCCGTATTTGAGCGGACTATTTATTTTAAACAGTATTTTTTCGCCTACCGGCCTGAACCTCCACCATCTATGCAGTTTGATATATATATATATATATATATATATATATATATATATATATATATATATATTCAAGTAACTCTTCTGACGAGACCGTAAGGTCGAAACCTGTGTTGTGCGTTACACGTGGATTATTCTAATCTTTTATAATTATATATATATATATATATATATATATATATATATATATATATATATATATATATATATATATATGCATGCATGTCCGTAAATTTTGTTGAAGATTTTAATAGATGTTAAGTTGTGTAATTAATAATTATCATTGAATTACACGGGCAGTGAAAATGCCGAGATTGTTGTAAAAGACACACTCTGCTTGTTTTTTTTTTCATGCTTAGGCTACATGCTTATTAAATTAAGACCTGTCTGTTCTTAGCTTGTTTTTCATCCGGATTCACTTGATAACCGAGTCCTATATTTATCGATGATCTTCTTCGATAAGTATTGATCGAAAAGCTAACCACCACTTTTTTTTCTTTTTGAAAGTCATTTTCAATAATCCCCGAGTCTTCATTCCCAAACTTAAATTTTGTACCCACAATAAATCTTTTAGATATTTTATAAGTACATTTATAACTAGCTCTAGTCGTGAAAATTACATGAATTTTCTATTTTAATTTTTCTGAAGAATCATAATTGTTTATTACAAGATATTGCAATAACAATCATAAGTATGAACGCAGACTATTCTTTAAATGGTAAAAAAAGTACAGATGAAATACAAAAATCCAAAGCTGACAAAGTTTTCTATTTCACTGAAGCAGACGTTAAACGCATTGTCGCCTCTTCTTTCATTCATTCATTCATTCATTCACTCATTCAGTCCCCAGGTTACGACAGTCCTGACCCCGATGATTTGTGATTACGACGCAATCGCCATTAATCTTGTTTTCCTGGTCGTACGCCATATTGGATTGTTGTACGTTCTTTCTCTTTCGATTGTGTCGTGTTTGTTGATACTTATGGCTCCCAAGCATAGTGTAACCTCTTCTGATTATGGTCGTTCGAATAAAAGGAAAGCCATCACAAAATTGCAAAAACTTCCCGACTTACACGGAAAATCGGAAATCACCCCCACCGTATATGCTTTGTTTTTTCTTACTAAAACCTGATATCGTCTCTGATATATCTTTTCTTTCGACTTTTCTCGCAGTCGAAAAGGAATGTTCCATTATTTATCTGAGGTAATGGCAGAATGTAATGTACGTGCTAAAGTAGGACTAAGAAGAAAATTGAACTGACCCAAAATAAAATACGGACTTGGCAGTTCATATTTTCTACAGTGAACTGTTTTATTTACTTTAAGAGATAAATTTGTTTTCGTTTTCTTTTTCGTGTATGTAAAATTCAGCCTTTCTTCCGAAAACGCTTATATTTGGAGCAACAGATATCGAATAGGCTCTTCTTTTTCGTCTATATACCATGTCCCTTCAAGTCGTTAGCGATCATAGCTCTCCATAATTTCCTGTCCTTTATAGCTCTTAATAAATTTTGTGGTTTTGCTATCTCTTCTAAACCCTGTTATGTCATCCAATTACACAAGCTCGCTAGCTAGTTATGTGTTGTTTTCAACAGTCCCTCTTGCCTTCAATATGCCCTGTGATTGTCAAATTTTCCAAACCTTTCCTCATAGTGATTTTCCAAGAGTAGCTCAGATGTGGCACGAAGCCGAAAGTATGGGGCACCCAGTGAGGATCGAACTCACTACTCAGTCATAATTGTGCTAGCAAGACAAACTTGCTAACCATTACACCACCTCGAGGTGCCCAAACCTTCTTGCCTCATTATGGGTCCTACAAATGTCTAATGTTAAATATAAATATCCTTTTTGTTTTCATTTTCTATAAAACATCTTGCCAGATATTTTAATTTTTGTACTTGCTGGATTTTGGTATCTGCAATTTGCATGCTGGACTGTTCCTTTTGCTTACAACCATGTGTTCAGTCTTTTTTGCAATTTAAGTTTAGTCTTTTCTTCTCGCTTTTTAATACTTTGCTCATCTTTTGGAAGGGAACTTTCGCTATCCCAAAGGCTAAAGCCAAATAGCTATCAACAAGCAAAACTTGATGTCTCGTCGAGGGAGGGAAAATGTATGGTTGTTATCGAGTGACGTGATGTCAAAGTGCCTTTTACTTCTTTATTGCCTTTAGCCTTTAACCTTTGACATTTCCATTTTTGGCAAATCGTCACAACGCCCCTTATATATATATATATATATATATATATATATATATATATATATATATATATATATATATATATATATATATATATATATCTGAGTTTACAAGGCATAAATTACTGCGTTGAAATAAGTACTATTCTATGACAATCTCTTCTACAATAAGTTCCATTGCTTCAATGAAATTAGTTTAAAGTAAGTAACAATGTTGGTTTTGTGACAGTAATGTCGTTTTTGGCTCCTGATGTTTGTATGCGATTATGTGGGAATCCAGCAGACAGGGGTGGGGGCGAACTTTTAAAAAGCTGTTGTTAACAATCAAAAAGTTAAAAAACAAAAAAACAACAACAAAAAGCAAACAATTGTCACTCATTTTTGAGGCGCTGGCAAAGATGATGAAAACGTAAGTATTCTTCGATCTGAATTTTAGTTACTTTTCATCGCTAATACCCAGGAGTAAGTTGCAATGAAAAGCAAATAAAATTAAGATAACACACATACTAGCGAAAAATGAATAATGGTTGGCAATGCATCCCCTAATAAAAATTCAAGATAATATTATTATTAATGGGCATGGACTGATAGCGAAAAAATGCCTTTCAAAAACTAAGCAAAGTATTAAGAAACAGACAAAATTCATTACGAACAAACAAAAGAGTACTGAACTGTTACGTAATATCAGTCCTCTTATATGGCAGTGAATGTTGGACAATCTCCTCACAGATGAAGAAGAGGCTTGAAGCAACAGAAACGTGAAAATTTACCTACTTTTCATTGCAACTTATCCCATCATTCCATGGCCATTAATAATAATATTAGCTTGAATTTTTATCAGGCGACGTAGATGGAACCTGAAGATATCATGGACTGAAAATGTTAACAACGACAACGTTTTAGAGAAAATGAAAACAAAGAGGGCGCTTAGAATCAGAAAAAGTTGAAATTTCTAGGGCACATAATGAGGAAAGAAGGCTTAGAAAATTTGAAATTCACAGGACAGATTGACGGTAAGGGAATGGCGCAGCAATGTTTAGAAGAGATAGCAAAAAGACAAAATTTATTAAGAGCAACAAAGTAAAGGAAATTGTGGAGAGCCGTTATTGCTTACGTCCTGAAGGTACACGTCACATGAAAGAAGAACGATAAAAAAATAAAAATAGAAAATAAACCATAATAACTGCTTAGCGTCCCTTTATCTTTAACGTTTTCAATGAAAGTTGCAACCGTATTCCCCATCACACACATTCTACGACCCTATATTGGTAGATTGTCACCATTTTATATTTTTAATTTCGTTGTTGGCTTTTGATTTTGTTGACTGCCCAGTAGAGTAGGGTTAGCTGGGAACCATCTGTGAGAAATTCCCTCCGCCAGAAATTTGGAAACGGCATGCTGTACTGCTTGGCATTCGCGCCGGAAGCTCCAATGCGAACATTTCATAGTATTTGGATATCAATCTGAGGACAGTGCAGAGGATTCGGAAAAAGATGAATGAGCCTAATGGTAATTACGAAGGTGCTTGGGGGTGATCACTTGTGATGGCAACGTTATCCCTCCATGCATCTTCCCAAAGAGCCTCAATCTCAACACAGAGGCTTACATCAAATGCATTGTGTAGGTAGTGGTTCCCTGGGTCAAGATAGTGGATGTTGAAGGACCCTGTATCTGGCAACAGGATTCTCCACCATGCCACACAAGCAAGAAAAGCCACATCACCCTTTACAATCTGGCCGTATAACTCCACAAACTGCGACTCCCTTGATTATTATGTGTGGGGCGCCGTTGAACGAGAGACCAACAAAATTCCTTGTAACACCAAAGATGAATTGAAGACAATGATTATGGCAGCATTCACCAACTTAAACAAGGGGGCTGTCCAGAAGAGATGCAAGAGATTCCGATGTCGTCTGGAGGCCGTGGTTGAAGCCAATGGCGATATCATTGAATAAGTTTACTCTTTAGTATTTCAAGATATTTTTGTGTAAATTTGGTAAATATATCTTTTAAAATGAGATGTCAATGTTATTTCCATTTTTGCATAATTTAGACGACAATTTATCCATCGCATCCTGTGTACAAACTAAGACCACTATTAGACTGAAGATGTTCCTTCTCGAAAAGAAATACATCACCAAAGAGTTTCTTTTTCCAGTTTTTCATTCACCTACTCAGTATAGTTCCGTATGGATGGTTGTGTGTAAGTATTTTTTTTTAATCAAAAGGCTACCTCTCATGTTTAAGTGTTGAGTCGCCATTTGTAAGGGATTATGTGTCACCAGTTGTAGCAGCATAGACGTCCATTGGTAGCGGGAGAGAATGTGAGGAAGTAATTTGTTCTTTAATTATGGGTATTAAAGTAATATCTTTGCTATGTCACTTAAGTGTTAAGTATTTTCTAGGTTTAGAATTCAACCTTGGTGTCTATTAGGAACATTCAACTGATTAATGAGCATGCTGGATAGAACCTTATAGGAACATTTGAGGGACTTTATAGGAACATTTATTCTTTTTCGATTTATTAGACGCACTAATAGCATAAGATTGATTGATATTTTACGACTTATCGACCTTTTGCAGATTATTTAAAAATAAAAAAATAGAAAATATTTTTAGATTATACGAGGCCTGTCTGAAAAGTAGCGAGACATCCATTCTTCGATATGAGTAACACCATCCAGAGTGAGTTCTTGCCACAGAGCCAGACGATCAATCAGCAAGTCTACAAAGAGATCCTGCATCGTTTACTTCACTCAGTGTGCGAGACAAGAGTTGTGTCAGGACAAATCATGGCTGCTTCGCCACGACAATGCACCTCCTCACAACGCCCTGAGCATCCAGCACTTACTGGATGAAAAGAACCTCGCCGTACTGGAACACCCCCTCTATTCACCTGATCTTGTTCCGTGTGTCTTCTTTCTTTTTCCCAAGCTCAAGGGAATCATCAATGGGCCTGATTTCATTGCGTGGAGGCCATCAAGAGAGCCATAACGACGCAGCTGCGCGGCGTCCAAGAAGAATCCTTTCGGCATTGCACAGAAGCGTGACAGTAAAAGATGGAAAAGGGCATTAGACTCGAGTGGGGCTTATTTTGAAGGGGAAACCATGTAGTTTGTTTTTTGGAATTGCAATAAATTGTTTGTGGCACTAGTCCATTTACTTTTCAGACAGACCTTGTAAGAATGTTTTCGGAGATAATGCTTTTACTGTAAATGAAGACAACAGGCTAGCCTAGAATTTAAACTCGTCTCATCGATATCAGTTACACTTCCAGTAACAGAATGAATTATATATGATTATATAAATGATTACATTATGACTGTAAATCAAAAATATTTAAATATGTAAATAAATATATAAGAAGGACTAAATCCACAGTTAAATATCATTATCTTTGGCTTAAATATTCCTCCGTCAAATTATAGAAAAAGAATTGATTGCTTGATATTTTTTTTTATGCTTATCAACCTTTTGTAGGTTATTTAAAGCTAGAAGACATTTTTAGATTGTAACACTTTGTTGATGATAATTATTTTATGTATACAAATCCTACTATTTAACCCATAGCTTGGTGGGGGAAAGAGGTGGATTCATACTTTTCTTAAAGCTATTTGCGCCTTAGTGAATGTAACAAAACCGGTTGGAATTAGAACTTGTATTTCCGATTTTCAATTCCGAGCCGTTATCCATTACACCACCTGCACATGCACGCTTACATCATCTGGTATCCACAAGCAGTCACCCATCTAGGTACGATGTTGCTTAACTTAAATGATCATACGGTAACTGGTGTTTCAACGTGATATGTCACTAAGCCCTTTACACAAGCCGCACATCCAAGTTTACAGCACCAGATATTCTCAAGCAGTCACCCATCTAGGTACTAACCAGGTTTGATGTTGCTTAACTTGGTGATCATACGGTAACTGGTGTTTCACGTGATATGTCTCTAAGCCGTTTATACCAGCCGCACATCCAAGTTTATAGCACTAGATATTCTCAAGCGGTTACCCATCTAGGTACAGACAATGATCGACATTGCTTAACTTCGGTGACAGTACGAGGACCTGTGTTTCAGCATAATATGGCCGTAAACCCTTTTCAGAATTGTATAAAAATGCTATAGATTTAAGTAAGGTCATTGGAAATTCATTTTTTGTACAAAACCAGATCACGCATAAATTAACTAATTTTTTGTTCACTGACCCGCACCAAATATTTGAATTTTTATATCCATATATAATAACCAATCAGCGATGTCATATGCGACTCGCGTTTTTTTTTTGTTTTTTTTTTAATTTGCAGACGATAAAGATTTGTTGTTACGAACCTTTAGCAGATCATTTCAGAATATGATCTATAATGTTTTCCCTCCTTAAAATGGATTTTTAAAACCTTGAGATTAATATTCTAATTTTTTGGAGTCGATGTTTTGTTATATAAGCCACAAATTTTACTTCGCTAGTTAGTCTTTCAGTTAACCTTTGACCAGGAATTTGTTATACAAACAAAACTGAAATTCTCACACTTAATTAATTACTCCCATTTTTCGCATATTTATTCGTGTATATAATATTGCAAAAAATGCTTAGCGATATTGACACAAATAAACATGTAGACTAAGTTTATTTACAAGTGTCACCAGTAGCAAGCTAACTTCCTGCTTATTCATGCGGCTGACTGCTTCAATTTATACGGTTTTAATACCAGCAATACAATTTTGAAAAAAATATTACCAGCAATACATTTAAAAAAATATATATTGCTAGCAATAAAAATTTTGTCAGCATTAATTAACCCATTGATGTCGATATGCTGTAAAACAAAAAACATCAAATCATTGTTACTCAGAAATTGCAACTGTCCTTTTCTGATTCTAAGTATAATAGTCCTTTACGTTCATCTTTTCCTTAAAACTTCTATCTTGCTCTTGCTCATGTTCTGTTCGTTTTAGTCTCAGCATCCTTCTGTTTTCTTAAATTGTCCAGCATTCAGTGTCATGTGGGAGGACTGATAGTTCAACATTCTTTTTGTTTCTAACGAATTTTTATTTACATTGTTTATTTTCGGGCTATTTTCCTCATCTTTGTTGTTTTTACCACAACGTTCCAACCGTTGTTCTTTGCGGCCTTCTCAGGTGTATATCAATCTGCGTAACATGCTGGGAATTGTGCTGATTAAGCTGCTGCTGTTGGCTGCCATGTTCTGATTGTTGCTGCTGTTGCTGTTGTTGTTGCAGCCCATATTTTGAGCGTTGGTTTGTGAATTTGGTTACATAGTGGTTGTGTGTTCAATCCCTGGTTCGGGTAGTGTGTACTTGCACTCAGTGGAAACAAGCAAGCAATGAACAGTATTAAATAAAAATAAAAATTTGACAATGTCCCTAGCAGTGGAACGAGAGCAGCTTAACCCCGTAGATTAAATAAAATGTTCAGTTCGGAATTCCTTATAAGTTACCCAGATCGAAAATAAAACTCATTTGGTATTAATGAAATAGAGATCGATCACCTATAAAATTACTAATCTATCAATAATTTTGATCATTAGCTTTATGTCAGTTGAAAGAACTTCGATAACGATGACTTCTATATAGAAAGATGAATAGAAGAAAAATGTTTTTTCATAACATTTAAATGTATATCCTTTACAAACTTTGTTAAGTGTGCCGTGATATTTTAATTTTCTTCGAGGTGTGTCGTCGATTAAAACGTTAAGAAACGCTGCATTAATGTGTCCGCTATAATTTTAATTTGTCTAATTTCTATTCTTTAACGAATCTTAGTTTATATAGATTTTTAAAGACTTTTTTTCACAAATCCTACAAGACAAATTAATACTGGTTTGGATGTAGGCGGCTTTGCTGAATTGAAAGGATGTAACTCTTTTTGTGAAGTAAAAGTATTTTATTTTAAAAACAAAAGTCGAATAGAATGTTTTAATGATAAACGCCTTTAGATGCCATGACACTATTACGAAACCGTTCAAGGTTGTATTTGTTTTAAAAAAAAGTTAATGAAATTCATAATTATGAAAACAAGGAAATAGATGTTGCTGTATTAAACAATGGTAACGTAAGTTTTAGTGCAGAGTAATAATTGCACTTGTATCTAAACTTACGTCATCGACGCTGTGTTTTGTAGCTATATATTTATATAGCTACAAAACAGTTGTTTTGATAAGTTGTTTCTGTTTAAAAGTGAGTCAGATGACATTACTGAAATTTAATCATCGGCCATTTTTGTTTGTTATTTTTAATTACTTTTGTTTTTATATTTCAACACAGATTTCTCTATTCTTCCTCTTATATTGTATTTTTTCCTTTTTCTTTATTATTATTCTTTTCACTTGTCCACCTTTTTTTATTTCTTCAACCTATTTTTTCCCTCTATAATATTTTCTCGACGTCCCAAATTTGCCTTTTCTCTTTTTTACTCCTGTTTTACCATACGTTTTATTCATTCACCTTATTGCTTTGTTAATGTCACTTTTTTATCGCTTTTCCGCATTTCTTCATCCTTCAAGTAGGCATTTCTTTTTCTTTTCCTTTATGTCATTTCCTTTCAGAATATTTCTTAGCCATTCACAAGGTTCTTCTTGCTTACGGCCATATCATGTTGAAACCTCACGTACAATCACCGAAGTTAAGTAACGTCTGGTTACTACGTCGATGGGTGATCACTTTGGAATACCAGGTGCGGATGGTGTAATGGATAAAGGATTGGAATTGGAAATCGTAGAGCTGAGTTCCAATTCCTGTTGTGTTCGTCAGAGTCACTTAGGCGCAAATACCTTTGATTGGCTAATGCAAATCTCGATGCCATTATAAAAGTAAGGTCTACCTTCTGATATAATGTTTTTAAAATTACATCATGGAGCAAATTATGCCGAGAGGCGGTTTGTCAACAGGTCGAGGTACCTAGCTGAACGGATCTGATATTGCAATACCCTAAATTCGTCGTGAAGCCAGGGTAATATTATTGATGACATCTACCGTTTCATTTTATAAATGTATTTCAAGAATGAATACATCCAACTGTTGGTTAATTAATAGGACAGGTATCAGTAAATCATTATGATTTTCAAAAATATTTTACAACCTAAAAAGACTTTACCTTGATAACATCCAAAGAACAATCAGCAATATTATTGGTCCTGATCTAGCGGCTCGGCTTCAGTCACTTTCCCAACGCCGTAAAAAAAAAAAAAAAAAAAAAAATCAAGCAATTAATTCTTCTTCTATAATTTGACAAAGGAATATTTAAGTCAATGATAATAATATTTAATTCTATATTCAGCTATACTTATATATTTACTTATATCAGGGGTCGACCCCGCGAGCCGGATCGTGTTATAATGACGGGTCGCGAGCCGGACGAAGGCCATTAATGAAAAATTAAGGAAAATTACATATGCAGACCCCTGTCAACCTAAATATTTAAAACCATAATGAAAATAAACATTGAGAAATCAGAAAAAAAAACAAAAGAAAATCTAAAATTAAAAAAGCACCTAACAAAAATTTCTTTTCCGCAAGGAACGTCAAAATACTTCAAAGTGAAAAAAAATCAACCGAAGTGAAATGGATGAAATTATGACGTGTAGGTTTGAAACTGTTATTGAAAATTGTTCCACGAACGAACCACACACACACACACACACACACACACACACACACACACACACACACACACACACACACACACACACACACACACATCAAACAAAAACGAAGCACATATACCCATACATACGAGTACAAATAGTTGTAAACATATACACTTACGTATGCGGTATCATCCACACATTCATGAGGCATGTATGTATAATGTGCGTATGTTTAACTGTCTTTAGATTTCTGCTACCTCGCATGTCAGTCCCTCCCTGGCCTCTTTCACTTTATCGTTCCTTTCGCGTCTGTTATCTTTTAATGTAGCCAAGGGTCATAACAAATATGTATCCATTATTTGACATTAAATGTAGGCAACGCAACTTGGTAAAATAAATCTCATGAAAGATAACTGGCAGATAGTCTAATATTTTTAGTGTGTAGACATTCTATGGAAAATGACATATAACAAATTTCATTTGAAGGTCGTCTCTCATGTTAAAAATAGAGTCATTGGTAATCAGGCTCGCGGGCCGGTCAAAATGCCGTAGGTTGCCGACCCTTGACTTATATCTTTAAATATGTTAACCTTTTGATTGGCAATCATAACGCCTCTAAAATGAAACTGCTTCCTATTTATCGTCTTCAAGATCCTTTTCTGCCTTGCATCAAAATATGGCCGATGCTAACCTCGTTGCACCCTCTCGGACTAACAATTATATTGAACTAATTGCTATTTCTGCTGCTAGGAAAGGTGGTTCCCAGGATTTTCCTTGCATATTTATAAGTATACCATTTGTCCATGCATTGAATATTGCTGTCACATTTGGTCTGGTGCTCCTGCTATATGTTTAGAGATTCTTCATAAAATCCAACAAAGAACCTGCAATGTTATTATGTCTGACCTGGCATCTTGGCTGTCACTTTTTCACCGCCGTAATGTAGTTTTCTGTGCCATTTCTATAAATACTTTCATGGTAATTGTTTTTATGAACTTTCCTCTATGTTGTTATCTTTATTTCCCACTCCCCACAGACAAATTGCACATATGGGAATTGGTTAGGACTACATATATACTTTGAAGTTTTATGGTGGCAGTAGTAAGAATGGTAAGTGAGAATGTGTTGTTTTCGTGTAAGGAATACTGTAGTATGTTTGGGTCAGTAATTCTGGCTATCTAAGTTTAAGATAAGACAGATTGAAGATTAGCCTTCCCCTTTCCCCTCTTTTGGCCTTGTACCACATTTTTTATTATTCAAAATAAATATTACTTTCCTCTATGGTATATAAACTTTATGAATTTAAGCGGAGTATTAGATTGGCACAAAGTCTCATCAGTTTACACATGATATGGCTAGATGTAATTTATATGCTAACAGTTTCTTTTCTTGCAATTCTCGCTTGTGGAACTTTCTTCTGGCTTCTTGCTTTCCAGCTAACGTTGAACTGTTTTCTTAATTCCTGTTCTTTTATTGTTCTTGCTCCTGAATAACCTATGTTTTCTTTTTATTATATTCTTTCACACTCAGGAGCCTCATGTATTTTAGTGGCTTTATTACCTTGTTTGGGGATGAAATGATTTTTTTTCTTAAATTCAATTATTTATAACCGTATATATTTCATTCTGTTACGGGCAGAATAACTTATATTGTAGAGCCGTGTGTAAATTCTAGACGACATCTTGTTGCGTTCACTTTGACATAAATACCCTTGGGAAAAGCATGAATCAGTTTCCGTTTCTTTTCATTTCCGCGGTGACTTGGAGGTTATATCCTTGGGTGATAGCCAGTCTAGGAGAAATAAAACTTGAATTAAAAATCGCGCAATAGACAATAGGAAATATTTCCACTATTTTTATCAAGAAGGCATGGAAATTCACAGATGAGTAAAGAAAAGGAATCTGTGTAGAGACGTGATATATATATATATATATATATATATATATATATATATATATATATATATATGATAAAAAATATAGTTTTAAGGTATGCTATATTTATAAAGTGCTCAATATCAGTGATAGAGAGTATGTAAATATAACAGTAGACAGTGGGGTCAACACCGAGCAGTGACAGTCGGTTTCATGCTTGAACGCAACCTCAAGTCCTGAATCTTATGGTCTGAACATTACGCCGCTTGGTGTTGATCTCAGTTGTCCGCAAACACCCCATCGATATATATAAGTATTTATTCAACAAAGACATATATATATATATATATATATATATATATATATATATATATATATATATATATATATTTGTTGAATAAATAATTATTAGCAGTTGTCTCCATAAATTATTATTATGAACAGTTTTATTCGTTTCTTAAGTGTCTGTTTTGAAGCAATATGTATACATGAACACACACAAACAACAATATTCTAATCGGCAACATTCAAAGAATTCAAAGAGCCAACCATAAAATTAATCAGAAATATTAAAGATAACATTCAGGCAATTCTTTTCGCAATTTTAAAGCGACTAAACATTCTTGGAGAAAATTTACGTTTTAAATTAATTCTCATAACATTTGAATTTTTTTTATTTTTTGCTTCAGATCTCAAAACGAGGCTACGTTCTGACAAATATAAAAGTTGAAATCGTGTTGCTGCAAATACTAGTAAAAATACAGTTTGATAAAAACGTATTTATCAATACGTGCCTTAATTTTAAAGTTATTTGGTATGATTTTTTAAACATAAAAACTCAAATATATGTATATGTACTTTTCCGTGCGTGCCTATATTGTAAGCCGGATAAATTTCACCACCACGAAATAGGTGATAGCCGGGAACAGAGAATTCTGTGGATTGATGAATTCAGATTAGTTTCATAGAGATAGGATGTCTGGAGAATGTTCCAAGAAGAACGATTCCACACTGTAGAAATTGGTATTACAAAAATCTTGGATAAGGAAAGGTTGGGGGGTTTAGATGTTTTTTGGTAAGCTGGTTTTGTTTTATTTGGTTTATTTGCTTTTGGTCATGCTATAAAGGTGGAAAAGGTCAGTAATAATAATAATAGTCTTAATAGTCTAAGGTAACAAAAGCCCCAGAGTACACATCAAGTAGAGTGTGTACATATGAAATTATCCGTTAATGAGTTTCAGAGTATTGTCATTTGTATCCTTAACATTGTTGGTCATTTATATATACATATGGATGTATTTTTATAGACATATATGCATACATATGGATGTAGGAATAAAACGACAAGAAAAAACACTATTCTTAGCCGACGCGTTTCGTCCTCTGAGGGAGTTTGTCAAGGCAAATGTAGGACTTATTTTGTTACACGAGTTTATATACAAGAGCAAGGATGTCATTGGTTTATTAAGGCTTTTAAATTTGAGAAGGTTCATGAATATTCATCAAGTGGTTGAAAGGTCAATCAAAACATGTGGAGGACCAGAAGTGCCATAATTCAAAGTCTGGTAAGATAAAAGTAAGCAAGTAATATTCAAGAAATATATATCTTTTTTAATAAATGAATATTGTTTAAATTGTGATCAGATTGGTTTGGGATGGACGTATATTCTGTACATCTTCAAAAATATGAGGTGATGTATTTAACCGTTATTTTTTATTTTTAGCATTTTACATTTACATATGCACCGATAATGTCACTCAGAGGACGAAACATGTCGGCTATGATTATATTTACACATATGTATGTATATAATCATATATGCATACATATGAATGGATGTATATAGTCATATATGCATATATATGGGTGGATGTATATTGTCATATATGCATACATATGGATAGATGTATATAGTCATTTATACATACATATTGATGTATGAATGCGCATGTGTGAGGGCCTAGGTGTAAATGAAATTATTCTGTGTAATAAATGTGAGGTGATTGCAAAAGATCCCAGCGCTCGATGTTAAAAATTAAGCCCTGAATGCCCAGCTGAAAACGGAGTTTTCTCTGGAAATTTTATACATCGCTAATCGACAGATGGTAAGATTTAAGCCAAGGGAACTTCTCTATCTATAATAAACATACTAATTCAATTATCCGAACACACACACACACACACACACACACACACACACACACACACACACACACACACACACACATATATATATATATATTTGTTAAATAAACACTTATTAGCAGCTGTTTCCATGACTTTTAAGTCCTTCAAAAATCCGCCTAAACTTTCATCCCTGCTGGATTCTATTTTATAATTTACAACATCTGCTTTAACGCAACATTCAATTACTTGGTGGTTTCATGTCAAAGAGATTCATTTAAAAGCTCCAAATAGTGTCTCTCCTGTTATAACAACACTTAATATTTCTGTGTCTTGAGTTTAGGTTAGGTAGGTACATCTATTTGTAGACGCGACAAATGGACACGATCTTTACGCTTTTAACATTCTTTGCCGGATGTTTAGACTTGCTCTAAAAATAATCAATGTGGAATGTCAAGTCGGGATAGATCTACATTTAACGGTGCCGAATTTTTTTTCTGATGTTTTATCACATCGATCAATTCCTTTTGCTTGGGAAAACTTTTAGTTTCTCCTGTGTTATGTCTGGTTTTCTGGTATAAGAATTATTAACTATTCAGATTAGAGATATCATTGTACTTGTAACAGTCACAAGTCCTGCTAATTAACCCATAGCTGAGAGGTAAAAAGGTGTTTTTATACATTTCTCAAGTGTATTTGCACGTAAGTGAATATGACGAAACCTACTGAAATTGGAACTCGGTTATCCGATTTCAAATTCCTTGCTGTAATCCATTACATCACTCACACATCCAAGCTTATATCCAAGTGGTCACAATCCATTCGGTATATATATATCTATTTGTTATATATATATATATATATATATATATATATATATATATATATATATATATATATATATATATATATATATATATATACGCCAGAATAACTCAGATAGTAAAATATTTGTTAAAAGTGAACGTATTAAAGGATGATCAATACAAAGTCGGAACACCAGACTTGCAGAGCTGTTTAATATCTAATATTATTCAACAGTGAATTCAAAAACCGTGATAAAGGCATCGGGGAATGCTTCACTATTTTTTTACCAAGAAAAATCAAGGCAATTTATAGATATTAAATAAAAAGAAGCTGTAGAGATCCATGATTGTCTACTTCCTGAATAGACTTAGCATTTAAAAAAACGTCAAGTAGCATATCTTCCGGTTCACACTACTCCTCGGTTTTTGAACAGGAGTAGAGGTCTATCCCTTGTTTCTTATTTAGGATTGAGTTTTCGGTTCCTTCTAAATTCTATTTTAACTCTGTATTTCTAATGGCTCCGCCTAAATTTATACTATTATTGGGCTTCCGGTTCCTTCTAAAGCCTTTTCATTCTCTTTCACTTCTTCTAACACATTGCATCTTAGTGGCGTTATCGCCTTGCTTGGGCTGAATTGATTAAAAAAAGAATTTCTACTTTTTATCTTAAAAATGTAAGAAAAAAACGGTATCGGAACTTTTTTGTTAGTTGAAAACACAAAGTTCACGCCTGAAATTTTAAAAAGTACGGTCGTCTAATAAATAAATATATTGAATTTCTTTCTCGCTTACTAGAAGCTTAAGTTGTTGATAGCTTGGGGTCAATTATTAACAGCAATTTCACACTGGCGGATCAAAACACGTCAGTCTTTCTCCTAAATGTTCAGTCTTGAATATTTTTATTTGGATTCAAGATCTGTCAAACTGTCAGAATTTTGCAGATTTGCCTGAAAAAGAGGCTTCCAAAGTTTTTCAAATATTTGCAGCTTTGCCTGAAAAAGAGGCTTCCAAAGTTTTTCAAATATTTGCAGCTTTGCCTGAAAAAGAGGCTTCCAAAGTTTTTTTTAAATATTTGCAGCTTCGTTTGAAAAAGCGGTTAAAGAGTCTGATGAAATTTAAGAAAAAAAAACTAAAGGCAGCATAAATGTAATTCTACAGGAGGATAGTGAGAATGGTGGAGTGAGTAAGCAACAAAGAAGTCTTAAAGAAAATGGCAAAAGGCAAGACACATATTCAGTATCAGGAAAAGATGTTCTTAAATTCCAAGGATACATAACGAAAAAGAACATGGAAAGCTTAACACTGACAGGCATATTGAGGAAGGCAGCGAGTCACTAAGCAGTCGAGCTTGTGGGAATGTATGGTGGTACAAGGTGTGGAAGCCATAGTAAAGGGAGAAAAACTGCAAAGAGCTACACGAGAGAGGAGAGCCGTGATGGTCTGTATCTTCACGTCGCATATAGAAGATTAATTTTTTAAAACTTTGATTTAAAAAGAGGTAAAAATAATTTTCATTTTTTTTTTTCAGTCTTGCCCTAAGAAAATGCTAATATTGTCTTAAGTGTGAAATGAAAAAACAAAACAATATAGGCCACGGTATATAGTATATTAAGTCTTTCCATTCTTTGCCCCACCCCTCAAGCTACCAAATCTTTTACAACCAGGGGAAATTGATATGTCAAGTTTATTTCGTTTGTTCCCTCCTCAGTTTACTATAAAGACAAAGATCCAACCATTTTTTTCGTCAAGTAAATATGTCATGGTTATCTATCAGTTCAAATAGTTCTAAAAAATGTTCACCTTTACACACTTCTGCATTAGTTGTATAGATTATGCAAAAGCATTTGATAAAGTACAACACAAAGAACAGTTGGAACTGCTATAGGTAAACTTGGTATATTGGGGAAGAATATTAGAACAATCCCGAACATATACTGGGAGAAAACGGCTTGCATACGTATAGAAAATGTATTCAGTATATACACAAAAATAGAAAGAGGGTGTAAGATAAGTATTTAACCTCTAAGGTGAGCAGATTCTTAGAGAATTAGAAGTTCTCCCCAAGATTCAATGTTAGTTGCCATAATCTTAACAACGTTAGATATGCAGATGGTCGTGTGTTGTTAGCGGGAAAGGAAACTACAAGAATCCCTAGAAAAGAAAAGTGAAGGAAAATGAAAAGAATGGACTAAATATTAATTGCAAGAAGACAATGTACTGTTAAGAGCAAATGAAACAGTCCAACATGCACAATTACAAATTGGAAATATCCAAAATCAAGCAAGTATAACAATTTAAATGTCTGGGAACTGAGCATTGAAAATGCAACACTGAAATACGAAGGCGCATTGTAATAGCAAAAAGTGCCTTAAGCAGAGTATTAAGAAATAGGAATAAAGCGCGTAGTAAAATTACATCGGAAATAAAACAAGAAAAGTGCGTGTTGGTAACAAAAACTCGAACAAGAAATGCGATATTTATGCTCAGAAGAATATCACGAAAATAATCCAAATTCAAAACGATGTATACCTATATTATAGATTACGCATGGAAAATGAATTCAGTATATACACAAAAATAGAAAGATGTATAAGTTAAGGATGTGTCTTTTCACCGGACTTATTCAGCATATATAGTAAAGCGATTCTGAGAGAATTAGAAGTTCTACCAGGATTCATTATCTTAACAACAGAAAATATTCAGATGACACAGTGTTGATAGCAGACATAGAAATTAAACTCTTACAGAAAGTAGTGAAGAAAAGAAATGACTAAACATCAGTTGCAAGAAGACAGAATGTATGGGGGTCAGCAAAACGAACAACCCAGCATGCAAATTACAAATTAGAAATTACAATTACAAATTAGAAATACCAAAATCAAGCAACTACAATAATTGAAATATCTGTGAAGTGTTTCAACAGAAGAGGGAAAGTATGACACCGAAATCCGAAGGAGCGTTGGGATAGCGAAAGGTGCCTTCCAAAAGCTAAAAAATTATGATGAAATAAGAAAATTTCGTTAATTGTTGTTCTACAGAAGAAGAAGAAGAAGAAGAAGAAGAAGAAGAAGAAGAAGAAGACTTTCATATTTGAAAATTATGACCGTTAGATTTTGGTTGGTCGTAACAAAAAAGACCCACAATCTGCTCGGAGATCCCACCTAGGAGCCTGTTTTCATTTCTTATCAAAACGTGCCACTGTTTGAAATATTTTTGTAGCCTACAGATTAATTCTAGCATAGTATCTTCTTTAAACGTAGAATCTAGTTAATGACCCCCAGGAATCTTAATTAGATTAGACTGATAGATAAAAATGTGGGTCTTGGGGTCACCGAAGTGAACGTTACTTATTCAGACTGCCATCAATAGAGTATCATCTGATATATGTGAACTGATAATTATTATGTTATTTTTCACGTTCATAGAGTTTCGTTGCCATTCCAATATTTTTCAATCCTTCCTCCTTTTATTTGGCTTCTTATTCTATGTGCCGTGTCCGTCCAGGGCGTTGGCGATCATGGCTCTCCACAATTTCCTATCATTTATACCTCTTAATAACATTTGTCTTTTTGTTATCTCTCCTCAACCCTGTTCTGCTATCCATTTACTCAGGCTAATTCTTCTTCTATATGGATGTTGGCGATCATGGCACTCCACAATTTCCTGTCTTTTGTAGCTCTTAATAACTTTTGACTTTGTGCCATCTCTACAAAACCCTGCTTCGCCATCCATTCCCTCAAGCTCGCCAAGTAGATCAGGGGTCTTTCTACTGGATGTAGTTTATCGTCATACCCAGGAAGAGCTGTCGGAGTAGTAAACTCTTCTCTAAAGATATTCTTAATTCTGACATCGCCAGATTCTCTTCTGTTGGATCTGTGTACCAGACATAGTCTTTTTTTTTTTTTTTTTTTTTATCTTATCAAAAAATCTTAAGCAAAGATCCTATTTTGCAAGCACCAGAGATTTTGTAAGATTAGTATGTTTTTCTTTCCTCTGTATTCAGATAAGAATCTGAAAAGTCTTCCCTTGAAAAATCGTCCATTCTGAAATGATTTGGAACTATCTTTTACTGGCCGAAAAATGATCCCACATATTGGCTTTGTTGATAACGTTAAATATCCGAGGTCTGTCCAAAATATATCCAACCATTTTGAATATATTGAGAACCGCTCGTGTGGATATGATGTAACTTGTTGACAACCAAGAGTAGAGATCCCAATCTTCCTTGCTATTTAAGCCAATATTTTTGGGAGTAGAGATAGATTGATACCTTTTCCAAGGTTATTTGTGCGGAAGTGAAGGGCAACTTTGAATTAAAAAAAATCAGCCACCTCAAGGTGTAAAAAGATGGTTAGATATACGGTGCAGCTACTATGTCCGTAAAACAAAAAAACAATAATTGTCAGAAATTATGGATAATCCCACTGAAGAGCAATTATCCAGAATGCTGTTGACGTCAACAGGCATTGAACCCAAGGAAAGTGGATGAACGGAAGGCAACGAACGCGAACTCACTTCAGCTGATTTCAATTTCCAAGCCTCTAAGCCAGTGGTTTCCAAACTGTGCGGCGCACTTCATGGGTGCAACGGAAGAGGATAGCAGGTGAGGCGGAAAGATTGAAAGACAATAAAAGATTTAGAAACAATTTCAAAAAATTCATATGACAAACATAAATTATTTCAAAATTGAAAATATTGTTATGGATTACTTGTAATTGCATGCATGAGTTCCAGTATAAATAGTTATAAATAATTATTTCCGATTTTTTCATTTGGATTATATCAAGTATTAAGAATATAGTAACTATGGTCCGCAAATTGGAGGAGAGAGTTATCAATGATAATGTTCTGACTTCGAATCCACGGTTATCTCCCTTTAATCCTCTCTCTGAAACTTTTTTTGCCGTAGAGCTGCTTGCACTTTTTCAGTGGGACTTTCGCAAGAAGTTTCAGTTCTGACAAATATCAAAAACCCAAAAAGGAAAAGGTTTCTTTGTGTTTATGAAGAGTTAAGAATTTGTTTATCTCAAATTAGGTTTAATATAAAGGAGATTACCCGTCAAAAACAATCTTATACCTTTCATTAAGTTTGTGTATTTAATCATATAAGTTATTTGTGTTATATATTTAACACACTATTAGTGGTTGTTTTATTTTTATTTTTAGATATGCTTTTTATCAAATAAAATCTGGTGAGGCACGAGCAAATTTTTATTCTGAAAATACGCCCCCCCCCCCAAAAAAAAAAGTTTGGGAACCACTGCAAGCATGGCACTATACACATATCCCATCATGCTTATGGGAAATTTAAGAATAAAATGAAGCAACAACTCATTGCCTCGAGTCAGTATTCATCAGCAGAAACATGTATATGCAATATTGTAATCAAATAAAAATTAATTGGTTGTCATCAGACTTAGTTTTCGTCAGCTGAAGACAGTCTATATAACACTTAATTGTTAATACAGCAATTGTTTCAGCATTTAAGGTTTGTTTCACAGGCAAGTTAAGTATTGAAAAAACACGAACCTAATCAATGAGATAATTATACACTCCATTAAACAATTTTACGAGAGACTTGTTTGTGCAAACAAGTATTAAACCAGTATTATGTATCTTTAGAAACAAGTAATGCTTAAATATTCTTTTAGGCGTGGGCAATCATGGCTCTCCACAACTTCTAGTCTTTTGTTGCTCTAAATAACATTTGACTCTTTACCACCCTAACTTGTTCCTCTTCTGCCATCCATTTACTTCTTTTTTAAGTGTCAGATTCCTCCAGGGTGTGGGCGATCATGGCTCTCCACAACTTCTTATCATTTGCTTCTATATGCAACTTTTGGCTCGTTACCATGCTTTGTTTCTGTTCTGTCATTCATTCATCTCCACTTGTTCTTTTAAGTGCCAAGTTTCTTGATCATGGGTGATCATGTCTCTCCACAACTTCCTATCTTTTGTTATCTAAGTAACTTTTGACTTGTTAACATACTTTGTTATGTCATCCTTTCACCTCTCTTTCTAATTTTAAGTGCCATATTCCTTCAGGATGTGGGAGATAATGGATCTCCACAACTTCATGTCTTTTTTTTTTTTTTGCTCTAGGTAACTTTTGACTCTTTACCATCATTCTTTGTTCCCCTTCTGCCATCCTTTAAGTGCCATATTTATTCTGAAAGTGACGATCAAGGCTCTCCATAACTTCCAATTGGCCTCCAAAGATATTTGGAAACTACAGAAGACTGGATGATGGTATGCGTCAAGGAACATGAAAGTAGTAAGCGTCATTACTACGTAGTGAAAGAAGCCAACAAATTCAAAATGGAGTTTCAAATGGGCGTAGAGATGCAACTACAGCACAATACACCGGCTGAAACTGCAAAATACCTAAAAAAGACAGCAAAGACGAATGGAACCGACCAGCTACAGAAAGCGATGGCAAGATAAACCGCTTCATGGCCAATACTCTGCCCGTACCAAACAAGCTGACGTAGACAAAACCCGTACCCATCAGTGGCTACGTAGTGCAGGGTTGAAAGCGGAAACTGAAGGTTTTATCCTTGCTGCGCAGGACCAATGCTTGCTAACTAGGAATTATCAAGCACATATACTAAAATATTGTGTCAGCCCAAAATGCAGATTCTGTGATAAATATCCAGAAACGATTGATCATCTTGTATCAGGTTGTACGGTGTTGGCACCCACTGAATATAAAACCCGACATGACAGAGTGGGCCAATATCTGCACTGGAAAATCTGCAACTTCTACGGAAGGAAACTGAAAGAAACTGGTATGAACACCACCCAGACCCGGTTACGGAGATAGGACCTGTTACAATTCTATGGGACTACACAATACACACTGACAGAACAATCAAGGCCAACCGGCCAGATATTGTTATTAAAGACCACAAACAAAAAACGATGCCTCCTTATTGATATGGCAGTCCCTGCTGACTGCAATGTATCTTTGAAGATATTCAAAAGTTGTCAAAGTACAAGGACCTTGAAATAGAAATCTCGAAAATGTGGCATATGGGAACATCAACAATCCCTGTTGTAGTTGGAGCCCTAGGACTGGTTGGAAAAGATTGCAGTAGACTAATTGAAGGGATTCCTGGAAGTCCATGCCTCAAGGAGATACAAAAAATTGTTCTGACAAGTACAGCCCACACCTTACGAAGGGCTTTATCTATGTAATTTAATTTTTTTTTTTTTTTTTTTTTTGTCAGTGGAAAGTGTCATGACGCCATTTCTAACCTTAGGTCCCTGGGCGTGACCCGGAAAGAAATGTGTAAACGTCAGAAATCAAAGAAAATAAAAATAATAATAATAATAATAATTAAAAGTAAAGCACAATACACTGACTGAAACTGCAAAATACTTAAAAAGAAAGGAAAAGCAAATGCAACTGACCAGATACAGAAACGATGGCAAGATAAACCGCTTCATGGTCAATACTCTGCCTGTACCAAGCAAACTGATATAGACAAACCCTGTATCCATCAGTGGCTGCGTAGTGCATGGTTAAGAGCTGAAACCGAAGGTTCTATTCTTGCTGCACAGGACCAATGCTTGAAATTACCAAAAATTGTGTTAACCAGAAATGCAGATTCTGTGATAAATATCCAGAAACAATTGACCATCTTACATCAGGTTGCACGGTATTGGCACCAACTAAATATAAAACACGGCATGACAGAGTGGGCCAATATCTGCAAAAATCTTCAACTTCTACGGAAAGGAAACTGAAAGAAATTGGTATGAACACCACCCAGACCCGGTTACGGAAATAGAACCTCTAACAATTTTATGGGATTTTACAATACACACAGATAGAACAATCAAAGCTAATCGCCCTGGCATCGTGATTAGACACCGTAAAAACAAAATGTTCCTTCTTATTGATATGGCAGTCCCTGCAAACTGCGATTTTCAAAAAACTATAAAAATACAAGGACCTTGAAATCGAAATCTCAAAAATGTGGCACATAAGAACATCAACAATTCCAGTTGTAGTTGGTGCCCTCGGATTGATTGGAAAGATTTCAATAGACTCATTGAAGGGAATCCTGGTAGTCCATGCCCTAAAGAAATACAAAAAATTGTTCTCACAAGTACAGATTACACCTTACGAAGGGTTTTATCTATGAAAAATGTGTGATTTTTTTAAATTGCTCAGTGTAAATGTCATGATGCCATTTCTGGTCGGGATCCTGAAAGAAATGAGTACACACTAGAAATCAAAGGAAATAATAATAATAATAATAATAATAATAATAATAATAATACTCGTGAAAACTTCACCGTTTTACTATTTAAATTTTCTGATGAATCTTAATTCTTAAGTTAATCATTGAATAAACTCATGGCGAGTTCTACGATAATAAAATATCTGTAGAAATTTTCCTATCACATCGTTAAATATTTGAGCTTAACTTTAACAAAATATTGCAATAACAATCATAAATATGAATTCTTGCCACTATTTGAACTTTCTGATGAATTTTAATTCTTTTATGACTATGTCTGCTCTACGGTCAAATTATAAGGACCTGCAAATCGAAGTAACAAGAATGTGGAAACTTAAACCTAATATTATCCCTTTTGTGATAGGGACATAAAAAGGCTATCAAAACTCATGTGAATAAAATTCCTGGACACATCAGCATCTCATAGCAACAAAAGATTACTTTGTGCACAACTGCTCCATCTAAATGAAACGTCCGAAATGTGCCTAGTTAACTCTCTTACAGTGCCCTCTTTGACTCATAGATCCCGGAGGGGAATTGGTAATTAGGCACTTAAAATTACTCTCTAGCAAGATAATACCACGTACAATAATAATAATAATAATAATAATAATAATAATTCCAAGATGCTTCACCTTTGTCTTGTTCATCTGTGAGAAGATTCTCCAGTATTTACTACAACATTGGAAATTAGATATTACATAACATTTTTCTTTGTTTCTGATGACATTTTTCTATCTCTTAATGCTTAGTTTCTGTAAAGTAATTTACGCTAACCCTATGCACTTTCGAACTTCTCTGTCACATTTTCTGTACCTGCTTTATTTTTTATTTTTTATTTCTCTTAAACCCGGTTCCGTTATCGATTTACTCAAGCTCACAAGTATGTTATGTGTTGTTTTCCTCTGTTCCTCATGGCCCCAATCTGACCTTCAAGTATCAAATTTTCTAAGCCTTCTTTCCTCATTACGGGCCATAGAAATTTAACTATCTCTTTCTAAGTGTCCGTTTTGCTTCCATTTTTTTTTCTAAAACCTCGTCATTGCTCACATGTTCGGTCTATGGTATTCTCAGAATTCTTCTGTAGAACTACATTTCTGTTGCTTCAATTTTCTTCTTCATCTTTGAGGAGATTGTCCAGCATTCACTGCCATATAGTTTAAACTGATATCACATAACATTTCAGAAATTCCCGATACGTAATTATGGGCGATGCGTTCTGTTTTCTTAATAGTTTTTCTTCTTGCTTTCGAAAAAAAAGTATATTGTAGTTTGTGGCTTTTGGTGTGAGTTGGGGTGAATTTTTTTCACTTTCTCCACAATCGATCACGTCAATGTTGTAAAGAATTCACTTTTTATTGACAGTGTATTACACTCATGGATAGAGAAGATCCTGAAAATATACAGAGTATGTACCACAATGGTTAAATTAATAACTGGAAAACCACACTAACCCTAAACCATACGCGGGTCATTAACATCAAGACCAATCATCCAATGATATTCATTGTCACCATTACACTTCTGCCTTGCATTAGCGCCACTCAGCTGCCTACTAAACAACAGTAGCTACGGGTACAAGTCACAGAATGGCAAACTAAATCAACTATTCTGTATTAATGATCTTAAAATGTTTGCCAAGTTGACAAAAAGGATAAGCCAAGGATCGCTTATCAAAATTTGATTCAAAAACTGTATATTTAAGTAGCGAACCGCACACATAAATAGTTTAAAAGTTTAACTTTTATGGAAGCCAAACATCAAAGTGACTAACAATAAAGTTCGTGCAAATCATTTTCAGGGTTTGATTGTAAAATTTAGAGTTTGTTTGCTGCATTTCGTCTAACTTTGATCGTTATCAATCTCAGATAAATTACTCAACCGTAGAGCATACTTTCAAAGAGAAATCTGCAGAATAAAACTTTCCAATTCTTTTTTATATATTTGATTGTTCACATAAACTATTCCATAGACTCCCTCTCTCCCCTTTCACATACTTTTTTTTTATTAGTGATTTTTTCTTTTTCTTTTTCTTTGTATAATATACCAAAACCAAACACACCTAATGGCATATAACGATAAAAACAGAAGAGACCTTTTGGCTAACATATTTTTTAAAATTATTTCACCCCAAGCAAGGCGATAATGATACTAAGACGCAAGGGGGTTATTGTGAGTGAAAGAGATTGGGGAGACTTTATGAGAAGGAACCGTAAACTCTGTCCTAAACAGGAAACAAAATATAAACCTCTACTCCTGGTCAAAAGACTGTGGAGGAGTGTAAACTGGACAATATATGAAGTTTTTTTTATTCCTATTGATGAAAAAAAAATAATTTCAGAATTTAGGTGGAGAGATATTTGAAGGAAACAGGAATCAAAGAATAAACCTCTACTCCTGTTCAAAAGAACGAGGAGTGTGAACCGGGCGATAGGTGTACCTATCTACTCCTTATAATCTGAATGAAAAGAATGCGTCAAGAATGTTAATTCTAATTTTTTAAAAATAAATCCAAATTCTTTGAATTACGGATCCTCGCCATAAATTGAACAATCAAAATAAATATCCCAGGAACAATGGAAAGCCTTTCCCTGCTTTTAATGTCGGAACTGATCCGGTTGTATTCCGTGATACACAAGTGGGACACTAGTGTTCTCCGTCCTTATCATATGACTGATTCCATTTCGAGTGACATCTGGGATGCTTTTATCTCAGGGACAACACCCAAAAGCGATGTTTTCATATTTAGTCGATAAATATACAATATTTATAAATATACAAAAAAAAAAAAAAAAAAAAAAAAAAAAAAAAAAAAAGTGGGGAGAATGAATGAAGTCTGATAAGTTTTAAAGACGCCAGCTGGTTTAATTTAATGCATATTTCAGAATTATTGACATTACTAAAGAGGAAAAATTTTATTGACCACTATACTATACGTTAGGATTAAATGGAGATCATATATGGATCGGGATCCAAGAGAATGATAAGATAAAGAACAAATAGAAAACGTTTATCAATCTTACATGTTTAACTTTTCTAACAAAGCTTTAATAAAAGGGAAACATGTTAGATTGATAAGCATTTCCTATTTATTCTTTACCTTATATATATATATATATTAATAATAATAAATTTCCTGCACTTAAACCCCATTATTGCTTTTGTGCTATTTTAATTTTGAAATATGAATCAGCGTCCATACCATGAGCATCTGTATAATTTTTTTTAACAATGAGCTATATCTCGTGCCCGATGAGTTGGGTAACCAACGAAACTCGAGTCGAGCACCAAATGCAGGTATACATGTATTTTTTAATATATATATATATATATATATATATATATATATATATCACTATTTTATTAACCAGGCTTAATGGTCGTTCTTCATAGGAAACAGGTTCGATTCCAGTCGGAGAACGCATATTTTCTATGAAATTTTTCGAACATTCAAGCCAGTAAATGTAATTTGTAATGTTTAATTAAAGAACAGAGCATTTACTTAAATAAGTAAAAAACAATGACTTCGATAGAAAATAGATTAGTTATCCAACCATATTTCCTGCGTTCTTTTTACAGATCCCCAGAAGGAGAATTATTGGTGACTGTTTCCCGCGATACAAACACGCATGCTCATAAGCAAGTATTTCTGCCATAGAAAACATTTTTAAAATATTCTGATCGCATAAATCGTCTCCAAAATCAATTCTCTTTAAAATGTAATATTACTTATTTCTCTTCCAAATGAAAAACCTTATAGATATCTATCTAATCATATATAAAGTCGAAGACTTACTTGCCATTTATCACAACCTATTTCTATCAAGCAGCACATTGATAAGCACCAAAAGTAACATTTACAGCTCCTTATAAACAATACCAAAATAATACATAGTACCAACAGACGAAAGCCAGAAGCGACCATGCATTAATAAGTCTGGTATATAAAGAGGGAGGATTAATTTTGTAATGCAATTCTTAGCCAGGAACTTGCGAAAGCCTAAAGAATCATTTTTCTCATTTCCAAATTCACTTTTAGAATCCGTTGCCCTGATTCCCTGTTCATATTCAACTATTTGACTATCACTCACACATTTAACCTCTGCACCCTCTCCACAGTTTCATCTGGTTTGGTTGCCCACTTTTTCCGTCACCGTGCATATCTAGCACTTCATGAACTGCCTACGTCACTCAAAACAATTCGATTTCTTCAAAGCATCTTCACTATATTATTTTAATAATGTTAACAGTTCACTAGCACTTTTACCAATACTCACACATAATTTGATGCTAATCTGCTGCTCCAGATTCCTTTCAAACATTTTTCACCAACGCACTAACAAGAACACGTAAAATTTTCTCTACTGCTCGGAAACGATTGACTGGTTTGTTTTCCAAGAAAGCAGAAGTCTTTATAATTAAAATGAAAGTAAATTTTGCAATTGATTTTTGTATATATATTGAAGTGAAAAAATCGTCATTATTTAAAAAGCAAATGTCTACAAAAATATGAAGTATGTATTATAAAAAAAACATCATTAATTGTGCGAAAATGATCTCTTATTCTGATACATTGTTTTATAAAAAAAACACTTACCAACAATAATTTCCCAATGTTGTTGAAAAACAAATGAGATTTGCTTTAAAGCGATATTATTCAACAAAACGTGTTTGAAATATTTTTCTGTTTAAATAATTTAATATATATATATATATATATATATATATATATATATATATATATATATATATATATATATATATGAGAGAGAGAGAGAGAGAGAGAGAGTGTGTGTGTGTGTGTGTATTAATCAAAATGTAAAGTTTAGCACTCAGCTGTTTGGTGTTACTTTTAGCATTCCGACTCTAGAGTTTCGTAGAAGGACCCTCCAACAATCATTCCTTCCAATCGTCAGGGGATATCATATATATATATGATAAAATATAGTTTTAATTTGTGCTATATTTATGGGTTAGAATGGTCAATATCAGGAATAGAGAGTATGTAAATACAAAAGTGAACATTGAAGTCAATAATAAATAAAAAAACAAAAACATTATAAATAGCCCAAATATGTATATATATATATATATATATATATATATATATATATATATATATATATATAAAGAGTGGTCACTGAGCATGACAGTCTGTTTTATGCATGCTTGATGGCGTGAAGATTGCGTTCGTGCATGAATCAGACTGTTGTCACATGTTGTATACATGCTCTATACCTGATCTTGAGCAATTTTATCTATAAATATATTAAAATTAAAACTATATATTTTATCATATATATATATATATATATATATATATATATATATATATATATATATATAACATCAAGTTTTGTCAGAACAATGTCAGACCATCTAACGGATATTTTAAAAAGTGCTCAGTACACAAATAAAAAAAAAAATGAACGTGTGGGGCAGATGATATTAAAAAATAGGAGTATTTAATGGCACATTACCCGGGTTTCAACCATAAGTTTCCTTCAGGTGGTAGTGGCAAATTATGGCTGAAACCCGTGCAGTGTAAACTGGTAAGTACTCCAATTTGTTTATATATATATATATATATATATATATATATATATATATATATATATATATATATGTGTGTGTGTGTGTGTGTGTGTGTGTGTGAAAATATATAGAAAATAGGAAGGAACTGGTTAGGTAAATAATCCAAAGTCCCTTAGTATTTTAGTTATTATTTTTTAAAAATAGTGCTCGATACAAAAGTAGAGCATAAATATAATTATTTATTTAAAAATATGATTCCAAATTGCTACATAAGAGGTCTCATGTTTCAAAACAAGAGCCGAAAACTTCAATATAATCCTTTAAATTAAATTGAGTTGAAAGTAAAATGGGCTCCGTTCCATCTTCAAGCGAAATTTTTGTTGAAGTAACGTATATCTGAAATTTACTTGTTTTAAAATTGAAATCAAAATCCCCATGGTAACAGCTATGGTGAATTGTCTAAATTGGGTAGGCGAGTGTAGGGTGTTTATAATAAGTAGCGGTATAGAGATACTTTCAAGGTGTCAAGTCGGGGAAAGGTGGGGTGTCAAAAATGAAACGGAAGATGTATTGGCCATCGTCTAGTTTGTTTGTCTATGGAGATTTATTTATTTATTTTATTTTATTTTATTATGAAAGGGAATTGTGCATATAAAAAAAGAAAAACTTTCGTAACGTTTGTTTTTTGACGACTTCATAAAGGGTTATCTTATATGTAAGGTATTTAAACTACTTATTTGGGCTATGGATTATTGAAGTGTGTTATGTTGTATGCATGTTTGTAGTTAATTATTCCTACTATGAATCTGATGATTGGGCTATTTGTTAAACAAGTTATATAAATTTTTTTATCTAATATATATATATATATATATATATATATATATATATATATATATATATATATATATGAACAATCTCTTAATAATACAAAATGTTATTAAAACATAAAGCCTTGAATAGCACGATAACAACCCGTTGACAGTGATCAAATATAAAGGAAATTGTTTGGGTCAACAATTGATATCTAACGAAGGGTTGACCAAAAGGGTTTTAGATATTTGACTTTTTTAGTATTAAGATTCTTTCATCAGCCCTATTCAAAGCTTTAATAGTTATAATAAGAATAATAACATATATAATTAATATTTTATTCTTACCTTAATATTATTGTATATTATAATATTGTATATTATAATAAAATATTGTTATAAAATATTATTATAATGTTGTTAGAATTATATTCTATATTATAATAAACATATTGTATTAATAATTATATAGTAATATTTTATATTTAGGCCCTTTGGATTTTGGCGTTGAGCACTCGGTTTATTTTCTATTTTTCTATTTTATTTTGTATATTTTATGCTTACTAAATATATATGTATGTGTGTGTTTGTGCGTGTGTGTGTGTGCGTGCATGTGTGTTTGTGTATGTGTTTGTGTGAAGTGGTCGCTGAGCGTGACAGTCTGTTTTATGCATGCTTGATGGCGTGAAGATTGCGTTCGTGCATGAAACAGACTGTTGTCACATGTTGTATACATGCTCTATACCTGATATTGAGCAATTTTATCCATAAATATATTAAAATTAAAACTATATATTTTATCATATACATTTTATATATATATATATACAAAGAAATAATCACACATAGAATCAATCAGAAGTATTAATGCGATTATTGGCGACATCCATCGCTAGAAAACATAATATATGCATTAAAATCCTGTTCATCCATAGTGCGAGTTTGATCCTCGTCGATAAACTTGTTGTCTGTAGCTTTCAGTTTATTTGATGTTAAAATGCTAGTACTTACGAATAGTCTTCTATTCATCATCATAATAGAAGACTAGCAGTACTTAATATTTTTATTAAGTTGGTCCTAAGCTTTCGGCTCACATGACCCATCCTCAGAGTTGTTATACAGACATGAAACAAAGATATCCACCGGCAAAGATGATATTTTGTTACTTTGAGATAAAAAAAATTGCTATGCGACGATAACGGTCGCGGAATAGCAGACTCAGATCATAAGTTCAAGATGCGCTCCTCTGACGTCATACCACGCGATAGACAGAAGTATTACAACAGAACCAATGTCTAGATGCAATGTAATGTGTTGTGACTAGTTTGAAATGTAATTTTGTTGAGTGTGTGTTGCTTCGTTTTAATGTAGATGGCCTCCGATATTCTAAGGTTCTTTTTACTGTGTGTATGTGTGAGTATTATTATGTTATCAACTAATATCTGTCTAATATTATGCTGGATGGTCGTGACTCATGTGTAAAGACAAGCTCAAGGGTAACCACTCAGCAATCAATGCGTCTCATACTAACTTCGAGCGAGTTGTCCTGGAAAAAATAACCGGGGATATTTGTGTCAGTGTTGCATCAGAAATTTTCGAAATCAGTCATATTGACCGTCTAAGAGACGAAAGACAAGGGCGAAAAGCGTCAAAAAATATTCCTGTTGCTATGTGCCGAGATACCCGCTGTTGTACAATATGTGGACTACTATGCAGGTCACTGGCGGGACTGAAGTGTCACATACGACACAAACAAAACAATGAATGAGGTTGTCGGATCCTCATATGTCGAAATCGACGGAAGAGTCCATCATCATCATCATCATATATATGTATATTTAGCCTGCATATCTTCATTCAAACGTGTTTCATTGAATAATATAGACATATTGTGTCTACTTATTTTTGTACTGATCCTTTCCAGACGTTTAATCACTATTACAACGGAATGCAGATTTTATCTCAGGTACAATGAGTTTGTCATTATAATTTACCCCTGAAGATGATCTTAGAAAAGATCGAAAGTACTTGAGTTAAAAACAAAAAAAAAAATCTTCCTTGATGGATTTCATCTTAACATCAAGAACTGATTAGACAACAGGAATAGATGAATATAAAACATAAATAGACCCAATATGTCTATATCATTTAATGAAACATATATATATATATATATATATATATATATATATATATATATATATATATATATATATATATATATATATATATATATATATATATATATATATATCAGCGATCGTGTCTCGTCTCAAAATGCAGAAACAAAAATAATTTTTTACTGCACTACTTAAAACCGAAAACTGAAAACGAACAAGAATAAATGAAAATAAATAAAATAAATAAACAAAAACAAGTAAAATAAATGAATCCAAACAAATAAATAAGTAAATAAACTAAGTAAATAATAAACAAATTAACAAACCACGCCCACCAAAATACTTGTTTGAAGAATGCGATAGACTACCCACAATGCAATAGATGTCCACTTCCATCTGTCTTTTCTACAAATATTTTCAGGGCAACTGCTCTGACGAGCGTTTTTTTTCCCTGGTGCTCCGACTACATGAATTTAAGCTTGCTACTAGATTCCTGACGGAGTACACAGATTTTCAATGAAATTTCTCGAACATTCAGGCCGGTAAATGTTGTTAATACTGTTTATTAGAAACAGAGCATTTACTTAAGTATTAATACCGATAAAGAAAATATATTAAAAATAGTTGGACTTAGTCCATTTCATAATATATGATGTCATTTGTTTGCGTTAAGATACGCTTCGAGTACATATGAGCGTTCGAGAGAAATCATGGGAAATTTATAGTTTAAAAATAGTGATTTAACTTTGCTAACCAGACGCTTCCATTGTAGCTAAATGTTATATAGCACACCAGGCTATATGACGGTTCTTTGTAGGATACAGGTTCGATTACTGTCGGAGGACACATATTTTCTATGAAATTTCTCGAACATTCAGGCCGGTAAATGTTGGCAATACTGTTCATTATAAACAGAGCATTTGCTTAAATAGAAAATCTAGAAAACTATAAACAGAGCATTTGCTTAAATAGAAAATCTAGAAAAATAACGTACAAACAGAAAATATATTAAAATAATTGTTGGAATTATTGAATTATTGAATTTTATAATATATATGTGTGTGTGTGTGTGTGTGTGTGTGTGTGTGTGTGCGTGTGTGTGCGTGTACGTGTTTGAAGAAAAAAGGAAAACTCATCTTAGTCGACGATGGACTTTATCAAGGCAAATGTATGGATTTTAAAGTAAGTTAGTTTTTCAAAATTTTTAAATTTAAGAAATGCTCATAAATATTAAACAGGCTAGCTGAAAAATCTATATAAATAATGAACAACGGTAAGTAACCTAATTTAATGTCTAATAAACGAAAGTGAATAAAAATTGTTGAGATTTTTATGCAAATTAATATTTGAATTATTTTGTTTTGGGATTGATTCGTGTGTTATACATTTTAAATAAAAGGAGGTTATAAATTTAACCGTCTTCTTTTAAATTTTTTTTTAAACATTTCTATAGTCGTGTATGTTAGCTTCGGATAGAGTGAATTCTTTCAGGAATGGAGATATTTGATAAGCTCCAGGTCGACTAAAATAAGTTTTGCTTCTGTCTGTCCTCTTACAGATATATTTAATTATATCTGAAACTTTACATATATATACGTAATATAACGATATATAATTTTGTATAAATTTATATATCAACAAACAGTGTTTAGAAAAATATGACAAACTGGAAAGGTGTTTTTGTGACGCGTTTCATCCGTTAGGATTTCATCGAACTGAGAGCCATGTCTACACATGTGCACGAAAAAAAAATTGAAACTACCTGCGTCTCTCATTTCGTGCGCATGTGTAGACATGGCAACGTCAACAAAGCGTAGTCTGATGAAATCGTAACGCGTCACAAAAACACTTTTCCAGTTTGTCATATTTTTCTAAATATATGCGTGTGTTGTAATTATTTTGATGAACCACATATATTTATTATTTATTCTTATGATTGTGTGATGTTTAATTTTTATTTTCTTTCAACTCAGGCCTTCTCCAGAAAAACAACAGTCGAAGGGCTGAGGCCCCCTTGCCATTGTCTCCAGGTAGTTATTTTAATTGTATTTTAGTTCTTTTTGACTTGACAAACTAATTGCATTTCGATCGAATAATTTGCATGTTTCTTTCACTGTTCGTCAAGCATGTTTCCAGTCTATTTATATCAACTAACCATTCATAACCATTTGATATACGGACCCGGAGTAAGGGGACATATTTAAAAGCTCAACGCTTTGAGGCTCGACAATAACTATTTTATTTTCTTTAATGACAAAAACCTTCAAAGAAATTTCCGATTCCAACTAAATATAAATATATCAACAAATTTCTGTCTGAATTTCTGGGATGAGGAGTTATTATTTAAATTATTTGCATTCAGACTAATGTTGTTATTATCACCTAATCAAATAGACAAATTTCTGTGATGTGTCATTATTTATATTTAAATTAATAGAAAAGGGGCTTATCCGAAACTTTTTGGATAAATTAACTTTTAATTTTACTTATTACAAGACTAGATGTTTACATCTTTGGGAGGAATCAGTGGACAACCTTTCGTGTTTTGATGAAATCCGTTTTTCACGATACGTTGGAATTGTTCACGATCGTAGTTGTAAAAGACTGTCGATTCAGTTTCGCTACAAGTTCCAATGTTTAATATATAAGAAATTTGGTTGCTCTGCTAATTCTGATGTTGTTGGGAACGTCCTTAATTTGTCTTCTCATCAGTTGTCTCCTACTGAAAGTGCAATACTGGGTCATGGATTAGATTTCTCTATTCGACCGGCTCTTGTCAAGCATGAGGAAATTTTTTCTGAATTTGAAATTCTTAATGCCCAAACAGGGAGACTCAAACTTGTATGTTTGTTTTTTTGTTCCAACGAATCTTTCTGAAGAAGTATTGGACGAAAAAGGTTACTTCTTAAAGAAGGTTCTCCGTCATTTTAAAAACAATATATAAATCCTGTTCAATATATATATTTCATTTTTCGTTTCATCTGTTGAAAGTGATGTCTGAGGATCCCGGGTACTTTAAAAGGTCTTTGGTGAAATAAACTATTACAATGGAGTTTTAAAGTCGTCAGTTTTTCTTTAAATTATTAGCTCTGAATTTACATTGAACCCTCAGGATTTAATTCTCCTTGGGACTATCCATACGGATTACCAAGTTTTTCGTAACTTATATATATATATATATATATATATATATATATATAGGCGTGTGTAATCAATTCATCACAAGGAAGGCGATAACGCCACTAAGACACAAGGAGGCTACTGGAAGTGAAAAAGAAGCAAAAGATTTTCTAGAAAGAACCGGAAACCCAATAATAGTATAAATTTTAGAGTTTAGGTGGAGACGTTAGAAGTACAGAGTTGAAGTAGACTTTCGAAACAACCGAAAAACCCAGTCTTAAAATGGAATCAAGTAATAAATATATTAATCCTCGTCTCCCTCAAGCTATGGGTAAATAGCAGGACAGACTGGCTTCTATAGCCTTGGAAAGCAACTTGTCTAGGAGAAGGACAAATCTGAATTCAAAACCTGCGGGGGGGACCTTGTGGCACTGTATTCGGCCGTTCGAAAAGTGTTGTTGGTTCTGCACAAGCCTTCCCCACGATAATCAAATCATATGTGCTGTTGTCTGCGCTGCCGGTTCCTAGGAGCTGCTTGACCCTCATACGTCGGATACGACGGGAGAACCCACTATATATATATATATATATATATATATATATATATATATATATATATATATATATATATATATATATATATATATATAAAAATGGACAAGGTCCGAAATTTATTTATTTATTTTTTTATGTATATGACATTTTTTATGTATATGACAAGTATTTAAGCAAATGCTCTGTTTATGATAAACAGTATTAAATAACATTTACCGACCTGAATGTCCGAGAAATCTTCATAGAAAATATTTGCTTAAATAATTGTATCTATAAATAACAACGTTAAACATAAAAAATGTCTTTAATAAATATATATATATATATATATATATATATATATCTTGAATAAGCAAGCCGATAGATGTAATACATACTGTTTAAAGCAAAAATAAAAATGGGGCGTTTATTTCAATTACGAGTATTCACTATAATATTGTTTAAAACAATAAAAATGCCGGATTAAAAATAAATCCATTAATTCTTTAGAATATATATATATATATATATATATATATATATATATGCACACACACATATATATATAATCCTAAAGAGCCAGGAACTGCCTACCTTGGTTTAAACTAAATGTATCTTCAGTGTATATATATATATATATATATATATATATATATAGTTAATTTTTTACTGTTAACAACATATTGACTGAGATTTATTTCATGATGTTTAACTTTCCTATTGAGAATTCCGACACTGGGGTTTCTTCTCGGGTAAAAGCCGGTATCAATGCTTTTGTGCCTTCTCAGAAATACTAGGTGAAACAACAGTCCTCTCCTGTTCAGCTGCTATAGCCCACAGGAATCACTTTTCCGGCTATACCAACGTGATAATTTTGATAACAACAGACGACTCTTTGCATCTGATCGTTATAATTGTAAACGTTCACTGACAGAATAATAACATCAAGAAGTCACTTTCCTTACAAATTTGCCATAGTATGATTCGAACACGATTCTCATCGCCAGAAAACGAACGTTCTAACCACTCGGCCACGGGCTCGTTTTTTTCCCCAAGTTCTAGAGACTCCAATTAACCCTGAACTGGTGCCCTAAATCTTTGGCTTCGTACCAAACAAGCCAAAAAATAAATATTCATATTTCTAAAATTTGGTTTCATAAACAAATAATATTTTTAAGGTTTATTCGTAGTTTTGTCATCTGCTGCGAATTTGTTCAGCATATTCTTTCTTTTCATTATTATTGGTATCAAGACTCATACGAATATCTCTCTTGAATTTTTTATTCTCTACAAAATTCTCTTCAAAGTATCTTTTATCATTCCTTGTGCCTTCAGGATGAACGACCTTGAGTAAGGTTTTCCCAGCCATTTCCTATGATGTTGGCCTTCTTCAGTGTGTACTTGATACAACCTCTATATCTCAATTTTGGTTTGTGTGCTGGTCTCTTTCCTTCAGTTAACACACCATGAATAAATTGCTTAGATATAAACCTTGTTTGAGCATCACTTAAGAATATTAAGGTATAAAAAAATCATACCTACATTGCTCAGGGATACATACATACAATTGATAAGACAAAGAAGAAATAGGAAACTTTTATCAATTTAACATGTTTCTCTTTTATTAAAGCTTCATCAGAGAATGAGATATGGAGAAAAAGAAGAAAGAAATTTTGGCATATTTATTTTTGTGTTGTTTGATTTGCATTGGTTAATCAGGTTTCACGTGCTAAACTTTGATTATTATATATTTCCACTTACTACAAACGAATGATTAGCAGTTTTGTCAGTTAAGAGTTTATGTAATGTCATAAAATCTAAGCTTAATAAATATTTAATAGTATATATATATATATATATATATATATATATATACTAATAGTAATACTCGATTGGAAAAAAACCCGGAGAGCACAACTTGTAAGTCAATCAAAACAAATTGGTACCCGAGGGAAAAAAGAAAGAACTAGAAACATCCGAACAGAGGGAAATGAATCTTCCAGCGCCTTACGTTTTTAGTCCAAAGAAAAAAAAACAAGCGAGTAATAAAGCTAAAACGTAGAGTGTTCAATACGCTAAGTTGAGCTAGGATAAATGGAATAAATCCTAAAGAGCCAGAAACAACCAACCTAGGTTTCACCTAAAACGGATCTTCAGGTGTGTATATATATATATATATATATATATATATATATATATATATATATATATATATATATATATATATGTATAGGAATTTGTAGGTCTGATGAATTGGATCGTATTTACGATTTCAATGGAATAAATTATGACCATGGAATATTAGTGTTTAAGCCTTTTTATTATATCCTTACTCTGTCCTGGACATTGAGTTCTACCTGGATTCTATCCTCTTGGAATTTTTTTTTAATACAAAATATATAGGTAAGTGTATGCATGTATGTATATATATTTATATATTTTCCATATGTATGTTTATATTTACCACTAATATTATCTATCTATCTATCTATCTATCTATCTATCTATCTATCTATCTATCTATATATATATATATATATATATATGTGTGTGTGTGTGTGTATTTCCTAAGTAGGCATCTACACTGATGACATTACTATTTACTCCTGCCTAAATAGCAAATCTGGTATCGCTGACAAAACTAACCTGGCCATTGGTTTTGAAAAGTACCTCCATTCGGTTGTTCACTGAGGCAGGAAATGGTTGGTAAACTTTAAGGCCTCAAAAACAAAACTGCTCTCTTTTACCCACCACAGTTAACCCTCTCTGCCTCCCATTAGAATGTTTGATGCTCAATTCCACGAGAGCACCTGTCTGCGCCTGCTTGGTCTCACACTGTCTGCTGTCCCGAGATGGAACAAATACATTGAATCCATAGCTTCATCCACCGCAAGGAAAGTTGGTTCGCGCCAGAAAATTTTTCTCCCCTGAGTCCATCCTTCATATCTATAAATCAACCATTCACTTTTGCATGGAATACTGCTGGTTTTGGAGCCCACGCTGTTCGTCCCAAGGCCCTCGACAAAATCCAGAGACGGATATGCAATGTGATTGGTCCTGATCTGGCATCTCGTCTACAGTCACTTTCTCACAGACGTGCCGTCGCTTCTCCCTGTCTTTCACGGTAACTGCTCCGACAAAGTACTTTCGCTGGTTCCCAAATTGCATGAATTTAAGCGTGTTACTAGGTTGGCATCTCAGTGCCACTCTTTCACCGTCTCTTCCACTCCAATAGCTTCATGTCTCGCACTTCCCGCTTGTGGAACTCCCTTCCTCTTACTTGCTTCCCTGATAGCTATAATCTTCAATTATTCAAATGCAATGTCAAGCAACATATTCAGATGCCTTGATCTAATTCCCAGTCCTTCTCTTCACCCTTTCCTCTATCACGCCTCTTTACTCTTGTCCCTATTCTCTTTAACCCCTTGCTTGGAGTGAAATGCTTAAAAAAGTAAATATGCCTTTCTAATAGGGAATCTATTTATTCTTTAATGTAAAAGATGATGTGACTTTATATATTTATCAAACATACAACCTTATCTTGACTTAGCTATGAAATATTCGATTGAATTCAAATTAGTCATTACCAGGTTGTAATTTTGTTGCAGGTATAGATAATATTTTTATTGACGTCCTTACTAACTTTGAATCAAACCTGTAGTGTAATTCGGTGAAGGATTTTTTCTAATCATAGATTAGATTCCATCTTCGTTATTTCTTAATTAAAAAATTCCATCTGGTGATAATTTCTATGCTAGGCCTGCTGAAGAGGTTATTAGAGACCAACGTATGTGATGATTATTTCAATCACCTCATTCTCCACTGTTGTTGTTTATTATTTCTGTTACGAAAATCAGACGAAAGAAAAACTGTTCTCATTATCTCTCAGCCTCATTCTTTGAGTTTTCTGCTATCAAAATATTTGCAGTCCCTTTATCGTTTGTCTATCAGTTCTAATTAGCCGTCCACTTCCCAGATGCTACCATCGGCCATACACCACGAAGACTGTTCTAAATTTTATCTTGAAACATTCAAGACACGTGGCCTAACGTCACGTAAAGTTCATCTCCATATTTTTTTTTATGAGCAGCATGATTTTTTTAAATCAGTATCACCCCATCCATGCAAGGAAGTAACGCATCTAAGACACAAGAGGTTACAGGATGTGGAAAAATTAGGAACAGAAACATTAATAATGAGCGTAAAGAGGAAAGAGTAATCAGGACGACAGTAGATAGTGATTGACATTGCATTTAAATTTAAATTTTTGCAGATTAAAGTTGGCTGGAAAGCATGGAACTGGATTAGAGTTCTACAAGTGAGAAATGCGATGGAAGAAACTGTTAGCATAGAACTTATGGTTACATAAAGCTAATTCAACTGTAAAATGATGAGACCTTGCCACCCAATTCATAAAGTAACACAGCGAAGAGCTTATCTGAACAATTACCATGAAAGTATTTATAGAAAAGGCACAGAGATGCAACCTTACGGCGGTGGGAAAGTGACTGAGGCTGAGTCGCCAGATCAGGACCAATAATATTGCTGATTCTTCTTTGAATTTTATCAAGGAGCTCAAGGTAAATAGCAGGGAGCACTGGACCATATGTAGCAGCAATATTACAAGCATGGATGAATGGCATACTTGTTAATGTATAAGATAGATTCTGAAGAGAAAAATTCTCTCGCACGACACAGCGAACCAACTTTCTTAGCAGCTGGCTTAGCAATGATTAATGACAATAGTCTACACTGGATTAAATATTAACATTGGATTATCTATCCGCATCTGTGAATTTTTGAGCATGATATAAAATATTTGAATAGATTCAATGAGTTTTCTTCTCTCGTCTTAAACAAAGGAACTTCAAATAGCAATGCTTCCAGTCGTATACTTTTCACTTAGTTTTTTTTTTCTTTTTTATCATCTCACCCCAAACAAGGCAATAAAGCCAGTAAGACGCAAAGGAGTTACTGAGTGTGAAACAACGTGAGAAAAGGAGAACATTATTAAGGAAAGAGAACAATAAAAGAACTGTAATTAAGAAGACAGAAGATAACGATTGACATTGCATTTAAATATTTGAACACTATAAAACAAGCCCTCCAAAGACTGAGATTAAAAAGGTATTCAGCATATTTTAAAGACACTTTTTTTATTAACTCTTTTTAAATTGTATCAGAAGATTTTCAGCCTTTTTTTCAAAATACACATTTTAAGTTTTGGGTCAGTAAAATGCCAACTGAGAATTAAAAAAAATATCTTCTTCTTATTCACGACTGGATTAAAATTTAACACCAATGAGAACTCTTTATGATATTGTATTTTTTTTTTTAAATAAAATACTGGATACGCACGATAAACGCCTGACATTGATATCGCTAAAAATAAATAATGTTGTCCCCGAAGATTATTTTTCATATTTATCACCTTGGAGAATTTAAAAAGACAATTATTTTTAATCATTTCATCCCAAGCAAGGCAATAAAGCCATTAAGATGCAAAGGGGTTACTGAGTGCGAAAGAACATTATTAAGGCGGGAGAACAATATAAGAACAGGAATTAAGAAGACAGAAGATAACGGTTGACATTGCGTTTAAATTTTTGAAGATCAAAGTTGACTGAAAAGCATGAGGCTAGAATTAAGAAGGAACTGTTAACATAGAACTTACGGTTTTATCCAGCCATTTCAACTGTAAAATGATGAGACCTAGCCGCCAATCTAGTACTGCGTTTAGATTCATAAAGTCTAGGTGCCAAAGAGGAAAAGTTTTCAGAACATTTTTCATGAAAGTATTTATAGAAAAAGGCACAGGGAAGCTACATTACGGCGGTGGGAAATTGATTAAAGCCGAGATGCTTGGTCAGGACCAATAACATTGCAGATTCTTCTTTGGATTTTATCAAGTATCTCTAGAGATATAGCAAAAGGACCAGACTCAATGTGGCAGCAATATTCTAAGTATGGACGAAAGGTAGACTGGTAAATATATAAGTTACATTCTGGAGAGAAAAAATTGTCTAGCATGACACAGTGAACCATGCTTCCTAGGCAGACCTAGCAATTGATTTGATATAATCTTTCCACTTCATACCAGTGGAAAACGTTAGCCTAAGAAGGCGTCACTCTCCTGGAGGCTAGCACCATACTGACAGATGTCCGAAAGGGTTTTGCCAGACGATTAATAGAGAGCAGTTTTGAAGTCGAGGGTGAACTTGGGATTCAATTGAATTTCAGAGTATTGAGCCTCATTGTGAGATCAATTCTTTCTCGTGTCTGCAAAAAAGAAAACAAAAAAAATCCTATGGTTTTGATCAGTGATGATGACACGATGCGAACTTAGATATTGAAAGTTACAAGCCAGTCACAGTTCAGTTCAGTGGCAAGTCTCCGATCATATTAATATTTAGAAGGTACATTTCGACATGGTGTAACAGTTAGTAAGTTTATCTCGCTAGATCATTTTTTTAATCATTTCACCCCAAGCAAGGCGGGAATGCCACTAATACGCAGGAGGTTACAGGGAATGAAAATGAGAGAAAAGACTGGGTATAGGGGTGGGGATTGAGGAAAGAACAAAAGATGAACGGGATTCAAGAAAATAGAAGATGGTGATTGATGTTGCATTTAAATTTTTGAAGATTGTAATTATCATGGAAGCAAGTAAACATAAGGGAGTCACACAATCGAGAAGTGCAAGAAAAGAAACTGTTTGAGTAGAAGTGGCGGTTGCATTTAGCTATTTCAACAGTAAATGGGAGTGGGGCCTAGATATCAACCTAGTAGCACCTTTAAATTCATGTAGTCGGGGCCCCAGGGAATAATGCACGTCATAGCAGTCGCCATAAAAAAATATTTGTAGAAAAGACAGAGGGAACCCATGTCGGGGAGAAAGTGACTGAAGTCAAGATGCCATGTCAGGATCGATTGCATTGCAGATCCTTCTTTGGATTTTGTCAAGAATCTCGAGATGAATAGAAGGAACACTAGAGCAGATATGGCAACAGTATTCAATACACGGACGAATGGTACATTTGTAAATGTACAAGTGAATTCAATCCTCACTGGGTGCTCACGTTTTCGGCTTTTTGAAAATCACCATCTTGATGTTCAGCTGTGTGTGTATGAACCTGGCTAGCATCAACATGTATGTTTTTCGTTGACTTCCTAATTAATTTTCAGTATTTGCTAACAATTGCCAATTGTTACGAATCTATGGAATTTCTTTTACCTATGAACAAACAATCGAATTAGTTATTCTAAACAACTTAATATAATTTTTTTTGTTAAGTAACTTAAAACGATTTTTTATTTTCTTTTTTCAACAAAGTCTAAATGGTATCGCAGTATGAAGTTTCCGTTTTAACGAGACGTCGAAAATAAACGAGTACAAATTATATTTCACTCTCGATTAACTCTTCTATAATAAAATTAATCAAGCAATAGAATATGCAAACGGGACGCCATCTCGTGGGATAACGGTTAACAAGCTGCCAAAACTAAACTCGGCTGAGTAAATGAATACATATAAATTAAGAAAAATGCCAAAAAAAAAAAAAAAAAATAACTGTGTTTCATTTTAAATGATTTACTTTTTTGATCAGTAAGCAGCGGTCTTTTATTTTCATACAGTTTTATTCTCCTTTTCAGCCTGGGTGGGGGATTTTTTCCGTACGAATAGGCATGTTTCTCAAATGAATAATCAACCTATATTCTTTGGGCATTTAAAATATGAGAGTCGATTTCCACTTTGAAATTTCAAGTTTTCCACGATTCAACTAATTCGACTAATTTGGATTACTGCTCTCATATCTGGGCAGGAGATGCTCAGTCATCACACTCCTGTCTCGAAAAGCGTCTCCGCGCCCTCGTGTGTGACCAATTATTTTCCACCCTGCAACCCCTCTCGCGTAGACGAGATGTAGCAATCCTCTCACCGCTCTCTCGCTACTTCCCTGGAAAGTGCTCAGACGAACTCCATTCCTTAGTTCCACCAGTTCTAACTTTCATGACTAGAACCCGCCATGCCACGCCCATTGTAGTAAACCACCCTCATTCCCTTCCTACTTCATTGGTGAGTAGTAAGTTCTACTTGAACAGCTTCTTCTCGCGAACCACTGCCATGTGGAACGGACTTCAAAAGGATGATTTCCCGATCACTACAATATTAATCTGTTCAAGTCTAGGCTTAACTGTTATCTCCCCAACCTATCCGCATAAATTGTGCCTCTTACTCTGTAACCCATTACCTTGAGTGGCTCCCGGGCCTTGTACGGGATAAAACTCACTGTAAAAAAAAAAAAAAAAAACATTAAAAGAAATTAAAAAACAGGTATAATAGCTCAGAGTATGTCTCCAGCCCAGAGTATACCTCCAGTTCAGATCATGCCTTCAGCCTAGAGTATACCTCTAATCCAGAGTATACCTCCAGCCCAGAATATACCTCCAGCCCAGAGTATAACTGCGGTTATTCTAAATCAGACTGCTTTATGCATGGAGTATAAGTTAAGTTAGGCCTATTTATACGCTAAGGTATGGGACTTATTTTAATTAAGGTATCCAATACAATTTTTGAGAGTCAATCAAGGTAGAGGGTTACTGTTAAAATGGTTATGATGAATGAGGTGTGTGATATGAATGAAAGGGAAGTGATGATTATAAGGATATGGAGGATAGATAACGATTGACTCTTGACTTCGAGGTTAAAACTGTGATGTGTGATTGGTGTGACTCTATTTCTAGCAATCTCATCGCTTGTTCCATCTTCAAATATGGACAGTGTGGTCGAGGTTTTTAGTCTTGTTACGGCCTTACATGCTCTTGTACAGATGTGGTAACGTCGGTGATATCACTATTTGGACCCTGGAGGACACGCAACGTGTGCCGATGAGTCATTGTTTAACTTGTTTTGAGCTGATGGCATGATCAAAGTGGCGTAGACCCCATGAAATCATGGACCCTCGTTGTAAACAAGGCATTGTGCTAACCTGTGGTCGATCCATAATGGTGTTGGGTCTATTCCTGTTGTATAGCTCCACTGGTTCGTCTACACACATCATGGACAGATGACTGCTGCAGGGCACTACGTTCACCTGGTCTATTCGCACGCAAGTTCCTACAGCTATAAACAGTGGCGGACTGGGTCGCTAATTTCTACCGGGAAAATTTGTAAAAGGGCTCAATCAAAATCCTAATCTTTATCATAAAACAAAAAACTGAGGATATATTTTATCTACTGAAAGAAATCATAGCATCAAAGAAGCCTTATTTAAATTTTCCCAGCATCTACACAATACTTTTTTTTACTTTTTCAGTTATTTCTAAAGTGATGGACCATTTCTCCTGGTACCCTGGTGAGCCAGTCCACCACTGTGTCTATCTCTATGCCTCACTCTGATCACACACCTTTTTTAAGTTCTTGTGAATAGAGTTCACATTGTTTTCTTAGTTTCTCTTTAACTGTGTCTTTAACATGACAAAGAAAGGAGCTCTAAGCATATAGCAGATCCTGTTGTGGCAGTGAAGAGGTAGAATGTTTGGGTGTTCTCCTTTTATTATTATAGTCTATTACCTGTGGCTTACAGTTGAAAAGATGTCAATTCCTTAGAAATTTCAAGAAAACATGATACCAGCAGCTGTCTATCTATCCGTCTAAGTTTTTCACCTCTTTCTATTTCGGTCTGTTCATGTCTATATATGTCTCAGTCTGATCATGTCTATCCAGTGGCGGACTGGGTCATTAATTTCTACCAGTGAAAACTTGTAAAATGGCCGAGTCAAAAGGACCCATTTAATCTCAAAACAAAAAACTGAGGATATCTATTATCTACCTAAAGAAATGGTAGCATCAAAGAAGTCTTATTTAAATCTTCCCAGTGTCTAATAGGTTTTTTCTCACTTTTCCGGTTATTTCTAACGTGATGGATCATCAATTAGGGATCCACCGGGAAAATCTCCCGGTTGATCTTGTGGGCCAGTCCGACACTACCTACTAATAACACGAAACCGTGAACAGATGTCGAGAAAACATATCATTTTCCCTCCAAAGATCTTCCGACCTGATGGAATCGGTGTCATGTTGGGTTGTAGCACTTTCCTGAAAGGGACCAATACGATACTAGGTACTTTATTCGATGACTTTTGACACTTTAGTGTATACCTTTACACAAACGATCACACTGTGGCATATAATTGGCGTTTTAGAATCTCCATCTTTGACATTTTGACTTGTTCTTTTGGAAATCCAATTTCAGTGCCAAAATCTCTTAACTCCTCTTGCATCGTGCACATCTCTTTTCCCGTCAATTTAGCACAAATTCCGACATTCTATTTTATTTTCTCGCAGTCAAAATGTCAAACATTATAATTTCCTCAGAGAACTACTTTGCCCTAGAATCAACGTACCCAGCAGGGAGAATTCACTCACTCAAAAAGCAGAATTTTTTAGAGTTTATCAACCACACCCACTCACACCAGCACACACACACACACACACACACACACACACACACATATATATATATATATATATATATCGTCTGGTAAAAGGAGAAAAAAAGACACCAGTGAAAATCAAAACAACTCATATATATTATATTGTATTGCAGGGGTGATATGGTCTGTATATATATATATATATATATATATATATATATATATATCTTAAGATGTGCTATATTTATGGGATAAAATGCCCAATATCAAAGATAGAGCGTGTGTAAATATAAAAGTGGCCTGACGATTGCATCTAGCATGAAACAGACTGTCGCCTCTAAGTGTTGACTTCTATTTTCACTTTTATATATATATAAAAACCATAGCTGGTCCTGCATTTTTCCCTCTCTCTCATTAGCTCTCTGTCTCAGTCAGTCTCTCTCTCTCTCTTTTTATATATATATATATATATATATATATATATATATATGTTTCGTTAAAGACGACTGACAAGGTACTGCGATTTTTCTTGTGTTTTCTTTTTTCGTGTAAAAACTGTCCAATTGTAGCCACATTGTAGTTCATATTTAATTTTATTGTGTGCTGGATTTTCCTTTTTATTATTAGCGTTTCCATTATTTAAAAAAAAATTATTTTACATGTGGATGAGGTAATTATGCTTGTATTTTCTAGTAGTATGTTGCGGATTGGGTCTAGTAGGTTTTGTTTGTGTTTAAATGAGTTCTAATAGAGCTATGGTCGAGTAGGTGTAATGTAAGTCGTCTAGATGTCATGTAGTAGTGTGACCGATGTAATTATGTATGAGTTTGGTTTGATCAGGAACTCAGTTCCTTAAAGGACATTTGAACTTATGGAGGTCTGCTATTGTGATACAGTCTCTGTATAACATGCATCGGAACATCAATAAATGAGGGTTGTTTGAGTGTTAGGCAAGTGTATTTGAGACTAGCAAGATTAGAATTTTCTTTATCATCGCTTAAAATAGCCGACAAACACCAGATAGGTATAGCCAACTAGGCACTTTGAGGATGGGAGGTAAACATGATGGCTGATTTCTGCTGGAGCATCAAAAGAGATCAATCTTTTCAAAGGCATCGTAGAGTTTCCAAGAAGAGAAGATTTATACCTTTGGATGGACCAAAATGAATATATTTTTCATTCCTTTGTATCTTTGTATTTTGTCTGTTTTAACTCAAAAATTGATGTCACATGTTTGCCTTAATTTTGTGTAGGATTTTTCTGAAACTGAAAATGCTGAAAATGCATTCTTTAAGTTATTGGGATACTTTTTCTTTTTTGATAAGTTATTCTAACCTGACACGTAAGGTTGATTCTACTCGGTCCTGGTGTTAAATGGGTATTTTGGCCTATTTAAAAAAAATAGAAATTATCTGTACTGAGAAAACGTGACGTGATGGGAAAATATGGACATGATTTTCAGATTCAGCGTGAAAAAATAACCCAGAAACATGTGCCTATTGCTCAACAACATTTGGGCCGAAAAAAATGCCGACTGGTGTTATCTAAGAGGGGTAACTTTAACACTATTTACATTATTCCGAATATTGTCCTCATCTTTGTCGCCATATTTATTAATAAATATGGCGACAAAGATGAGGACAATAGTTCTAATAATGTAAATAGTGTACATAATAACTCATCTCAGAATAAGTTCCTTTCATAATGTCTGATAAGCTTAATAACATTATCATTGAAAGACAAACTTGCTTTCATGACGCATGACTCTACATTTGAATGATAACTCTAACATTTTTAGGCATTTAAAACAATATGCCTGGCCGCATACACAATTCCGGAAAATCCTCGTTGAAAAAGCAACTATACTTAAACATGAAAACAATAAACAAAAACTAAAAATTCTTGAAGCTATATACATAAAACAGTTGAAACCTAACCTGAACAAAATAAACTATGAAATATCCACATCCAATATTATACAGAGTGTATGACAATAGCAGACCTCCATAAATTCAAGTAATATAAAATCTTATGACTGTTTCACAAATATTCTTAAATGCCTATAATTGATAACTGAAGCCATTGGTTTATACCAACGGTTTCCCATACTTCTCGTTTTCACTCTCGCGTGGTCATATGTGACGTCACGAGCTGCGATGCGATTTTCGCTTCCGCGTCTCGTATACACGACTGTGTCGTTGCTTTGAAATTTTTCATGCAACAAAAACAGACTATCATTATTGTTTCATCCGTGTATTGGTTGATATATTGAAATGTAATTGCTATCTTTGATAATGACTTATGTAAGCCGAAAGCTTAGATCGGATTTAAACATGTATCAATATGGTGATTTCCTTTCGTCTTTCAATGATAATGTTATTAAGCTTATCAGGTAAAATGAAAGGAACTTACTTAAAATAAATAGACACAACTTGTCTATATTATTTAATGAAACATGCATCAATATATATATATATATATATATATATATATATATATATATATATATATATATGTTTTGAACAATAAAAATTATTAAAAACTTAAAATTTTCAGGCACACTGGGTTCTATATTAATCTTTTTTGTTTGTTATTTCAATTAGGTTTGATTAGTTTCGGTCAGTATGGCCATCATCAGGAGAAAATAATCACTGCTTGTTAGTAGCAGTGAACTACAGGAGTGAATGACTGTATCTGAAGAAAGTAAGCTTTATCTGTAGTTTTCATTTGTTATTGTTAATTTTGGTCAGTTCTTGTGTTGGTCAAACGACCTCTTTCAAGTTTTTTTTTCTTTCAAAATAGAGGATGGGAGATTACTGACTTTAAGAATTCCATCCTTGACAGTTTTATTGGTTGTTGAGAATGGGATGTGTGCATTAAGTGTGTATGTGTGTAATGTGTATATGTGTATATATTAGTATGTGTGTGTATGTAAGTGTGAGACCTCAACACCTCTGCAAGTATATCTGTCTTGTGTGGGTGAGAAATGTGGGTAGGGTTTGATTTATGGGGGATATATTTTTCTATCTATGTTGTTAAATTTGTGGTTAAGCCCTTCTAGACGAAGTGTTTTGAGGCGCAAAATCCATTTGTCTTCATGTTCATATATGGTAGAAAATGATACATAAATTTTGATATATCAACTCAATTATTTATACTATTCTACTGCTCATATCGACGGATTATCCGACGGGACAATAGCCTAGTAAATAAAGGCGTTGGTTTGCGAATTTGGTGACAATGAAGTTCAGTCCCTGGATCGGGTAGTGTGTACTTGCACTTAGTGGAAACGGGTTGAACAGTACTAAATAAAAAATAAGAACTAGACGATATGAGGAACGAGAACAGTCTAGCCCTGTAGATTAAATAAAGTGTTAAGTTCAGAATTCCCTTAATGTTACACAGATCAATACACACCTGAAGAAGGACGGAGCGCTCAACGACCGAAACGTTGTGATAACAACAACAAAGATGGGTACAGCCCGAAAAAGTAGTATAAATAATGATAACACCCCCCACCATCCCAGACATTCAGACAAAAATATAAGCATAATGTTAGGGAAATTAATGACCAAGTGAAAAACTTTTTTTTTGTGTGTGACGCATTTCGTCCGATTATATAGTGTATATATGGGCAGCAATCATTCTTTTATACATATTTCATTAAGTGTATCGGATAGGGAAAATTTTTATATGTTTTTATTCAGTTTTTCTAGTTTTCTTACAGTTTTCCTTTTAGCGAGATTAGAAGCTGTCAGGAGTGTATATTTACTCATTCGCTATTGTCAAGGAATAATTTTCTGTGTTTATGTCCGAAGCTGGGTTATTTAGAAGAACTAGTAATTCTAATCCATTCTGGATGGGTGTAATAGTAATTCCATTCAAGATATTATTGACGTACGTATATATATATATATATATATATAAAGAAATATACATAATTTCTTACATTAATTGCACAGCTGAATTATGTAAGATATCATGTATATTTCTTAATATATATATATTAAATAGCTCTGTTACTTAACATTGAGCACTGTTTTTCTTACAGTATAGAGTATTTACATGTATTTGTATACGATCGCTTGCTTGTATACCTAACTAAATTTACCCATTCGGATATATATATATATATATATATATATATATATATATATATATATTGTTGATGGACTTATATATATATATATATATATATATATATATATATATTGTTGATGGACTTATATATATATATATATATATATATATATATATATATATCCACATGTAAAAAAGATTGAAAATAATGGAAGCACAAATAATAAAGAAAAACCCAACAGTCAATAACATTAACTATGAACACGGCCACAACGTGCTAACCGTGTTTGGAAAATAAAACATTACAATAATTCCAGACACGTACATAAATAACAAACATTCAATTAAAAATAAAAATCGTCCTTGATAAAAGAATAGCCGAAAACGCTCGGATATGCAGCGCTTTTGGACAGTTTTTACAAGCTTTGTGTCCAGAAAAGAAAACACTTGTTCGAACACAAGAAAAATTAAATACAAAGCATAATCGCAGTAACTTGTCAGTCGTCTTTAATAAAACATGTATAAAAGAAGGATTGCCACCAAAATACAATATATATATATATATATATATATATATATATATATATATATATACATTCCTGACAGTTCTTCTAAAATCACAGTGTGGAATACATACTTACAAAAGTGATAGAAGGAAAAAGAAAAAGTCTCTAACTGAATTCGGCTGAAAAAAATTCTAAAATTCACAGTACCCCTCTGCTGTCTGCATGTGTAGTCCTACCTACACAACAAATTTAGCCTGATGAAGTCTTCAAGGACGAAACCCGTCACAAGTAACTTTTCCCCACTTTGTCTAAAAATTTCCCCAATACATATATTTATATATATTACTGATGTACTTATATATATATATATATATATATATATATATATATATATTTTTTTTTTCTGAAAACACACACATGTGATTTGTGCTAATATACAGATGTGCATAATTATCGGCTTTTTTTCATTTTCCTTTCTGTGCTTTTTGCTGGTTATTTTTCCATTTTAGTTTTTTTTTCTTTTTCGTCTTCCTCCATGTGCTTTTTTTTTTTTTTTTTACAATTTTCTATGCACCATTCTTTCCCCACGACGCAAACATTCCTTTTCACTATGATCCTTGTAAATACTCCCAAACAACTTGATTAATAATTATTTCGAAACAATTTGACTGTTTCAGTTTACTTTGACCTAGGGAAATGTGTTTTAATGACACAGTTCTGCCAACGACTCACGATAGCGGAACGCAGAATATAAAACACTCTATTTTAACGGACACACAAGCCTCACTGCTTCTAATTTACAGCCATATCCACCTCGGTTCAATTTAAAACCATTTAAGACAGTAAAGTTCACAAAAAGCAAGAGTAGAAAATATTATTTAAATGCACTCTTATAGTTGGACACAGACTAAGAAGTATTTGTAAACCGCAAATATGTATGTGAGCTCAGAACTCAGGCGTACAGACAAATGTCTACTTACATAGACAGTTATACGAACACGTCAACACACGCACACAGACACAAAACATCTGCATACATTAACCAAACCCCGTTTGAGATACTGAATTCTAATAAGAAAACGAAAGTTGATATGTTAGCGTTTCTGATGTATCCAAATCGAGGCTATCCCAAGCCACCAAACTAGAAACAAACTAGAAAACAAAATGGCTGACACAGCATATTTCTCTCTTAGAATAATCATTTATATACTGGTGCTGGAGCTATGCCCTGTGCTCTTATAACAGTATTTAAATATTTACACTATTTTCATTGTTCGGACTTTTGTCCTCATCTTTATTTTCATATCCACGACATTTCGGTCGTTGTACGCTCCAGACTTCTTCAGGTGATGTACGTTGGAATTTATTTAATCCTCGGGGATAGTTTGTTCTTGTCCCACGTGCTATGACTTTTGTGGATATCTCAGTTTCAGTTAATTCCCTTTAGTAACTCAACTAACGATGTTTTTGTTCACCTGTGCTGTGGCCAGGTGTTGAACTGACAACTCTTTGGGTCAAATCACTTTTGAATTATTTCAATCAATCCTTTTATCCAATGTATACCCCCTGAAAAAGACCGGAGCGTAAACAACGGCCGAAACATTGTGGTTATGACAATAAAGATGAGGACAACAATCCGAACAATGTAAATAGTTACAATACCTCATATCAAAAATATAGACAGTATTTTTTTTTTACAGTGAGGTTCACCCTGTACAAGGCCCGGGAGCAACTCGAGGTAGAGGGTTACAGAGTAAGATGCACAGTTTTAACCCTAGACTTGAACAGATTAAGATTATTGTAATCGTGAAAACATCCTGTTAAGAGTCGGTTCCAAAGAGCAGTGTTTCACGGAAAGAAACTCTTCGAGTGACACTTACTTCTCACCAGTGGAGGGAATGAGGGTGCTTTGCTACAATGGGTGTTGCATGGCGGGTCCTAGCCGTGAAGTGAGGACTTTAGTTGGTTTGAGTACTTTCCATAGAAGTAACGATAGAGCAGTGAGAGAGACTTGCTACATCTCCTCTACAAGAGAGGGGTTGCAGGGTGGAAAATAATTTGTCACCCACAAGGACGCGGAGACGCTTTTCGACTCTAGCAAGACTGGAATGTGAAGACTGGACAGCTCCTGCCCAAATATGACAGGAGTACTCCATTTTCGGCCTGATATGGCGTTTGTAAAAGTTGAGGATAACATGCTTATTTGGTTTTTGTTTTGTTTTTGTTTTTTAATCATTTCACCCCCAAGAAAGGCGATAATGCCACTAAAACGCAAGAGGTTATTGGAAGTGAACGAAAATATGAAGGGTAAAGAGAAGGAACCGGTACCTAATCCTAAACAGGAAATAAGGGATAAACCACTACTCCTGTGCAAAATACGTGGAAAGAGTGTGAACCGGGTCATAGGCAAATCTATTGAGTGTTGCTGGGTGCTTCAATAATCTAAACTTAAAGCGAAGTTAGTTTTGTTTTATAATGAACATGATATGCATGAAACTGCATAGAACAAGATGACAATATATTTCCCTAATTTACTTTAAGAATTGTTTTGTGTCGTGGTGATGTTACCGTTTGGAGATGACTTGTTTGTAGATAATGCCTTCTTGTGGAAAATTAGGGAAAACAGTATCCAATGGCAGAAGCAGAATATATGTATTGCCATCTTCACCCATCACAATTCAGAAAGTTCTCCTGGAGATTATAACCACCCTACATCGTCTGTTTTTGTTGATCAAAAATCATGATCGAATGTCTTCAGCGGCAGTTTCTCAACCAATAATAATAAACATTATTTTAAAGAAACAATAAAAATGAATAAAAAATGACTCAGATGGATCTATAGCATCTAATTTCTCACGCTCGGAATCTTCACTGAAATTCTGCTCTTAATTCTGTCCAAGATTCGCAGATATACAGAAAAATTGACAGGACCAATACACACAACGGTTTAACCGTTCATTTCTGTAGTAACCAAAATGTCACGTATTATATGCTTTACGATTGGGACCAGCAAACACACCCTATTTGTTATATTCACAGAGTTTCGGCTACTGTGTGATCCAGCCTTCTTTTATGCATATCACTGAAATAGATGTTGTTTTGGGAGTTTTAAACCGAACACTTTATTCAATCCACAGGACTAGATTGTTCTCTTTCTGATTTTCAGGATTAGGGCGGATAACTCATTTCAACTAAAACTCGCTAGTTTTATTCACCTGTGTGTTGTTTGTTCGTTTCTACCACTGAACCATAATAAGTGATTTTTTTCAGGACTACCAGAGCTAAAGATTGACTTCACATTGCCTAGTAGATTAAAACTGTCATGGGTTTCAGCCTTTTTTTTCTTTTCAAAAATGTTGACGCGTTAAACTCATTTAAAAAACCCGACCCCCCCCCAAAAAAAAATACAGGGGTAATATTTAATTTTTCAGCGCGCCATACGTCGCTACCGAATGTAACACAAGGTTAGTTTAAGTCCAATATCTTGGGGAAAAAAAATTGTTCAATCCCCGTCGGCCCTTCCCCTTTTAGGGACGCCTAAAGTGCCGGGTAATGACCCCAGCCCCCTCCCGAAGCAGTGATACTGCTTGGGGGGGTGCCCTCCGAGGCTTGAGCTTAATATTATTTTGGAACTATTTCAGCTGAAACCCCGGGGCGGGGGGAGTATAAAGCAAGTATAATATATTTGTTTCGCAACACACTGACACGCGTTGAAATCCTCACAATATTTTGTATGGTTGAAATTATCGCTAACATTTTTGTCGAGATTTAAAAACATTACTTTTCGTTCAATTTCGCATACCAATCGATGAAATTTGAATAAGCTGATTTGTTTGGAAAATACTTTGACCAAAAGCCCGACTTCGCGGTTTAATAATTAAATTAAATTAATTTAACTTAATTTTATAGGACTTCATGTTAAACAATATTTTTTAAGAAAACTTTTTTTTTCCTTTTGATCAGCGAAGAATAAATACTTAGGATTTCTTACTCTTGGGCATGCAGCATACAACTGGCCACGCGTAAATATTTCTTTCTGGAGACAATGCCAACTTTTTGAAGCATTTGGTCTTAAGATTTATTTATAGTTCTCGAAAAACTCAGGGCGAACTGAGATTCTGAGAAACTGGATATATATATGTAAAACTTGAGAAAAAAAGAAAAGATATGCAAAAAAGAATATTGCATTTTTATTAAATAAATACTAATTTAATCATTAAATTGTTTGTAAATTAGTGGGAGTATTTTGTATGTTAAATAATAAAAGTTTTAATTTTTCAAAAAAAAAAAAAAAAATGAATGAAAATTTATTGTACTTTGTACCCCATTTCCTGTTTGTACTTCTCCCCAAAATTTGGTTTCGATCGGTAAGTATATGGTTATTGTGTGACAGACGGACGGACGAACGAAAGCCACAGCCATTTTATGTATAAAATAAAGACAGTCATGTGAATAGTTTTTCCTCATTTAAACTTATTTATTTTCTAATGGAAAAAGTTTTTTTTTGATAAAAATAAGAAAACAAAACACTTTCAAAATTTAAAAAAAATGAAAATATTTTTTTCTTTTTACATTTTTCAAAACAAACATCTGTCGATTTGCTTAATAAAAAATCTCAGACATTCAAATATATTCGTAATTTTTTCATGGATAATAACAGGACATTGACTAAGGTTAATCTCGTAATTGTAGCACAAATTCACTACATTAACAATTGTCTGTGATGAGGCTTCTTTAAACCATCTGTTATCGCTTTTGTTGGGATTTTCTATCCTTGACAAGTGATTAGCTGAAACGCGACGCCATTTGCACTTGATGTTTTGTTCATATTGTCACCTGAGTTAAGTCATTATACTTGTAATCTATTCGAACTATTGTTCTCAACTTGATTATTACAGATGGTATTATAGAAACAAAGTTTCGGTCAAGTACACTCTAGACATCTTCAGTCGTCTGTTTTTGAGTTGATATCTGTCGATAATTGCGTTATTTTGCCCCTGTGATGCCAGTTCTTGTATTTTGGAGCCTTTATATTCATTATCAGATAGTTTCGACATTTGACTATCATGTGCTGTAAGCGTGGGTGTGCAGGTGGTGTAATGGATAACGGCTCGAAATTGAAAATCAGAGAGCCGAGTTCCAGTTCCAGTCGAGTTCTCGTTATATTTACTTACGCGCAAATACTATTGGGAAAGTTATAAATTCACTTTTTATACCCCCCGGCTATGGGTTAATTAGTAGGACATGCATCTGTAAATTATTATTATCTCTAAAATATCCATAGGATCTGAAAATATTTTCTGGCTTTAAAATAACCTACAAAAGCCGTAAAAAACCATGTCAATCAACTGGCTATCATGGCGAATTCAGTCCTGCTTAACCAGTGTATATTTTTTGTTGAACTCACATTGACTAAATGAAAACAACACATGATTAACCAATGCCTGTATCTACTACGCTATCGTCTCGAAGTACATCTGTGGTGTGTTTCTATTTCTTCTATATATGCCATGTCCCTCTAGGGTGTAGGCATCATGGCTCTCTACAATTTCCAGTCCTTCGTAGCTCTTAATAAATGTTGTCTTTTAAAAATTTTTCCTAAACCTTGTTCAGTCATCCAATATCACTAAACGTTGTTTTCCCTGTCTCTCTTGCCTTGAATCTGTCCTGTGAGTATCAGATTTTCCAAGTCTCCTTTCCTCATTATATGCCCTAGAAATGTCAACTGTCTCTTTCTGATGTTAAGTATATATAAGTTTCTATTTTATTTCCATTTTCTCTAAAACTTCGTCGTTGCTCACGTGTTCAGTCTATGGTATCGGGGATAAAACGCGCTGGCCGTGCATGGTATTCTCAGCATCCTTCTGTAGAACCACATTTCTCTTGCTCAAAGTCTCTTCTTCTCTTCTTCTTTGAGGAAATTGTCCAGCATTCTCTACCATCTAGGGGGACAGATATTACATCACAGTTCAGTATTCTTTTCTTTGCTTCTAACGACTTTTTTTTTTCTGTTTCTTAATACTTTGCTTAATTTTCGCTATCCCAATGCGCCTTCAGATTTCAATGTCATACTTTCATTCCTCTGTTAAAAACACTTTCCAGATATTTTAATTGCTGTACTTGTTTGATTTTGGTATTTCCAGTTTGTAATTTGTATTTTGGACTGTTCCCTTTTGCTGACAACCATACATTCTGTCTTCTTACAGTTGTTATGGAGGCTTTATATTCAGTATAAGATGGTTTCGACATTTGAAAAACATTCTGATAACAACAAACAAGATGAGGACAATAGTCTGCGTAAATAATTCGTGTTATTATTGGATAAAATCTACTTGAAAATGTGGGTGTATAATAGAACTACTTTTACAAATCTTGTAACAGAAAAACATATCTCAAAACGAGGCCAACTGGTGTGGAATATGTAAAACAACACTTTGTTTTGTTTTTTAAATTATGCTATGGGTTCGCAATTGAATAATTCATTGGGGTTACCTTAACTTTCGTACAAAGAGAGAAAATATAGGGCATCCAGTGAGGATCGAACTCACCATTAGAAATGATCAGCTTGACTGTGTTGTTAACTTTATGGCTAGGCGCTTATGTGACATTCGTATTATAACGTCTCTTGTGTTTGTCATGAATAAGTTATTGTCTTTGCTTTATTTAGCAATCTTAACATTCAGCTGTGTCGTACATTCACACACACACGGATCCTCCCCAACACACACGCGCACAAACACGCGAAAGCTCGCATACACACACGTTATTTGCGTTAAAAACAGCGAAAAACCTCGTGGTTGGAGCCTTGGAGACAAGGCAACAAATACGACATAACTCGTGGTGGGAGTCATAATAAAAACACCCAACCACGACTTATCTCGTGGGTGTTGAACTGGTAAAAGTTAACGTATACAAAACTACTGGACATATTTGAAATCTATTTCGAGAGTCGGGAAAAATTGTGTTTAAAGGAACTATTCTGGCTTTGCTATTAGGCACTGTGAATTTCTTTTGGAGATAATAATGGTTTAGTGATATAAGTCGTACTAATTAAATGAGAGCTGAGGGGGCGGGGAGAAGAGGTCAATTCAGACGTTTCCCCTAGGGTAGTTGTGCGTAAGTGAATATAAGGAACTTAATTGCTTAACTTCGGTAATCGTATGGAACCGGTATTTCAAGGAGAGGACACATCAAATTTAATTTTCTTGAGAGTTTTGAAGTAATAAAAATATAATATGTTGTTCTGCTTTCACAATTGTATACATGGTAGATGATACTCGGATTTATACATATACATGTTTGTGGACATCATTACTAGAGGCGGTGATATGTGAATTTTATGTTTTTTCAAGTTATATTTTAGAATAGAGTTTGATTTAAGAAATTGTAGCATATTATATGGATTAATGTTATGAAAGTTCATGTTGGTTGTTTGGTTGGTTTTATTTAGCGGTATATCAACACCTCTATGGGTTATTTAATTCCGAAATATTTTTAATGCAATTTTAGGGCTTCAACTAAATATTTTGAACGCAATTGTAGGCTTTCAACTCCTGATAAAATGTATTGTTGATTATGTATTATCGATTTTTTAAATAAAAATGTATTGCTGGTATTTTTACTATTAAAATGTATTTTTATATTTTCATAGTGTTTTTTTTTTGCGAGGGTGGGGGGGTCTCACTATTTGCCCATAGCTGGGATCCTAACAGACGGTGTGAGGGTGGACATGGGAACAACAGCAATTAAGAGGTGGTTCTAGTCTCGTAAAAATCTTCAATCTGCCGGATGTAGTTTATAGTCATAGCCAGGACTTCAAGCGTTATGTGTATATGCTTTTTTGTTTTTTGTTTTTTTTCTGTGTGTATGTATGTCCGTGCCTGCGTACGTGCGTTTGTGAATGTTTGATATTCATGACAAACATTTTTTTTTACTTACCTTTTTTTTCACTATTTCAGATATCCAGAATCAAATTAGGGTGAGTAAAAAATTAAGTTTATTTTTCTGGTAATTTTAATTGTTTATATAACTGTTTCCTCAAAACACACATGGATACAATTAGTTTCAGGTGAGTAGGATTTATTTTTTGCGTGCAACGAATTGTTGCATTTGTTCTTAGATTTGATAAATCCGCCCAACAGTTGCAATGAACGCCTCTTCACATCAGTGCTACTCGAATTGTCTGATCTCGCGTACCGCCATCTTTTTTTTCCCTAATGTGCAGTAGAATGTTGTTACAGGCTTCAACACGTTTGATGAGATTTTATATGCCCCTGGTATATTTGACCCCCAAACAATTTTGTTGTCTCGTGGAAGTCCAAAGGAAAAATAAGACACAGAATGTGAACAAAGAAATATTGACAAATATATTGATAGGGCATTTTACAAAAGGAAAAACAAGAAATGAAATTAAATGTGAAGAGTTTCAAAGCAACCTTCAATGTCTGTATTTGAATTTTGCGGTAGCGAAAAGAATATGTCTTTTCACTCTGAAAATTCACCGAGAAAGAAGGGGATTTTTTCAAATCTCGCATCACTTGTAAATATCGTCAGGGGGCGGTAATTTAAAATCTCACTGCCTGTGATTATCATCAGGGGCAGTAATCCAGCAATGTTTATGCCAAATTATAATTCGTACACGATCAATAAAATATTGATTCAATATTCGTTGTAACGTTAATCTATATCGGAAAAATATAATAAATACAGTGGGGGAAATAAATATTTGTACACATGAAAAATTGTATTTTTATAAATGTAAAAGCCTTAACCAAAACAAATTTTGATACATTTTATGTGTAAAGATACATTTTATTAAAAAATAGTAATAAACTTAATTCTTATTCTAACAGAAATTAATGCATTTTTTTTCATTTTAACTGATGAAAAAAGTATTCGTACAAAACAAAAAAAAAAGCATATTAACTTAATTTAATACTTTGTGAAATATCCTTTATTGAGTTCAACAGCTACCAGTCTATTCCTGTACATCTCAACTAATGATTTGCACACATTGAGTGGTATTTTGTCCCATTCTTCCTGGCATATTGTCTTCAAATTCTTGATATTTGTTGGTGCTCTTTTCCCAATTTGAATTTTCAAATATCGCCATAAATTCTCGATTGGGTTCAAGTCTGGGGACTGACTTGCCCATTGCAAGACATCAACGTTACTTTCAGCTAACCATTTCCTTGTAGATCTAGCGGTATGCTTAGGATCATTATCCAGTTGGAAAACCCAATCAGGAGGTAGCCGAAGTCTCTCAACAGAACGCATTAAACTGTCTTGCAGGATTTTCTGGTAGCTTTCGGCATTCATCTTGCCATCTATTATTGATATTCTGCGAACACCTTTTGCAGAAAAACAGCCCCAGATCATGATACTGCCACCACAAAACTTTACAGTTGGTAACGTGTTCTTTGGTAAGTAGGCTTCCCCGTCCTTCCTCCACATATGATTTCGATAATTATGATCAAACAACTCTATTTTAGTTTCATCTGTCCATAGTACTTTCTCCCAAAACGAATATTCTTTATCCTTATGCTCTCTAACGAATTTTAGCCTCGCATCTCTGTGTCGTTTCAAAAGGAGTGGAGTCTTCCGTGGGATGCGTGATTTCAGACTGTTTTTGTGTAGTTCATTATTTATTGTACGCTTGGTTACTTTAATCCCTAATGCACGCAGATGTTCCTGCAGCACTTCTCGGATAACCTGTGGATTTTGTTGGATCTAGCGTCCTAATATCCTTGCTGATCTTAGAGAAATCTTCCTCGGAGCACCTGTTCGTCTTTGGTTTTCGACGTTGTTACTAGTTTTAAATCTTGCAATGAACGAAGCAATTGTAGTAAAAGGAATATTCAGGTTGTTAGAAATAATTCTGTAACTGTTCCCATCTTTCCAAAGAGACAAAATGTGTTGTTTTTGTGAAATAGTCAATTCTTTACCTTTAGGCATTATTAGAACCTTCTCGTAAGACTAGAAATTGCAGAATGCTCTGATAATGGCTAATAGCGTTAACTATAATTACTGATAATATTACTGGAACATTCTAGAATATACTTTTTTCATAATTAATTGATTATTTTATTCTAATAATTGATTTGTACGAATACTTTTTTCACCAGTTAGAATTTTAAAAAATGCATTAATTTCTGTTAGAATAAGAATTAATTAAGTTTATTATTATTTTTTAATAGTATGTGTCTTTATACATAAAATGTGCCGCGATTTGTTTTATTTAAGGCTTTTACATTTATAAAAATACAGTTTTTCAAGTGTGCGAATATTTATTTCTCCCCACTGTATATTAAAAGTTAATTTTTTAAATTATTTGTACGATTGGGTTTAGTTTACTTCATACTTCGGGGTAGGCTATTTTATATGACCTAATATAAACTGCACATCCAATTTATATACACTTTTACTTCAGTATCACTGTTTTTATTAATAACAGGTTTATGTGATGACTGCAGTTTACAGACTGATAATAAGAGTTGATATGAACTCAGTAAACAATAATCAGAGATCTATATTTCTAAAAGGGAACCAATATTGTTCAATACCCGGAGAGTAAACTTAAACAGAGGGCAAACTTGTTCATAATAATTCGTTTGCTTGGTTCCCAATATATGACTATTTGTACCTAGTCAGGTATTCTGCATTATTCTGTGTAGTTTGCTACATTCACTGATTATTTGGTTTACTAACATCTACTTTTTTTTCTGTTTTATCAACGTTTTCCTTAACTAGAATGTCATTTGAAGTCTCTTGTCTTTCTTTCTTTCTGTGCCGTGTCCCTTCATGACATATGCGATCATGGCTCTCCACAACTTTCTGTCCTTTGTGGCTCTTAATAACCCTTGTCCTTCTGCTATTTCCCCCAAGCCCTGTTCCGCCATTTATTTACTCAAGCTCATTAAATATGCTATGCGTTGTCGTCTTCTGTGCTCCTATATGTCCTGTGGGTATCAAATTTCCAAGCCCCCTTTCCTCATTATATGCCTTAGAAACCTCAACTGTCTCTTCCTGATGTCAAGTATTAGTTTCTTTTTTGTTTCCATTTTCTCCAAAACTTCGTCGTTACTCACATGTTTTGTCTACGGTATTCTTGGTATCCTCTTATAAAACGACATTTCTGTTATATCAAGTCTCCTCTTCAGCTTTGTGGTCTCTAGTCTACAAACTTGTAATAATGGCCGATATGAAGTCATTCAATAGTAATTTTTAATTTCTAGAGGCACTGAGCACTTTAGGTTTTTGCTGAGGTAGGTGTCTTTTTACTTTTGTTCTTTCTTTCTTTCTTTCTGTTGCTTTAAAAAAAAAAATTTCCTGGTTTCTTTTTTTGTTTTCTTTTGTTGTTCCTTTCATTTTTATTTTCCTTTCGGTAGGGTTGTTCTTTAAAGGTTTAACAATAAATTGGTTTATATATATATATATATATATATATATATATATATATATATATATATATATATATATGTATATATATATATATATATATATATATATATATATATATGCTAGTGTATTTTTTCATTCTTTTCATTCATACACGTTTCATTAAATAATATAGACAAGTGATGTCTATTTATTTTATGTAAATTTTTTTCGTAACATCTGATAAGTTTAATAACATTATCGTTGAACGAAGAAAGAAATTCACAATAGTGATCCATATTTTTATGCTTAGAAATCATCTATGTAAACATTGTCAGACTGTCATCACTGTCGTGTCCGTATATTGTTTAATATGTTGTAATTGACATTTTTGATAATGGCTTATGTAAGCCGGAAGCTTAGATTGTATTTAAAAAAATATGGATCAATATTGTGAATTTCTTTCTTCGTTCAACGATAATGTTATTAAACTTATCAGACGTCACGAAAAAATTTACATAAAATAAATAGACAACACTTGTCTATATTATTTAAGGAAACGTGTATGAATATATATATATATATATATATATATATATATATATATATATATATATATATTATTAAAAATGGACAAAGTCCGACAATTATTTAAGACATTTTTTAGTTTATATTCTTTTTTTAGATACAAATATTTAAGTAAATGTTCTCTATATAATAAACAGTGTTAAACAACATTTACCGGCCTGAAAATTTCTTGGAAATTCAAGCCGGTAAATGTTATTAATACTGTTTATTATATACAAAACATTTACTTAAATATTTGTATCTATAAAAAAGAACGTATAAACATAAAAAATATCTTATATATATATATATATATATATATATATTATATATATATATATATATATATATTCAGACACATACACACACACACACACACACACATATATATATATATATATATATATATATATATATATACATATCTAGTGCACAATAAAATTCAAAATTACCTCATATGGGGAATACGCCTATTTCAACCGATGGAAAAAAAAAAGAAAAGCTGTCACAGTTAAATTTCTAATTCCGACACGAACTCAGTCTGTACCGGAGATGGATTTTTCGTCGGTTAAAATAGGCCTATTCCCCATATGAGGTAATTTTTTTTATTTTATGGTGTACTAATTGTTTGCTCAGTATAACAAAGAGAGAGAGAGAGAGACAGACAGACAGAGACAGAGACAGAGACAGAGAAATTAATACAAGTAAATGGTTTGTCACCATTCCGACTTCAGAGTTTCGTTGACGAACCCTCCGGGAATCACTCCGTCCACTTGTCAGGGGGTATCACCAACTGACGTCGTATAATTCTCGATTTCTTTTCATATGCACATTTTTCATATAAAGATATATATAGATCGAACTAAAATTCATTATAACAACAAGTCGGCTACTTCATTTTTGCCTTTTGCGAGTGCCAGGGTTATTGAAATAGTGTACAGAGTGATTGCAATAGCCAGGTTTAGCCTGTAAGAGTCACAACTATGCATGTGGAGAATACAAAACTTAGGGATGCTCAATCCGGAACAGGGCGTAGTCCGGAACAGGGCGTGGCCAGGTCCTTTTGATTTATATTTATTATAAATCCGCCAGTAAATTTAAATGCACCAGAAAAGAAAAAAAATATACACTGTCCCTTAAACCTAAATAATATAACATTAATTTAATGTACCAAGAAGTGAAGCTTCCCGTGGATAATGATAGAAATATATTTAAAAAATAATTTGGTTGACGCCTCCGTTCAATACGGCAGAAGCAACCAGCATCAGCAAATCATTTTAAATCTGTTATACAGATATTATCACCTCGTATCTAAGCTAATTAAAATTTTCAATAAAAACGCTGTCAAATTAAGTTGTATTATAGCTGTATATCAAGTATAGCTAGATTGATTAAAAGGCAAATGCGTAATTTATTAATAGCAGAAAAGAATATGTGCAACCTAGTTGTAATTACAGCAACAAAATCAATTGCCCATTAGAAGTGAAATGTCTAGGTGAAAATATAATTTATAAATATAAGTTATAACGCATGGTAAATAGGCAGAGTGGAAAGATTTATATTAGGTCGACTGAACCACCGTTCAAGCAACGATATAGCAGTTATAAAATGTCCCTTATGACGGAAATATATAAATACAAACATTAACGAGTTAAGTAAAAGAGATTAAAGAAAAGTATGGTGTATGCCCCTAAATTAAGTGGGAGATCTGACAATTGCAATATATCCAGAGTTAAGGTATTAAATGGTAGATCAGAAGCGTTATCAAAGCGTTATTAAATTTTTCAGTGCAGGATGAGTTTATCGACAATCTGTACTGTATTCTTTCAGGGAATCGCTTAAATAATTTGACTGTTCTTAACATTTATATAAACCAATTTATTTTTTCGCTTCCTTAATATGATTAAGTTTTCCTATGTGTCATTTCAAATATATTTCTAATTATATTAATATGTAGTAATACTAGGGAGATCAGTTTATTACTTGATAACAATAGAAAACCGATCACCCACTTGATTTCCAGTAGTATCTCGTATCAATATGAGTTTACCTATGCTATAATAATGCCAGTCTTTTTAAAGCTTTTACTATAATTAGGTTTTCTTTAAATAAAGTGGAACCTCGGTTCACGAATTTAATTCGTTCCTGCAGTTCGTCCGTGTCTCGAAATGTTCGTAAACAGAAACTCTTTTCCACATAGGAATCAAAGTAAAATGGACTAATACGTTCCTGAACCCCAAATGATTGCTTATTTAAACTTTTACAACTGTACTTTGTGCACAAGTTCAAACACAAAACCAACGAAAATCGTTAAATAAAAATAAAACAACTGATAAACACAATACGAAACAGATAAAATGAACAACTTTTATCCTTGCCTGGACTGTGGAGATTTGATGGCATAAGTGGGAGGTTGTGACGAATCGTGGGGTTGATTTTATTGTTTGTTCCAAAAAGAAAAAAAACAGCAGCTAACTGTTTTCTTGGGGTCCCTCTTTTTTCTTTTTCTATCTGCACCTTTCGATTCTGCTTGAGTCTCACTAGGCCTGTCTTACTTAAAAATTGTCCAATGTGATTTGTTTTTGTTTACGTTTGAAAATGTTTCCAAAGTAAGTAAGACATGGCCCTGACACTGAGAATGTTTCTACTGCGGCCCTCTCATACCTGCTTTACCAGGGGTGATCTTTGCACCTCGTCCCACTTTGTACACATTTCGCCGGCTTACGTGTCCATCGAGCGAGACACTGTTTGTTATCCCAGTTGTTCGTGAACTGATTTGTTTGTGATGAGAGGTTTTCGTGACCCAAGGTTCCCCTTTATATAGAATTGGGTGTTCAATTTTGAAATGTTAGCCGATTCGTCGGTTTTCACAAATACGATATTTGACAAATTAATGGTTTTTAAGTTTTTGGCCAATTTTGTTTGGACATTCTTACTTTTAAATTTGATTTCTTTAATCAATTTTTTTTTTAATATTCTACTCCAGGCAGGGCAATAAAGCCACTAAGGTGGAAGGAGTTAGTGAGTGTTAGAGAGTGCGTGAAAAAGAAAAAACACTATTAAGGAGAGAAAATAGTAAAAGAACAAGAATCAAGAAGATGGTAGATAACCATTGTCATTGCATTTAAATTTATGAAGATCAAAGTTAACTGGGAAACAACACGCTGGGCAACAATCTGCCACTCGGTGGCATGTCACTAGCGTTTACTACTGGTGGCCGCTGTCGGACCGCCGACCTGTTCCTCTCAGCAATGTTACCACTTGCAGACCGTTAGTGACCCACCGTTGGACCGCCGGTGGACATGCAATCAGAGGACCACTGGCTTCGCCAACGGCGGCCCTCCGGTGGCTGGCACCAGAAGACCGCTGGCTTTGCCATCGGCGGCTCGCCAGCGGGCCACTAGCGTCCTCCGTATAGGGGCATGAACGAGGAAATTAAATTGCTTTCAAGTGAAACTAGTCCATCAGACAGAATGCTACTTACTTTTTCAAAAGTTAAGATGGTCGATGAACACCAATTTCTCGAGAAGAAAATACCTTTCATCTTCAGTTTTGCTTCTTAAACAGTTTTGTATTCAAGCTGGTTCCGTACATTCATAAAGGAAATCCTTATGTCAATATGTTCCATCACATTTTCATTCTAATTAATGTTTTACAAGAATTTCTTTCATCTTGTTTTTATTGCTTTTTATCGCAACGTTCATGTCTTTAAATTTCAAGTCCATGCTGCTTACTTAATTGTTGTAGAAATAAAAAGGCATTGTAAATGGACGTAATAGCCTTAGGTGGCCTGAATTTCTTTGATGAATTATTTACATTATTATTAATTTTTGACTAGTTTTGCTTTCACCATATTTTCTTGGTTTTTATCGCAACTTTAGAGCATTTTATTTCCAATCTATGTTGGTTATACATGCAGTCGTAGATATAGAAATGCATATCAAATAGTCGTAAATATAGAAATGCATATTAAATAGTCATAGTAGTCTTAAGTTGTCCGAATTTTTAATTATTTATTCTGAACTAGTTTTTCTTTCATCATATTTTTGTTGCTTTTTTTATTTCCAATATAGAAAAGATATAGAAGGCATAGGGAGAATAATTGGTTTGAAGATCGCATTGAAGTGTGAAACTGGCAGTCACCATGCGGTATTGATTCCTATGACTACACTATCTATATCTATAAACGCTCTTTCTAATATATTAAACATTCTTCTACTGTAAATATAGCAAAGTTTAACAACACATGCAGACATGTACACATACCTCTCTATAAAGTTTACAGTATCTTGTGTTGGTTGGGTTTGGGGCAATGAGGTAGGGAGATTTGGAAAATATGATACCCACAAGACAGATTGAAGGAAAAAGGGACAGAGAAAAGCAGCGCTTACCATTCTTGATGAGCTTGTGTAAATGGCTGGTACAACAGGGTTTGGGAGAAATAGAAAAAGACAACAAAGAGTTACAAGGAACAGGAAGAGGTGGAGGGTCATAATCGCCTACGTCCTGAAAGGACACTGCGCATAAAAAAGAAGGCTTGTGTGTTTATTTATTTATTACGACCTAGCAAACTTTGCAGGTTATTTAAAGCCAGAGAATATTTTAGATTGTAAGAAGTTGAGGGATTTGATAACGACTAATACAAGTCTTACTAATTAACCCATAGCTCGGGGAAGAAGGGGTGGATTAATGCCTTTTTCAAGGATATTTGTGCAAAAGTGAAGATAACGAACCCTACTGTAACTGGAACTCGACTCTCAGATTTCCAATTCCGAGCATATCCAAGCTTACAATACCTGCTATTCCCAAGCCGTGGGCCATTTAGGTACTATCAAGGTTCGACGTTGCTTAACTTCGGTGATCGTACAAGAACCGGTGCTTCAACGTGATATGGCCGTAAGCTCTAGACCCGATGGCCTATTATGCCTGGAACGTTGTTAAGAGTGACACCAACAAACATGTCCACGATGCCAAGGGCTCGATGAAGGCTGCTATCAGTGAATCATGGCCAACATAAATAAAGAACACCTGATCAATGTAATCGTTTTAGAAGCCCCATCAAGGGCCTAATCGAAGTTGATGGCGGTTATATTAAATAAACTTGTTTTGCGTATATATGTATAAATAAATGTACTAATTACTATAAAAAATATATTGTTTTCTTTTCCGAGCCACTATCACATTATCCGCACATCCAACTTGACAGCAGCTGGTATTCCGAAGCAGCCCCCATCTAGATACTGTCAAGGTTCGACGTTGCTTAACTTCGGCGATTGTACGGGAACTGGTGTTTGAACGTGTTAGGCCATAGGCTGCGTGTGTGTTAATAATATTGATTACATCTTGGTTTATAAACGTGTCTAGTGTTACCGCTTCCGAACGTAAGGACAACTCTAAGAATCTGGTAAAGACAACTTTAAGAATCGATTGATGCTTGTAAATTGAATTTCCATCTCTACAAAGACCGTGAAATACTGAAATAAAGAAAAAACAGACTTCACGTTGCATATGATAATAAAACATTATCTATAATAGCATGAAAATTTAATGGCGACCGATGTGTTCCAACCAACCTTGTGCGCCGTCTATCCAGAATTCCAAAATAGATACAAGACTAGCTAAGGTTCTTTTCCAAAGTGAGACAGCAGAGTTGGTCTAAGACCTGCTAAGTTACTCTTCCAAATAAAGGTACCGCAATTCTTTTTTTGCCTCCAAAATATGGCGGTTACCACGTGACCGGTGCAGATTGAATCGGACAGGAGACAGCTACATCTAGGTAGCCATAGTTCTCCACAGCATCCTCTTTAATATCTCTTAATAGATAATGGCATGGGCCACGTCGTGAGAATCGAAATCGCTATTAACGATCTTCGAGTGAATCTACCGTACAGGACGGTGCCAAGTGTATTTTTCACAGTTTTTGAGAATAAAATTTAAAAAATGTTGAAAGTATCAACAAAATTATATTTCTTCTCACGATAACTTACCAAGGCCATAACTATTTCACCCTGATTTCACAGAGAAGTCATTTAATCTATTCATATATATATATATATATATATATATATATATATATATATATATATATATATATATATATCTTTAAATTTCGATTTCAGATGTCTTCACAGAGATATAAACACGAAGGTCTTACTCCCTTTAGCATATATTACACTTGCGTGTAAGTGTACACATATGTACGCATATATACATTTATACGCATTTCACGAATGACTGGTTTCAACCAAAAGTATAATATTACATATATACAATGTACATTACTGTAATGATTGGATTTCACAAACGAATGTTAGGTGTTTTTTTTTTTTTAATGGTAGATTTAAATTAGATAGCGATTCTATTACGGGTGAGTCATGTTATGCCACATGGCCTACAAGATAAGTCTGGCAGTATTATTACGGGGGAACCTTGTTATGAAATGTTGACTGCAGGAGAAGGTCTGGCATCATGTTTGTTCTGCCATGCCGCGTACACAAGAGTGAATCATACCCATTCTCTTCGTATAATTATAGTAAGTTCCATTCGGACAGCTTCTTTCCAAAAATGCCTACTCGAACAGAACCCCCCTCCGCTAGGATTTTTTCACGTTAATTCTTCCCATAAGCGGCGTATAATAAATTGTCTTTATTATTTTTTTTTTCATCTTAAATATCACCGTAACAAATGATATTCTGACCGTTGTGTATTCAGTAGAATCGAGTGGAGTTTGGGAAAATTTGAGGTCCCGGATCAACGAGCAAAGACTCTGAAAGAGGTGATTGTGGGTATATTCAGGCCTGGAAGCCATATTGTTTCAGAAGCCTGGGCTGCTTATGCTGAAATCGAGGAAATCAACCCCGGGAGAGACACTTATGTTGTTCTTCGGCAACATTTCTGTGGGTCCCGCCGTACAAGAACAGACCCGTGTTTTCAGTATTTATTTGCTATGCTGTCCACCAATACGCGTTGTAATATTTGATTGTAATAAACGTATATACTTAAGTCGTATTGGTTTTACGCCGTTCAGATAACAGCAATTTATTTTACACCGCTTAAGTGAAGGGTCACCGTTTTTGCAATCACTATAATCTCGACCTTTTCAAGTCTAGTGTTAACCATTATCTTTCCTGCATAGCCCACGAACTTCCCTTTTTGTCCTTTCTTACGCTAATACAACACCACACAGTAACCCTCTACATTGAGTGGCTCTTGGGATTTGTACTGGGTGAACAGAAGTATAAAAAAGAAATATAAGAAAAAAAGATCTTACACCTCCTTGTCGCCCTGTTATCTGACTTTCTTTCCTATTGCTAACAGTTTGGGACATTTTTTTATCATGTATGCTCATTTTTTTTAGCGAATCTTTGGAGGTACCTATATTAAATGGAAGAAGCATATGTAAGTCACTCACAACACATACATATGCATATACATTGCATACGCTCATGCAAAGTCAAACGCTGATAGTTTGTTTTTTTTTTTTTTATTGACGATTTGTCACGACTTCCGTGAGGATTTTCAAAACGCAGCACAGGCTTTTGAAAATACGTAAAAGAGCGAAACATCACACGTAAAAAAACTACACCATCAACTGGTTTTTGCATATTCCATTAGATTACTTACATGTGTATTTTTATGGGATTGTTTCGCTGACAATGTATGTCTCGTGTCTGTGACAGCGAGGTATTCTAATTGTTAACACTCAAAATAACAGTAAGTACTAATAAATCCACACCCGCTGGTGGGGGTGGACTTGTTTTCTTTCTTTTATTCTTTGTTGTCTGGTGAGAATTTAAGCAGTTTTGTTCAATTTTTCTTGAGTGCCCTCAGACAAAATATTTTCTTTACAACCACATGTGATAGACAAAAAGGAATTTTTTGCTTGAAATGTGGCATTTTTGAACAATGCGGAGAAACAAATGCTCGACTTTGATTATTGTATCCAATCGCGTATCATGCGACATTTGAAGATTTTATTTTGAAGCTAATTTTAAGGGGGTCACATCATACACGAAATGTAAAATTAGCCGTGACTACGCCGTTGACCAAACTATATATCCATTTACTGTAGTCAAAAAGTACAGCTGTATTTAAAATATAAATGATTTTAATAAAACTGATATTTTACTTAACTGTTTCCAATCATAATGCATGCAATATTCACATATTAATATCGTATTATAAAATACAAACATCTTTCCCATTGTTTACGTTTCTAAGATGTTTAGCTGTTTCTCATTTGGTTGTTTATGGCTGTACACGTTTACAAGAGTATAGCGTTACTAACAATACTTTTATCGTTCTCTTTTACTTTTTTAACTTATTTAACTAGAAGATGAAATAAAGAGATAGAGGAAAGGGGGTCAATCTATTGTAATATGGTCTCTCAAAAAAGGAACTCACATGATATACAAGGTACACGATAAAAATATTTTTTATGAATTAAAATTTAGGTAGGGTGGTAAGATACACGTGATCGTTCGATACACGTATATATATATATATATATATACGGTAAATGTAAAAATAAAATATAATTAGCAAAGAATACTGACAAAAAATTGTTTTATAACCTACTAGCATAATACTCGTAAAAAAATGAAAGGGTTATATTTTTATTAAATGTTCACCCAATACAAGTACCAAGAGCCACTCAATATAGAGTTACTGAATGAATGAGTTACGTGAATGAAGTACGGGTTATGAAGTTATGTAAGATAGATAGCGGTTGACCCTAGACTTGAAGAGGTTAAGATTGTAGCTATTTGGGAAGTATTCTCTCGGGAGTCTGTTTCACAAAGTAGTGGTTCTTGAGAAGAATCTTTCTGAGAGGAACTCCTTTCTTGCCAATGAAATACGAAGGGAATGAGTATGATTTGATACTCTTTACATGGCATGGCACTTCCTAGCTGTAATGGTCTGAACTGGTGTTACTAAGGAATGGAGATCATTTGGACATCTGCCATGGAAATAATGATAAAGTAGAGAGAAACTTAGTTCTAAAGGTTTGAACTGATGGAATTAAGGAATCTAGCTTGCCTAAACATTTGGCAATGACAATATCGATAGAGTAACGATAAGTTTGCGATGTTTCGCCTGTGTCAAAGGAAGTGTACGGTTAAAAAAGTGAAGACAGAGCAATTCCAATGAGGATTGGACAGCTCCACAGGAGTAAAAAAAAATCTATCAGCAAGAGAAGAATATTTAACTATTTTAATAAATGTTATTTTCCTGATGAAATTAGGTAGGCCACTCAGAAAACAGCGCAGTTTTCCTATGACAGTTCTAGAAGTTACGTATACACAACTCCTGAGAGCAGTTGTGAGTAGTATTTCGCCCAGTCAAGAACTATATTAGAAACTGTCAAAAATTATGAACCGAAAAACGTGAGTGTTGCTTAGTCGCCATTGCTGGAGAAGTAAGTGAAGAATTTGTGAATCAGCTATGAAAACCAGATTATGGGAAAGGGCCAAGAAGTAAGTAAGAAACTTTATCAATCATAGATGAAACTGCAATCAGAAAGGAAAAACTAGGTAGAGTTACGGATGATAGAAATGGTGGAAAACGAATTATATTCTTTTTAGGGCGATCATAGAACAATGCAATGTTTGTTCTGTGCGTTTCTTTGCTTCTCTCTCCGTAACTAATGTCAGATTAAAGTGAAGAGAGATGAATCATAACCCGATTCGAACGTACGATCTGTAGATAAGTGAGCAATCGACATAACGCCAGTGATCTGCTTGAAGAACACAATAAGGTTAACAAATAGTAACTTCAGGGCCCTCGTTCGATGGCGTTCCTTCCGAGGATTGGCGGAATGGCGTCTCGATTAAGGGACGAGCCTCGCGAAACGGTGTGGCTCTTGCAGCGTGTCTCACTGGCGATGGTTCGAGGTAATGCTTTCTCCATCATTGTGGCTGGCAGAGGTTAGAAAAAAGTGTTTATTGTTACGTTGTTCTGGAATTGTCATCAGTGGTCAACTGAACTTGTTTTGTTTCAATAAAGTTATTAACATCAAAAATAAAATTGTATTGTATTATTTCGTTCAAGTTCACTCATAATCTCTCTCATTCTCACTCTCTCTCCTCATTCTCTCTCTCTCTCTCTCTCTCTCTCTCTTGAGGAAATTGTTCAGTATTCAATGTCATATAAGAGGACTGATATCATTTAATAATTCAGAACTCTTTTCTTTGTTCCTAACAAAATTTTTCTGTTTTTTAGTACTCTCCTTAGGTTTTGGAATATATTTTGACCGTTCAAATATGTCTTTGGATCTCAGTATTGCACTGTCTGCTCTCTGTCAGAACAATTCCCAGATATTTATTCAATTTTTTCTTCGATACACGGATAATATTGAATACATTGATTTTTCACGTATCATTTTTCTTTTAATTATTCCTTAATATATCACGGTGGCAGTGTGTGTTAATTCTATTGATATCAGTGATATTATAGCAAGTGTTTAAAATCGTTTTATACAAAAGATGTTTTTACTGAAGTGAACAAAAATCAACTTCCCTGTGATGCTAACGCGTGTGGTCTTCTGATGCGAAAATGGCTGAGCTACCTTCAACGAAAAATTACCATTATTTTTTTTAGTAGCGCGACTCGCCTGATGATGAGTCATGACTTAGGCCCACTTCTTGAAAAAGGTTGCTCCTGCCTGATCTTGTCCAACTCGTTCATACATACAAGACGACTGTTTCTACTGTTAATCTAAAGATTTGGACTTTCAAACATTTTTTTTTCGAATTTTTGACTTCCAAATGATATTGATTTTTAAAGCAAAATCATGATATTGCAATTCTAATATCTATGTCTTTTTGTAAGAAGTTCAACCGGGGTCCGAGATAAGAAATAAACATGTGAATGTTATAAAATCTTATTCTGCTTGACATGAATTCTATTTTAAATCGATTAATAAAGACTCTAATTTGTGATGCAGTCAATTCTAATCTAAGACGAAAGGGCAAAGCCTGTTCAAGAGTGCAGCATACAATAAGCTGAAACATCGGTAAAACCTGTGAGTGTGATTATGATTTGGGGTGCGCGTATCGATCACCTCTTGCTTCTTTTAGGGTAAACCTAATATTTTTCTCATCTTAAGTTGCAAGTCTCGTTTCGTAGTCAAGGGCAACACACACACACACACGTGTGTTTGTGTGTATAAGTTTGATTAAAAAGAACAGACAAGGTCATTCTGCGTAATATTTTTTTGCATTTTTCAAATTTTCGTATAAAGTGTTGAGTATTGTGGATAAACTGTCCGAAGTTCATATTTTATTTCTGTTCATGTACTTTCGACTTTTCGCAGTCATCATCATCGTCATCATATATATATATATATATATATATATATATATATATATATATATATATATATATATATATATATATGTTTCATTAAAACGATAGACAAGGTACTACGGTTAAGCTTTTTATTTAATTTTTCTTGTGTTCGTACAAGAGCTTTCTTTTCTGGACATAGGGTGTGTAAGAACTGTCCAAATGTTTTATATTTCCGAGCGCTTTCGGCTATACCTTTAGCCATTATCAAGGATGATTCGATTTTTCAGCTTAATTGAGTGTGTGCATTCTGTGTATGTCTTAGTGTGTGGTAGGGATGTTTTAATTTCCGAATACGGTTAGCACATTGTGGCTTTGTTCATAGTTAATATTGTTAAGAGTTGGCATTTTCTTTTTTATTATTAAAGCTTCCATTATTTTAGTCTTTTTTTTTTACAGGTGGATACAGTTAATATATTTCTGTTTTCTACTAGTATGTTCCTAATGGAGTCTGGTAAATTTGTGTGTGTGTGTGTGTGTGTTTAAATGGGTTCTAATGGAGCTGTGATCAAATAGGTGTAACGTAAGACTTCTAGATAAGCATGTGGTTGTGTAACCGATGTAATTATTTATGAGTCCGGTTTGATCAGGAACATAGTTCCTTAAGGGTCATTTGAACTCATAGATAATGTTCGTTCTTTGTAATTTTGACTTAGCTGGTGTGTTGTTATTTTTTAGGATAAAGTTGGCTGTCACACAAGAAAAATTAAATAAAAAGCTTAACCGTAGTACCTTGTCTGTCGTTTTTAGTGAAACATGCATAAAAGAAGGATTGCTGCGTATATATATATATATATATATATATATATATATATATATATATATATATATATATATATATATATATATAATAATAAATATATAATTTTCCTCACATAGCACATTATAGCTCTGTTATTATACATCGAACACTATTTTATTAGCACCAACACTCAATATGCAATATTATATATATATATATATATATATATATATATATATACGAGTGCGATATCTATAGACATTCCTCACACACACATATACACTGACATGAATTAATGTTACCGTCCAACATACACCTAAACAAACAAGCGTTTCTTGACATACACACTCATACACTATTACATACTTTAACCTTCAAAATGTTCCCCAGACATATTTATATATTATGTATTGCGTTAGTACACGTGATACATATCTGACCAATAGGAACTAACCAAAAATCATGACATACAAGTACTCTGTGCCTTTATGCTTTTCTTTCATTTCTATCTCAATCTCTGACGAAGCTTTAATAAAAGTGAAACATGTTAGATTGAGTTACATTTCCTACTTGTCCTTTATTATATTTTATCAACTTGTCGTATTCATATCCATATCTGATATACATTTAATCTTCAACTCATATATATATATATATATATATATATATATATATATATATATATATATATATATATATATATATAATGATGAACAATGCAAATTTCTTAAGAAATGATCTTGCTTTGTTTGAGCAAAACCAGTGAGATTTGTTTTTCAGAACATAAGCAGTTTTGACAAATGTTTGTTCAGCATTCAAAATGAAATAAAAGCACACGTGGTTTCGCGCCTAAACTGCTATCTATGAAGTTTTCTTTTCTCTTCTTTTCTTTGGTGTGGCGATGAAATTCAATAAGTCGCCGATTCCCGAGCAATTGGATGGAAATTAAAGTTAATTTAAATTTCCGCATGAAGAGTGTAAATTCGATCCACATTTCAAGTTGGATGACTTGTATAATCTAATGTCATTTAAGTTGGGAATAAGAAAAGATTTTTTTTCTGTATTACTGTATTTTATGTATAACTTTCTTCAGTGATATTATATTAGTGATTTTTAAGATATGATAATATGTACGTTTTCTGTGGACTTTCATTGGGTATTTCTACTTATATGGTTTAGTAATAAATAGATAACAGTAGTATGATATTGTAGTGAGTGCGAAATAATAATTCCATTTACCTACTCACTTCAAATTCGGGTGACCTGAGTAAACAGACGGAAAGGAATTCACAAGCCAATGTGAAATACTCTTTGGACAATGAAAACCTTGCCTTCACGAATATTGACTGGCGAACTGAGTAGATGGAAATAAAATCGCGAACCTATGTGAAATAGCTTTTGGACCAATGAAAATATTGTCTTTACAGAAATTAGCCGTTGAAAAGAAAACAAAATTCTTTTTGATATAAAATGAGGAGAAATTTAAATTAATGAGAGATGAATGCCTGAAATAATGTGAAAGGTTTCGTTTCTGTTCACTGTATCCAGCGTTGAAGTTTAGGCCAGAGTGAAATTACTCGCCAATTATATTATTGACTTTCAATCAAGCACGTGATACTTCAAATAATTTTCTCTCAACAATCTAAGAAAGCTAAGTATTTCAAACTATCTCTCTTCGTTTACTTTTGAACGTATACAAAGCATATAATCCTTCTGTGAGCACCGAACTCTTTTATATTTTAAAATATTATTTTGTGTCAGATTATTTAATCTGTTCTATGAACATTTCATCTTCATGACAATTCGTTAAAACTAAATACTTTAAAAATTCTGAATTACTTTCCTGAAACGAGTTACTGACACAACTTCAACCGTGTAAATTCGTAAATAAATTCCTTGTCTTGTTTTGTTAAAATTACCCGTGTGTTTCCTCGTCATTGTCATCCTTCATTAATCTTCTTTGCTCGAGTAAATCAACTGTTCATTTTAACACCGAAGCCCCACGCCACTATAAAATAAAAAGCGGAATTCTTTTTTATATTCAGCAATAAAATTAGTTGTAGAGATAGAAATCTTAAATTATTCTTGCAGAAAATATATCCAATATATTTTCAAAATTACTTAAATATGGCCGCCATTTTTCACAGTACAAGTAAATTAGTTATTTTTAAGATATAATAATATGGACGTTTTGTGTTGACTTTCATTTGACAATTCTGCTGGGTACCCCACGAAAAAACAGGAAATTTGGTACAGTTTATTTAATCGTTGGAACTTACAGCTATTTGAAACTTAGTAGATTAAAACAGAACAAAACACAAATGTTAAATGTGGAGTTCAAACTAAAAAGATTATTTTTTTATATGCTAGTTAATTTTTTTTTTTCAACATATAAAATTTCCTGGTCTATTGTGGGGTGCTCTGTACTTATAATATGATATAAAAAGCAGAATTCTTTCTTACATTCAACAATAGAATTTATTGCACATATAAAAATCTTTATTCATATGCAAACCAATGCAATACACCTTCATCACGGCTTCGAGACCTAATTAGAAGACATAACTGATAGAATCCGAACTTTATAGTACTTCTACTTTGAGTGACTATTGCTACTGAAAAATGTGTTCGATCCTCACTGGGCTCAAAATATTAGTGTGCCAAAACAAAACCTAAGCATTAATTTGCTATTGTTATCTATTTATTACCAAATAATATAATTTTTATGGTTTTTTATTTATTTATATATTTCCTGTCCCATTTGTAGTTGGGAGGGGGATCAGCATAAGTTAGTACATTTATGAGTGATTATTAGTCGTTTTAACAAACTGTGTATTTAAACAAAATTAGTTCCCGAGCAAAATGAACAGTTTAATTAATCAATTCCTTTACTCCTACGTTTCTTAGATTGCAGTATTATTTGTTCAAGCCTTTCACGCGAGGTACTCAGATACATGTATCTATTAAGTGATTAGTCTTGAAATAGGTTTTGTCGTCACCATCTTTGCCGTTCTGTTGGTAATCTTTTTCTTTCGAGAGAAATGTCCATTCCACTGTTATATTAAACACATAAAGTTTTTAACGTGAAAAGATGTTGGATAAAAATCGATTTACATAATACCAAAAGTAATCAATGAATCCTAGATACCATTAAACGTCTAAAAAATATAAAAGGAACAGATTAATTAAATGGTTCATTAGCGTCTATTTTAGTTGTGAATTCTTTATCTCCGCTTCATTGAATCTCAATATATTGTTACAAGACTTTTGTTTCATAGCATCTCACTTAAAACAATTTTTAACAATTGTTATCACACAAATGTGTAATAAACAGCAAACCAGGACATTGTGTGTGGCGCGAAAAATAAAATCGGTCGTCTGAGTTTCAACTCCCATCACACTAATGCCCTTGAGAATGACAAGAATCCACTTTATGAATTTAAGCGCAGTACTAGATTGCCAACAAGGTCTCATCAATTTACAGTTGAATTCGTTAGATGCAACCGTAAGTTCTATGCTGACAGTTTCTTTCCGCGCACTTCTCGCTTGTAGTACTCTCTTTCGGCTCCATGCTTTCCAGCTAACAGTGATCTTAAAAAATGTAAATGCAATATCAACTGTTATCTACTGTCTTCTTGATTCCTCTTTTTTTTATTGTTCTTGCTACTTAATAATGTTTCTCCTTTTTCTTTTTCTTTCGCACTCGGTAACCACCTTATGTTTTAGTGGCTTTACTGCCTTCATTGGGGTGAAATGATTAAAAAATCTCCTCACTTCAGCTTTCAGTGAAATATTAATGAGGACAGGACTTGAGAGCTTTGGGGAGGAAGGTCAACCAGGATAGGAGAAGGACAACTCTGAATTCAAGACTTGAAGAGGACAAAAGGAACTCAACCTGTTATCTTTTGAGAGTCATAGTAGTACATATTTTACAAATATTAAATAAATGTGTGTCGGGGGTGGCAGCCATGATCGCCGATGTCCTAAAGAGACATGTTTTGCTGCTTTTTTTTTTTTAATGAAAGAATTATCAAGCCACTGATCTGGGCGGTTCCCTTAGCTAGTCTTAATTTTTTTCTTTAGATATTTATAAACGTCTGCAAATAAAATAGACATATAAAAGGAATTTAGTCAGCTGTCTTTATTGAGTTAATGTGTCTACGTAGCAAATTGCATTAATGCTACGACGATACACCAAGTCAAAGAGTGACATTTTTTATAAGTGTGTATAAATAGTTATTTTTTGCTAGTTATTGGTACATATTGTACAAATTGTATACCGTTGTAAAAGAATTTTTCAACGCTGCCTACCCTGTGATTGACGTTTAGTATCGCGAGCAGATCCTTTTAAACAGTCAAGGTGGATACATGACTCGGCGTTTTTATCACGCTCTTGCTTTAGTGGCAACATTCGTAATTTGCACCTTTTTTCAACGTACATTTTAGCCCCTACTTCCTAACGTAATTGTCAGCAAATTTCCTCTCAAGGTTATACAATATGTCCATTTTGAAATTTTTCCCTAATGACCATATTTCGGGGTGACCAGTTTTCCACCATTTTGAAAAGCAGGATTTTCAGAGCAAATTGGTGAATTTTTTTTCTTGAGATCCTAGATTCATGTTAAGACATTCGATAAAAATTTCCTCTGGGGTATAACGTTTTTACAGGACTTTACGCAAGGGCTTGGACGAATCAGCAAAGGGATTCTTCCGATTTTGTGACCAGAAAAGGCAACACTTGATTAGTTTTCTTTTCTTCTTTCTCATTCTCTATTAATGAAAAATAAACACAAATAGCGAGGACTAATCATAATATTGAAGTAAACAAATCACTAACAGGGTTTTATTTAGTAGGCTTTTCTCTCTCTCGCTTTCTATGGTTCTCTCTCACACTCTCAACCACGACATTCGACACATGAAAAGCCTAACACACGCACACATATAGACACACATAAAGAGAAAAATCAAATAATAAGCGCATGAATTAATACATTTTTTTAAAATAACGGAAATGGGAAAATCCGCAGTCAATTGCTGAAACCTCCTGACGTGTGGACAGAACGATTACAAAAAGGATTGTCTACGATACTCCAGAGACGGCGTGCTGAATATATCCTCAATCAGCGAAGTGACAGAATTTATTTTTATTCATCATATATATATATATATATATATATATATATATATATATATATATATATATATATATATGTTATAAATAGACTAAATGCACAGTCCGACAGTTATTTAATATATTTTCTGTTTATACGTATTTTTATAGATACAAATATTTAAGTAAATGCTCTATTTATAATAAACAGTATTAAACAACATTTACGGGTCTGAATGTCCGAGAAATTTTCATAGAAAATATGTATCCTCCGACAGGAATCAAACCTGTATCCTACACGGAACCGTCATATAACCTAAATGGGAAATTTGTTTTTTTTTAAACAGTAATTTGACTTAGCAAACCAGACTCTTCCTCTGTAGCAGAATGGTATAGCACGTCAGGCTATATGTAGGATACGTGTTCGATCCATGTCGGGGAACGAGTATTTTTTATGAAATTTCTCGAACATTCAGGCTGGTAAATGTAGTTAACCCCGTTTATTATAAACAGAACATTTGCTTAAGTATCTATAAAAATAACCTATAAACAGAATATATATATATATATATATATATATATATATATATATATATATATATATATATATATATGGATCAGAACTGACAGGATGATAAGGAGACGTATATCAAGGTAACATGTTTCGTCAGAGATTGAGAGACAAAAAGACAAAATTTTGGTATTTATAATTTTGTTTGGGTCAAATCTATAGAAAAGCATTACGATATAGGACTATTGAATGTCAACTTGCTATCTTAGAGTGCAAAGTTATAAAATATCAAAGTTTCCCAGATCGTACGATTCTGAAATCAGCAAAAATTGACACCAAATTTTAAGAGGCCATAAATTCTGAACGAAGTGTCTATGGAAGCTAAAATTTTAGGGTTTTTAGTTTCTTATAGGTGGGGACAACATACTAAAATTTCATCAAAATATGAAATGGTGCCCCTGGGAATTTCCGAAAAATTGGCTGAGTCGATATGGAATTACCCATATACATATATACAGTGATGGACAAAAGTAAGAGAACCCCAAAGATAATATTTTTAAAAATTGTCTCTTTTTCCCAGATAATCAATAAATCTTAACTATATATTCATTAAGAAAAAACTTTATTGAACGAATTACCATCTTAATTTTTCATTAATATTTTTATTCCAGTTTGATAAAAAAAAATCTGAAAATGGTTGTAATTCGTTTAACAAAAGCGAGCAGAGTTGAGATGAGGCGTAGATGAGGTGGACGAGGTAAACAGTCTAACGGGTGTCTTCCCTGTCCCGTCGTTCTCCAGGGACCCATTTCGTCTTTCTGTCTCTCTTTTCGCAGGTACTGATCAGTTTTATAGCTAATATATTTCTTTGTCCCGTCGTCCTTGTCTAAAAAAAGGTAATGTATCTTTATTTAATGACTTCTTTTGTCTGGGCCGCTTGAGAAGCCCACGCCACGATACTGATAAGTATCAATCGAAAATAAATGTTCCGAATCTATTTTTGCGGTAGGTTTTTACATTTAAGATCTCAGCTGACTAATATTGCTGTATAAGATCAGACCAACTATGGACTATTGCTGTCATATCTGGGCTAGTGCTGCCCAGTCCTTACTGTCCAGTTTCATGCCACCTCATTTTTTCACGAAGCTCCAGGGTCAATTGACCGCCTACATCGATGGTCTGGACACAGTATCAAGATCTGGAACGAAGTTGTAGGCCAATTAAGTTCCAGTAAGATTCTGTTTCTTCCTACATGGCCGATGCGACTTATATCACCAGCAAAATGCAACCATTACTTTTAGGACATCGTCGAGAAGGAAACCAACAATCGAACGCACAATACCGAGAGTTCACTGAAAGCCACAAACATGGACGCAGTGACCAATGAGAATTATCCGATCCGGGCATGGAACCGTTTTTACTATTTTTACCTAAAAATTTTAATCAAAGTAGACACTACCTGCATAGCCTTGACAGTACAACCATAATATATATATATATATATATATATATATATATATATATATATATATATATATATATATATAAAATAATGGATTTTTCTTTAGCACTCCGGCAGATCTTTATGATTTTAAACGTTATTTTGAGTGGTTACTCATATTTGAGTAGACGCTCCATCTATTTCTTATACTGTATTTACTTTTGTCTACCGGCCTAAATATTTGAGAAATCTTTATTGAGCGCATGTTTTTCTTTAATAAGATTTATCAAATATTCAGGTCGGTAGACGAATCTATCTATCTATCTATCTATCTATCTATCTATCTATTATATTTATATATATATATATATATATATATATATATAAAATAAAAGTAAAAATGAATACATATACCAACTTTTATAAAATCCATACTTAAAAATACCACCCACAACCACAACCGGTGTAACGCACACGCGTTATCAACATAATTCCGCATAGACCAACTAGAATTATGATACACAAAAATACAAAACCTATACACACCAACGCTACCAGACAAGACATGTTTACACATGTGGTCTACTTAACCAATAAAAACAAACACAAAAATAACATAATTTTCTTCTCCATATTTAATTTCTAATAAAGCTTAACTAAAGCGAAAATACGTTAAATATAAACGTTTCTTATTTTTTCTCCTATCATATATATATATATATATATATATATTCTTTGTATATTTTTTGTTATTTAACATGTGGGGCATAATAAAGTTTTTGAGAAATGATAAACTTAAACCGGTACTTCCATCTTTCACTTGTATAACGGCGGTTAAGCAACGTCTGTCATATTATTTTATTATTTTATATTTCCTATTTCATATCTCAAGATAACACTAGAAATTATTCTTTTGCTATATAAAAGAAAAACGATCCAACGTTTCTTAAACTGGAATCGGCAACCTGGATTCAAATTTCCACCTAGTTTACTGCGTTCTCTTTCGAAAAAATACTGTTGTGAAAAGCATAAATTCATCTATTCTCCCCCAGCTATGGGTTAAATAGTAGTTTAGACTGAGATTTATAGCCTTATTAGCCAGTCGAAGAGAAAGAAAACTATGAATTAAAAACTGTGGAAACGGAAAACAACGCCATTTCCCAAAAAGCTGTGACAATCCACAGATATGTTTAAAAAAAAGTAAATAAAGGTGTAAAAAGCTATGATTACCTACATTCTGTGGGGACATGCATTTAGAGAAGAGAGAAACCCTTTCTAAATACAGTTGAACAACAATTTCAAGTTTTCTGTCTTTTGGGGACAAGCTTTTAATTAGGTCTTTCGGTTGACAGGAATTGGGTTAAGCCCTTTTAGCGGGAATCCACTGACTTAGCATTATTTTAATTATTTCAGCGTTTCTCGTTCATATTTCTGTATCTCTTTCTTTCTAACGCTACTACTACTACTACTACTACTACTACTACTACTACTAATGCTGCTGCTGCTGCTGTATTATCAGTGAACCCAGCACCTTTCTCTTTCTTACTCTTTATCTTCTGTTTTGAATACCCTTTTTTTTTTGCTTCTTTTTCGTTGCCTTTTAATCTCTTTTTAATTTCTCGTTCTTCGGCTTTCTCTCTCTCACTCTCTCTCTATTTATGTATCTATCTATCTCTCTTCTCGCTGTTTTCTTTCTTTCTTTCTTTCTTTCTTTCTTTCAGTCAGTCAGTCAGTCAGGCGGATGAGCGAGTATCCTAACTGTTATCGACGCGGAAAGTGAAATAGGCGAGTCAAGTTCAAGTTCTGGTCTCGCCTGTTGCATTTACTTTCGCACTAATGCCCTTGGGCAAAGGCATCGATATTCTCAGTTAATTCATCCCAAATAATGTAAACTTACTTAGCGCAAATATTAATTCACCTCAAGAAATTAGATTGTTTGTCGTTTTCACTTTTTTATTAAATTTTTGGCACTCTTTTGAAATTATAAATTTTAAATTAAAATTTGTTTAGCTTGCATCGCAACAATGCTAACTCTCAGAATGAAAATTTTCCAAAAATCAGGGAATTATTCACATTTTGTCAATGCGGAGGTTATTGGCGGTACAAGGAAATTTTTACAATTTAAAAAAAGTAAAAGAAAAACTGTTTTTGGCGTGTTTATCTGAGGCAATCGCAAAGGTCAACCCAACCGGAATGCAATGAAAGGGACTCGCTCTTGGAGAATTTGGGGTGAATTTCACTAAATATAAATTCTTTTAATTTTTAGGTGAATTAATATTTTGGGGTGAATTTGACAGAGAAGATCCAAAGGCTTAAAGTCATTTCTTCTTCCCTCTCCAGCTATGGGTTAAATAGATTTGGCATAGCATCCTGTCTCGAACGGCAGCAACGACAGGTTTTTGTACCCAGGAAAATTCCAAAATCGTGGCGAAAAAAACGGGGAATGGTCATCTTTCTCAAGATGTCGTAGCGATAGTTTTTTGAGGAGTGGGGCGCCTTTAAGTCAGGAAGACGCCTGTCAGAATTTCCACACTAAAATTAGTTCACAGGAGGAGGAGGAGGCAAATGATTTATTCTTCAGTCTCTACCCACAACAACAAAATAAAATAATAAAATAAACACTTTTATAGGCGTTACACACAGAAATTCACAAAAAAATAAAGGAATCTGTGGAGAGCCATGAACGGCTATGATCTGAAGGGATATGGAATTTAAAGTTAAATAAACAGCGCTTTTTTCTGTCAATTGGATGTACTGCTGCTTCTCTCTCTTTACTACAGGAAAGCATTACAAGTTAGCTTACATAATACTAATTAATGTAATCATTAATAATAATCACCGTATAAATAATTAATACTGTAATTCTTTGTGTATAAGACGCAGTTTTTTCATACAAAATCGTGTCCAAAAGTCTGATGCATCTTATGCATTAGTTTAGAACTAAATTCGACAGAACTCTGAAATTTTATTCACTAATTATTTTATTTTTTCTCTCCAAATAGAAGTAGATTCGTACGCTTATCGTCCAGTTCTTACTCCTCCCCAATTTTTTTTTTTTTTAACCAGGAGTAGAGGTTTATCCTTTGTTTACTGTTTAGGATTGGATTTCCGGTTCCTTCTAAGTTCTACTTCAACTTTATACTCCTAATGTCTCCGCCTGAACTTTGAATTTTTTTCCCCTAATTATTTATTTTCTCCTTTCCCAATAGGTGTAAATAGGTTTGCCTATCCTCCGGTTCATGCTCCTCCCAAGTTTTTTTTGGTTCAGGAGTAGAAGTTTATGCCTTGTTTCCTGTTTTAGGATTGGGTTTCCGGTTCCTACTAAAGTCCACTTCCGCACTATACTTCTAATGTCTCTGACTGAACTCTGAAATGTTATTCACGAATTAAATCATAACCTCTTCAAGTCTAGAGTTATATTTCCTGCATAGCCCCCAAGAATTTCATTTCTTGCTCTTTCTTTCGCTAATACAAACCACACCTCTAATTTGAGTGGCACTTGGGCCTTATATTGGATGAACAAAAGAATTCCATTTTTACCAACACAAAACGGACAAAATCGGCCCGATTGGAATTGTGCATTAGTGGGTTTTATACATCAAGAGTTATTGTCCCTTTTCTTAATGTTTCTTTTTCTATGTGCCGTGTCGCTTCAGGACGTAGGCGATCATAGTTCTCCACAACTTCCCGTCCTTTGTAGCTCTTAATAAATATATTTATCTTCGTAATGCTTACAAATCACAAAAGTAAACAAAATACCCCGTTTTTTTCTCTTACTTTTGCACAAGTTTTGCACTAAAATCAGGTGCGTTTTAGTCATGAAAATAACCTTTTTTCCCTGAAATTTATCTGCATTTTTAAATGCGTCTTATACACACGAGCGGTCTATACACAAAGGATTACGTTAATTATTATAGACATTATGCTATTCATTATTATTGAGAAAATCTATATAAAAAATTGTCGTCCTTAAAGATGCAGTCAGGTGAAGAACAAACTATTTACAATCAAGCATACTTCACTTCTCCCGTCCACGCTAAAACATGGCTGACCAAAATTTATCAGCCTTTATTATTTATTTTTGCAGGTTCGTGAATGTGATTATCTCAGCTCGTTCGTATTTTTATAAAAACTTTTACTTAAAGAAACATATATATATATATATATATATATATATATATATATATATATATATATATATATATGGCAAATCTCTCATCAACGGACTAATAGGGGAAGGGTGGTCCATTAAAGATGGAGAAGGGATTATCTTTAAGTTACAAAACCACTATAGTAACTACCAGTAGTTATGATCTTAATGTAAATACTATAAACATGTATATATGGCATAAATAAATACATACTTAATAGATATATTAATCAAAATAACAAAAATAATAGATTTCTCACAGCTACTTTCTCACGCACGCGCTAATTTGTCGTACTTTATATACGGTACACTTGTGTTTGCTTACAAGTGAAAGGCCAGCCACCGCCGCCAAGCGGTCACTTTGAGAAGTAATACGTCTCGTTTCGCAAAGCCCGCAGATTTTGAAATACATCGCTGAAGATTTGAAAAATATTTTCCTGCAAAGAGATCTAGTAAACACAATAGTAAAAAATCATATACAAAATGACACTGATTTTACCAGACTTAATTCAAGGAATAATTAATGCTACTATGGAAACAACGAAATAATATCAACACTGACACACACAGACACACACAGACACACACAGACACAGACACACAGACACACACACACACACACACAGACACACACTTAATGAGAAATTGGGGGAAAGTTTTCGTGCGGTGCGTTTCGTCCGTTAGGACTTGACGAGGACATTAGAAGTATAGAATTGAAGTAGACTTTAGAAGGAACCGGAAACCCGATCCTAAAGAGAAAACAAGGGATAAACCTCTACTCCTGTTCAAAAGACCGAGGAGGAGTGTGTTTTTATTATTAAATATTCTACATTGTGATAACAGAAGATGTGACAAGAATGGTTAAACTTTGAAACGTTGTAGAAAAATCTTTATGCAAATTTGACAGTGGATGAACTAAGCAATTAAAGTACTTTCTACTTCTGTATAAAAAAAAATTACTTGATTAATGCACTTGTCTATTTCTACACTTGTCTATTTCTGGCTTTTTTTTTTTTTAAACGTTGCCAACCGTTTCATCATCATCATCATCATCATCATCATCATCATTGTTTGCTGTCCTTGTTGTTCTACTTCTCTCTTCTACCATCTTTTAATTGGTCGAGCAGAGCGGATTGTATTACATTTCAGACATCATTCAGCTCCTGGAAGCTGCTAGTGACCCTCGTCTTGAGAAACAGTAGCGCTAGGGCTTTTAGAATTTAGAGTAAGATATATCTAACTACGTACAGAGGAAGGCTGGTGTTGTTCTTTTTGCTCGATTCTGGGAAAAGCCCCACTCTTGTTTTGAATACGAACCCAAATACCTTTATTTAGGTCGGGGCGAAGGTTATGTGCGTGCGGATTCTGATGATATCAACTAAACGACATTAGGCTGGAAGGCTTGAACATCGAGTCGAACTGTTTAGAGTTGAAAGATGATGATCGTTGGCCCTATCACTTTTAACCTAGTTTATATATATATATATATATATATATATATATATATATATATATATATATATATATATATATATATATATATACACACATATATATATATATATACACACACACACACACACATATATATATATATATATATATATATATATATATATATATATATATATATACATATATATATATACACACAATATATATATATATATATGACAAAAATTTCCAAATACATAGACCATTACATACAACCGCTAGCTAAGGAAGTAAAATCCTACATCAGAGTCACAACTGAACAAAATTAATCACATACAAACAGTACCAGAGAATGCTATTCTAGTGACTATGTACGTTAGGTCACTCTATTTGAATTAAAAACATCGAAGGGCTGGCCGCCCTTCAGGAAGCACTTACTAAAAGAAGAAAACAGGACCCCCCCACAGAAGTCATCATAAAACTCATGGAGCATGTCCTTACATTGAATACTTTCAACTTCAATGGAGCACATTACCTTCAAATAAGAGGTTGTGCCATGGGCACCGTTGCAGCTCCATCATATGCTACAATATTCATGGGAAAATTTGAGGAGACCCATATCTATCCAATCATTGGTAGCGACTGCGTATTCTATGCAAGTATACACGGGTAGTGATGACAAACTTACCCAATTCCTTATGACCCTAAACACAGTGCACGACTCAATTAAGTTTTGACTATGAAAAATCCACAACATCAGTAACATTTTTAGACACCCGCATTTACATAGATGAAAACAGGAAACTACAAACGACACTACACACTAAAATAACCGACACCCACAACTATCTACACTTTAAGTCTTCCCACCCTAAACACCTCAAAGAGAACCTTCCCTATTTACAAGCACTTAGACTCAGAAGGATATGTTCCAACAATGAAGAACTAATTAAACACATTGAAAATCTGGAGCATCAATTCACAACACGTGGCTATAAACAACACCTAATCAGGGAACAAATAAATAAAGCAATTTCCACACGTAGAGAAGACACCCTCATGTACAAGATTAAAAATAAATCTAGCCGCATCCCTCTAGTAACCACTTTCAATCCCACTCTGCCTCCACTATCCCAAATAATCAAACGTCGCTGGGAAATACATCTCAAACCAGACCAAAAAAAACTGCTTAAGGAACCCGGCCTTCTTGCATATCGTAGACCTAAGAACCTAAAAGAAATCATAGGTAGTAACCACATTTCAGGGGACAAGGTAATCCGTAATGAACTAAGAACAAAAACAACAGGATTTTCCCAACCATGTAACAACAAAAGAAGTTTATGTTGCAACCATATTAAAAACACGAATTCATTCACTAGCTCAATCACTAAATCTACTTTCAAAATCTACCACGATTCTAACTGTAGAAGTCATAACATAATTTACCTCCTAGAATGCACACTATGCCAGAAACAATATGTAGGAAAATCTGAATGGCCCTTTCACTACAGAATTAATAATTATCGTAAGCGAATTAAATCGACTCCCCATGAAAAATTATTACCTGTAGAACAACATTTCCGCCTGGAAAAACATGATTTCAAAACCCACGCCAAATTCACTATAATTGAGAGAATAGAAAAGTTCAGAGCAGATAACATTAGAAAGATTTTAGAGTCCCATGAAAATAAGTGGATACAACGTCTAAAAACAAAATACCCAGCCGGGCTAAATCATAAATTTAACAATATATAGATAGTCAACAAATTAAAACCTACCCACACAAGACAGACATGCTTACGGAGGTGTGGAGGCCTCACACTTATACACACACCCATACGAATATACACACTTACACACATCATACTCACTCACTCCGTAATGAGCCAGATGATAACACACACCTACAGCAATACACATGCTTACACATATCATACTCACTCACTCCCCTAAGAACCAAATAACACACACAAAACACTAAACAGAGACACATCCCTCACCAGGTCCAATAAAACTGTCAAACTGACCAGAGAATTCAGAATAATATGTATCTATCCAGCTCTTATTTCAGATAACAACTTAAAAGAGACTGTTTGACCAACACAAGGAATGTTAAAAGATTCATGTTAAAAAGATAAAAAAGTAAAAAAATAAAAAAACAAATGAAAACTACAGACAAAAGTTCATTTTCTCCAACAAAAGACATTCATTTCTGTAGTTCACTGCTACCAGCAAGCAGAAATATTTCTCCTCCCGATGATGGCCATTTCGGTCGAAACTAGTCGAGGAATCTAAATGGAATAATAATAAAAAAACGAAAGAATATTAATCTACAACCCAGTGTGTCTAAAGATTTTAATTTTTTATTGTTCAATATATATATATATATATATATATGTGTGTGTGTGTGTATGTGTGTGTGTGTTTGTGTGTTTTTAACGTTTAAAAAACATATATTTTTTTTCTATAACGGTAGATGGTCTGTTTTAATTTTTATCTACCGGCTTGGATATTAGAGAAATTTTGTTAGAAAATTACGGCTTCGAACCTGCATCACCTTTAGGATACCGTCATGAGGTCTTAGCCCAGACGGCCACGACGGGCCTCCTGAGCGGGTAATGCTTTTGAACACACATTTTTCCAATTGCCTATCCCTCTCTTTATATATGGAGAGAGAGAAACAAACTGACAGAGTGAGTGAGAGTGAACAATTCTAATATATATATGTGTGTGTGTGTGTGTGTTTCTGGTCGTCGGATCTGATCATGTAATTTAATTTATTGACCCCCTTATCCTCAAACATTCCAATGCATTTTCCTTATACACAGATTTGTCTTTCATTCCAAGCCGAAGAAGCCGTGCCCAACAGACGTCGGTGAAACGCGTCGTTTTTATCTAAATAGATATATATCTCAGACCAACTCAAATTACTGAATAAACAGTCAGAAATTATCTCAAAATGCAGACACGAAAAGAATTTTTTACTACATTACTTAAAAAGTGAACACTAAAATCGAATACCTTGTAAATACCGCCATGATAAATGTAATTATATACATCGCAGTGAAGTTAACATGGTTTAGACAAAGCTAATACTTGAAACTAAACAAATAGGACAACCAAGACTCGAGAAAATAATAAATAAATTAAATAAACAAGTAAATAAATAAAATAAATATCGTTTGAAATAATAAAAATGTCAGTGTTATGAATAATCAAGAGTGGTCTTTTCTTTGTTTTGTTACTCTCCTCATGAGAGAGCTACTTCTGTTTACTGGGACTATAAAAGGACACTATACGAGAACCTTGTATTCTCAATTGAATAAAGCTTTCTTAAAGTCTACACCCGCGTACTTTTGTCATTACAGTCAGATTAAAATAAATCCATTAATTCTTTAGAAATTGATTTGTTTATATTTTGGTTATGATACTGAGTAGAAATGAGCTTTCAATAAAAAATTAATCTGAATGAAGGTTGGGTGCTTTCCTTAAAAGGTTAAAAAATAGAACGTGTGCTGGTCTGTTCGCTTTCTGCGGCTTCTCAGTGGAAGGCAGGGCTTTTCAAACTATTTAATATGGTGAACTGGCATTTTTTTCTCAATGTATCATGTACCTGTATTTCGTGGTGATATTAATTTATATCGGAAACGGTATATATATTGAATATGATAAAAGTTGACTATTTTTTATCTTCCATTTATTTTGCAAAAAAAAAAAAATAATAATTCAATATCATAATTAATAAAAAAAAAAAAAAGCTTCAAAAGATTCCTTAGCATGGTCTGGACACTGGCTGCGTACCGGTAGCTGATGGTTCGTGTACCGGCACCGGTCCGCAGATCAACACTTTGAGTAGCACTGGTTTAAGCCACACCGGTTGCAGGAATGCTTCCATCAATGGAGACGACGCCAGATAAAGTTTGTGGCTTGAGAAGTGGGAGGCTACTTCGAAGATGATTAAATGACGAATTCACATGTATAGTTTAAGTCCGACTGGAAATGGCTGGAGAGGCGGTCGATGACGTGCTGGAGATGATGATGGCTGGCTGGAACTGCTGTTGATGGCTGGAGCTGTGGTCCGGCGGTCGGCTGCTGGAACAGATATTACACTTTGATCCTAGTCATTATTTATTGCATAAAGAAATTGTGGGAAAAGTCCGAAGCGGATGTCGAGTGAGTTTGGTCGTCACTGACTATCCTAAACCGTTATTTATTACTGAATGGATACAGTAATTGTGGCACAAGGCTAAAAAAAGGGGAAAATGTAGTTAGTCGATACCAACTATCCTAAACCGAGCTAATCTGATTCACGACCAATTCATTCATTACAATTTAGTCAAACGCCACAAGAATTCATTCATCTCCATTCATCCGACATACACCACAATACCGCATACTCAAAGTGTGCGTGGGGGGTCTGCTAAAACATGCCAATGACATCACTTTTTTTTTTCAATATATACAAATGTCTTCTTTTTTTTCTTTTTTTCTTTTTTTGATCGGGGAACGCCTGGTATTTACCCAAGTCTTTACTGAGACGCGATGTGAAATGGGGAACCCGAGTGCGTACACCCGGGCCATGGGAAAATACGGTTGCGCTGGCCTAACGACTACCGATCCCCCTCTCTCTAGTGAAATGCGGTGGAAGACGGTTGTTCTCCAGGAAAAGGCAGTATTTATTTTTTTCAGCTGGGCCTCTGTCCGAAGATCATCCTTGCAAGGGATAGGACAGAAAGCTTGACAGCTGTTCATGGCAGCGGAATTAATACTATGATATAATCATAGTCACTGTGGAGCGCCTACTTGTATTTACCTTGGACTGTTCACTGAGTTTGGATGCGACACGAGGTCAGTTTCATTTAACGTGGGGAACCCGAGTGTCTCCACTCGGGTTCCCCACTGGACCTTTCTGGTCTTAGCTCGTCATAGCCAATCAAGAAACCACGCGACGGAACAGATTCAACAATTCTGTCCAAACAGCTGGGGTGAGGGTAGGATCCGGTACGGAACAGATACAACAAACGCAGCATCTCTCCCCCGCCCCAGAACAACATCATCTCCTCCCCTTTTGAGGCCACGTTATATCTACAATCAGTTTTACAACGAGGCTTGTCAAGCTTTTTCTTCCTGTTGTTTTTTATAAAAGTGTGGGAGTTTATTACTATTAATGTTTAATCTCTTGATACCAAATACTATAATTACTAAAACTGTTTGCCTTTATATATATGAGGTGGCACGGTGGAGTAATGGATAGCGGCTTGGATTGAGGAATCGGAGAGCCGAGTTCGAATTCCAGTCGAATCCATTAGATAAACTTACTTAATACACTTGGGAAAGGTATTAATCCTCTTCCTCTCCCTCCAGATATGGGTAAAATAGCAGGACAGACTGGGTTCTATAGCCTTGGATGGCAACTGGTCTAGGAGAAGGACAACTCTGAATTCAAAACATGCGGAGGGTCGTTTGTGGCACTCGATACACCAGGTCTCTGTATTCGTCCCTTCAAAAAGTGTGGATGGTCCTGCACGAACCCTTTACCACTATAATCAAATCTCATGTGCCTGTGTCGGGCTGTCGGTTTCCTGGAAACTGATCTGCTTGACCCTCATACGTCGAATCTCGACGGGAGAGTCGACTATATATATATATATAACTGCTTATTTTATTTTATACATACATACATACATACATACATACATACATATATATATGTATAAAATAAAATAAGCAGTTCCTAAGGGAGTCTACTACAGAGGCATACCGGAAAAAGAGAGCTGAATGTCATATTAATTGAAAGAGTCGTAATTAAATTTCCAATGGACAATGGCCGATCACATCTAACAGTTTCATACGTTTTCAAGCAACCCTTCATGTAACCTTCTACTTCGAGTGCCCCCTAGCCTTGTATAGGGTGATGCCCACTGCAAAAAAAAATCATCAGGCGTTCGGTAACAGTTATGTGTGAAAATGTGCACTTTATATAACTCAGGCAAGTCCAAGATTTTACAAGTGTAGTTGATGCGTGCATACCCTGCACACACCAACCAAATTCACCGAGAGCAAAACAAAAACATATATATATATATATATATATATATATATATATAGATAGATAGATAGATAGATAGATAGATAGATATATAGATATATTGTGTTTTTAATACAATCTTTGTTAAACACACACACATATATTATAACTGTTTTTTTAAATATATTACCATCGCAACACAAATTCCTAATTCAAATTTAATCATAAAAATTAAACTTAAAATACAAAGTTTCGTTCCATTATGAAGCGATGCTAAGAATAAATTTTTCTTCTTGGCATCGCTTGATAATGGATAATTGTATTTTAAATTTAATTTTTATGATTAAATTTGAATTGAAGTTTCAGTTTTGAAACATGGAAATTTCTGTGTTTCGATGGTAATATTAAAAAAAAACAGTTATAGTATTATGCTCTACTGTTGTATCGAGCACTGTTTTTTAAAAATAAAAATAAATGCTAAGAACTCTGAATTATAAATCTCATTGTTTTTTCCTATTATTTTAATACATGCACGCAAACACACACACACACACACACACACACACACACACACACACACATATATATATATATATATATATATATATATATATATATATATATATATATATATATGCCTTTTTATTTTTAAGACGGGCGTTTAACTTTCTAAAATTCAGAAATTTGGTCTGTGGGTGACAAGCATAAATTGCTTCGTAATCACTTTTGTCTCGCAGATCTTTCAAGTATTTATATTCTAAATGACAAACAGTACCAACAGATGGTATATATTTAATATTTCTTGCAGAAAACCCGAGTAATGGACGTGGTTAAAGCAATAGAACATAAACTCTGTTTTGTCTGCCTTGTAATTGAGATAATTGCATTTTCCCCATCGGTGACAACATTTTTAAAAAAATCAGGATTTTATTTACTAATTTTCCAAGTAAGCAGACTGTAAAAACAGAACTAGTTTTATAACCGTTTACCGGGTACACTTATCAAAGAAGTGGGATTCAAGATGGCAGTTTATTGCCCGTTTACTAAATAACTTCTTTTTTAACGATTAAAATTGAATTAAATTTTCTAGAAGGATGGTGAGAATCAACATCACCAATCCCTTGACAGCTTCAATTGTCGGTGGGGTGGAGCTAAGAGCAGACAACCTCCTCCAGGCTGATCTGTTTGCAGTAGCTCTCAAGAGTTCCGGCATTGTTATATCCATCTACTCTTTGATGTTGTCCGACCAGCTTTTGCGCTGTCGTTCTTGCTTGCGTCCCCGTTCCCCGTGCCTTACATGATGGCCTTCCAGTGGCTGTTCTGACATGGCCAAATCATGACATCTTCCGACGTTTAGAGGGATTCCTGATGGTCCACAAGACTTTTGACCTTGCTCTCTACATATTAATTGGTTTTGTGCTCCCAGAATAGCTTTCTCAAGCATTCGTTCTCGAACGCCTGGGTTCTTTTTTTCTACCTCAACCAGGAGTGTCCAAGTTTCACATCCGTAGAGGAGGATGGATACGACCAGTGATATGTAAGGACTTGAATTTGGTAGGGAAGCTGATGTTACTCTTTCACATTCTTTCCAGTCTGGCAATCGCTACAGTGGCTGTGGTGACCCCTGTGTGGATTTCTGCGTTGCAGGGTCCATCCTTTGACACGGTTGCTCCCAGGTATTTGAAACTGGACATTTCCTTCAGTGGTTCACCGTCCATGGTGACACTTACATTGGATTTCTCTGTGTTGAGTTCCATTCCATATAAGCTGGCTCTTTCAATGAGTTTGTGGGCAGGTCTTGCAGTTCACTGTTACTGCCTACCATGTTGTGAATATTGACTGCGAAACACAGTTTTTAGACAGCTTGAAGATATGATGCCTAATATATATATATATATATATATATATATATATATATATATATATATATATATATATGGTATAATGGATAAATTGTTTAAATTACACAAAAATGAAAATAACACCGACATTTCATTTTAACAGATATATTTACCAAAATTACACAAAAATATCTTGAAATACTAAAGAGTAAATTTATTCAATAAAATTGCCATTGGCTTTAACCACGAACTTCAGACGACTTCAGAATCTCCTGCAACTCTTCTAGACGGTCTCTTTGTTTAAGTTGGTGAATGATGCCATAATCCTTACCTTCAGTTTATTTTTGGTGTTAGAAGTTTTGTTGGTCTCCTGCTTGTGTGGCATGGTTCAGAATCTTGTTGCCAGACATAGGGTCTTCCAGCAGCTACCCTCTTGACCCATGACAACGCCACCTCCTCAAAGCACTTTTTTCTCACAGACGGTGCCCAACTGACCCTTCTATAATGTGCATTCGACAAAATATAAAAAACAAAAACAAACAACGCACTCACTATTCAGTTGCAACTGACCTAGAGAGACAAGCTTGCGAACTATCACACCACGTCGAGGTGATCAAGTAATGTAGAGTTATCATTAATACGATAATTTTAGTATTACCAGATCTCGGGTTGAACTTAAAACAGCCAATTAACCCCATAACCCACTTGAACAGTAAATCATATAATAATGATAATTTCTTTTCTTAAAAATTCCGGCCAAATTCTTTCTCGCATTTTCTTTCGGAGGCACACCAGAATTTTACACATGCAAGATAAGGTAAGATAGAAAAATATAATTTTCAGTAAGTTGTGCGCCATCGCAATATATGAGTTCAATTTTAGTATATTGCATATTCATTCTTGAGGTGTTTTACACCATATTCGGTAACTTTCTTAAAATTGCGGAATGGTTTCCTGTTGTCTACTCTACGGTTTTGAATTCAGAGTAGTACTTTTTCATAAACTAGCTGCCTTTCATATTATTCATAAGATTATAAGATTAAATAAAATGTTCAGTTCGAACTTTCCTGAAGGTTATTCTGGTCAACAGACACCTGAATATGACTGGGACTAAAACCACTAAAAACGTTGTGATAATAACAAAAAAGATGAGGAGATTACATTCCTGTAGCCGATTATGCGTGCATAAAACAAAGAAATAAACGAACCTTCAACACGTCTCTACAAATATAAATAATTTTGTATTATTTGAGTATTATTTTTATTTCAAATTGAAAGAAATGAATTACAAAGATTCTTTTCGAAACAACTTCACACAAAATATTTTTTTGTATCTTTTTTTACAGTACAGCCGAACGAATTTTGTTAGTATAATTGAAAGAGAAATGCCTCCTTTTGGTAGAAGAATGTGTGTGACACGGATGTACGTTGTTTTATCTATGCGAATAAATTGCAGAAGTCGGTCGCATGAAAAAAGCAGTGAAAGCAATTTTACTACTGTTGACGCTCGTAAACAAACTTGGCCTGCATTTTTTATGTGTTAATATCACTAAGAATTTCTTTAATATAATGTACTCGAATAAATATGCAGAAATTTGAGTAATTAGCGAACGAAAATTGATCATTTATATAACGAAACAACGGCTCCAAAAAAGAAAAAAAACAAAAACAAAAAAACTAAAAAACAAAAATTAGATTTATTGATCTCAAGTTTATTGGTTAATAAATATTTTCCCACTTTTTAAATATCTATTTAATGAAGGCAAAATATTATTGATTATATTCTGAAGTGATCCTCAAAATTTTCGTAGCTCACAACAAATTTTAATTATCTGTAAATTCAAAGAAAACTGCGCGTCTCATATGACGTCGCTAATTAGTTAATATATATGAATACAAAAATTCAAATTATTAGAGCTGATCAGTGTAGAAAAAAAGAGTTCCAGTGACAGTACTTAAATCTTCAGCATTTTCCTATAATTCTGAAACTGGGTTTCACATTCCATTCAAGACATTACTTTGCTGCTCAACTCTTTTCGCTCTTTATACTGTCTGTGGCTTAATACTGGCAGTGGCAAATATATTTCATACTTGTAAAAAAAGAACGTCATTTTATTTATTTTAAAATAAACTTCTTTTCCATGCCAATAAATCATTACTTTCGATTAAACTACGAAGAAGCAGTTAATTAATATATCAATACGTATATGCATATAATAGCCTTCTCAGTAAACTTAATTACTGACCACTGACAATCCCTTTTCTTTTAATTGCAATGAGCCAATTATAGTTTCATTTATTATATGCCTTACTCTTCGAGTTTTCTTAGTTATTATAGTCATAAGTTTCGAACGTTGTACCATTCGGTTTTCTTCAGGTGTCTGTCATTGCACTCAGCAACCTTATCAGAATTTTGAACCGAACAATTTATTCAATTTACAGAGTAGATTGTTCTAATTCTGTTTTTCATACTTAGTTGAGATCGAATATCAGTTAAGACTCACCAGTGTTAATCCCGCAGGTCTCGCTTATCCGTTTTTTTTTTCCATTGAACCAGAGTATGTGACTTTTAGTACTACCAAACCTAGGAAGTGAGCTTAAAACTGCCAGGTAACCATATAAGCCACGTATCTCAGAACAGCAAATCATAGCATAATGGTAACTGCTTGTTTTAAAAATTCCGACAGGTAAAAATGGCTCTAGCATATTCATCTTGGTTGTTATACTCAAAACTTTTCGGCCTTTTTGAGATGTTTATCGTCATATTCGGTAACTTTCTCGGAATTTCGAACCGAACCCTTTATTCAATGCACAAATGTAGATGCCTTCATCTCATTTTCCATGCTTAGGAGAGATAACTCACATCAGTTAATATTCACCAGTTTTATTCACCTTTGTGTCACGTGTTCGTTTCTTCCACTGAACCAGAGTATTATGAAATGGATTAAGTCCGACAATTATTTGATATATTTTCTGTTTATACGTTATTTTTAATAGATACAATTTAATTAAGCAAATGCTCTGTTTTTACATAAATAGTATTAATTAATTTTACCGGTCTGAATGTTTGGGAAATTTCGTAGAAATTATGTATTCTCCGATTGGAATCGAATCTGTGTTCTATACGGAACCGTCAATTGATCTGACGTGCTATACCACTCAGCTGCAGAGAAGCGCTGATTAGCAAAGTCCAAATTACTGTTTGTAAACAACAAATCTTCGACGATCTTTCATGAACGATCATATCTGCTCATGAAACGTACCTTAACGTAAACATTGACAACATATGAAATGGATTAATGTCCGACAATTATTTAATATATTTTCTGTTTATACGTTATTTTTAATAGATACAATTTATTTAAGTAAATGCACTTTTTTTTTAAGAACCAGTGTTAATTACATTATTAATTACAGAACTAGAGAACCATTTTTCAGTACTTCCGGGTCCTGGATTGAACTCACAACATCCACTGAACCAAATATTTAACTAACGCTTTAATCAACTGAACAATGTGAGTTCAATCCCTCAGTTTGGTAGTAGTCACATAAGAAAGATAAACCGTCATTGCTGGGTACATTTTTTTTAATAACTGTAGTAACTATAGTTTTTCAAGTCTATTTAAGGATATCAAGGGTTACATTGATAATTAGTATTTTAATTATTTCGATGGAGACATTTTCCCGTGTGAATCGTGAAAACAGTATGACGGACATTTTGATTCCAATATCTGGTTTCATTTCTATAGACTCAGTTTTGGGTGAAAGTATAATGTGAAATTTTAAAAATATTATGGTGTATCAAAAGTATTTTCGTTTCTTTTACAAACCTTTACTCCAACGACCATTTCAGGTACATATCTAGAAAAAAATATCTGTCGCCACTATATTACTAATATTGTTATTTTATATTAGAATGTATCAAAGCTTTTTTTCGTTCTTTTTAAGACCTTTGCTCTAAAGCTTATTTTATGTAGAAATCTGTAAGAATATCTATGTCTCCATTATATTATTAATATTGTTATTATATATTAGAATGTATCAAAACAATTTTCGTTTTTTTTTTACTTTTTAAAAGTTTTTTTTTTACTCTAAAGCTTATTCCACTATTATTATTACTATCTTTATTATACATTAGAGTGTATCGAAAGTATTTTCTTTTTTACAGCCTTTTACTTCAAAGCTTATTCTATGTTTACATCTAAAAACTAAGCATAACGTCATTCTTCGTGTCGTTGTTGTTGTTGTTTTTCTTCTTCTTGTTCTTGTACTTGTTCTTCTTCTTCTTCTTCTTCTTCTTCTTCTTCTTCTTCTTCTTATTATTATTATTATTATTATTATTATTATTATTATTATTATATTTGATTTCTGTTGTGTTCTCATTTCCTTCTACGTCCCAACCAGCATCATCACATTTTCCACTGAAAGCTTTTGTAAAAAAATAAAAATATAATAACTTAAGATCATATCCGTTTTACATAGATAATGCCCTTCGTAAGGCGTGAGTTGTACTTAAGAGAACAATATTTTTGTATTTCTTTAAGACATGGGCTACACCTTCTGACGTGCTATGCCATGTAGCTACAGAGAAGCGTCTGGTTAGCAATATCCAAATTATTGTTTATAAACACACAATCTTGGACAATTTTTCTCGATCGATCATATGTGCTCACGAAAAGCATGTTAACGTAAACAATGACAACATACAATGAAATCGATTAAGTCCGACAATTATTTAATATATTTTCTGTTTATACGTTATTTTTATACATACAATTTATTTAAGTAAATGATCTGCTTATAATTAAACAGTATTAATTACATTTACCGGCCTGAATGTTAGAGAAATCGAACCTGTAGCTAAATGGTATAACACGTCAGATCAAATGACGGTTTCCGTATAGGAATACAGATTCGATTCCTGTCAGAGAACGCATATTTTTTACGAAATTTCTCGAACATTCAGACCGGTAAATGTAATTAATGCTGTTTATTAAAAAAAAAAAATAACAACCTATAAACAGAAAATATATTAAATAATGTTAAATTTATAATTTTACATATATTAATAGCTACAAAATATATATATATATATATATATATATATATATATATATATATATATATATATATATATATAAAATTACCGAAACATAAGAGAGGCCCTGTATATTAAACATCTCTCTCCTACTATCAACCCCATCTTACAGGGTTTTTTTTTAATAGAAAGACGCTCACTCGAATTCCAGTCGTGCTCAACGTGTGAAGGAATAAAGGATCCTATTTAAAACAACACAAAACTAAAGAGTCAAATCATGAAGAAAAACAAACAACAGCAAAAACAAAGCTCCCTTGAAAATGGCTATAAAAGTCGCCGAGAGCGCTTGGGACAATGAAAATTATGGAAAATCTTTGTACATCCTTACTTCCACGAAACGGAAAAGCGTAAGGACGCTGGAAAAACTAATTAAAAAAATAATAATTAAATCTTCCTTATCTGCCAAATTTAACGAAAGATGTTTATAAGAAAGGTTGCTGCCAAATATATATATATATATATATATATATATATATATATATAAAAGTGAACATTGAGCGGCTAATGTCCTTAAACGCCATCGTCAATTTCTATGTCACCAAAATCACAAACCAATGCTTATCCATTAAGTTATTGGGACAATACTGGATCTAGAATTTGCATCCTTAAACCTATTCTGCCCGCTGCTGACATGCTTGACTGCATTCACTGCCGCTTATCTTCTTCTTACTGCTACTGTTTTTTGTAGTTTTTACTAATGTTCACCTAATACAAGACCCAAGAGCCACTCAAAGTAGAGGGTTGTTATGCGAAGTTGTACTGGCGTAAGTAAGGACTAGTGTTAGGAGTACAGAGTTAAAGCAAACCTTAGAATGAACCGGAAATCCAATCCTAAAAGGAAATCAAGAGATAAATCTTTACTCCTGTTCGGAAAACCAGGGAGGTATGTGAGTGGAAGATAGACGAACCTACTGAAGCTTTGCTGTCACATCACTTTATTTATTAATGGTCCCTTATAGTCTCAAATATGTGCTGATTCCTCTGTTTTTTTTTTCTTCTTTTTAACTAAAAAAAAAACAAAAACTAGAAAAATCATCCTTTTCAGGTTGAAATTGAAAAGATTTCGTTTTAATCAATTTTTTAAAAATATACCAATATTCATTGGTATTTATCGAAGGCAGATACTAAGCTTAACTTAGTTTTTAGTTTAAGGACACGAGTGACACTCTCCTCAGTGGGGATTGAACACAGTCGTAACAGCCTGCCAAAATTTTCTTAGCGATTGTAGCACGAAAAGACGTTGCAGTGACGTCTACTGAAAACTTGATTTAAGTTTTAACAATTTTAGAAATATTTAACTTTCAGACAGACGGATGTGCGTTGGCCGAATATGTGTGTTATGGGGTACGGGCATGATTATATATTTGGGATCTAAGTACATTGAGAGGAAGCGTTCTGTGACTTGTAGGTTGCTGCAGGTCTATGTGTATTGAGGAAGTGTATTGTGACAGTAGGCTTATCTGACCGTGGGTGGGTGAATTGATGGCGAATCCATGTGTTCGAGATAAGATTTGTCTGTATTACTGAAGGAGGTTCTGTGTAGGTTAGGTGTGCGGCTCCCGTCTGTGTTGAATGAGTGGGCGTGTCACATTTTTTTTTTTTGGTGGTGTTGGTGTGTTGGTGCTTTTGTGGGCACACACACATACATACATATATATATATATATATATATATATATATATATATATATATATATATATATATATAACGTCATCCATTAAAGAGAGACTGTTTCGCTGTATCACAGCTCATCAGTGTGGCTAGACATCCGATATCTTCAAGCCGGAATCGAAACTCGGCTGATTTGGCATATATATATATATATATATATATATATATATATATATATATATATATATATATATGTGTGTGTGTGTGTGTGTGTGTGTGTGTGCGACCAAATATAGAAACGCATTAAGTAAGTACCACACTCGTTTGTACTAAATTACAAGTGACGCCTGGAATAGTAATGTTGTTGGGATTTTTTCAACTTTTAAATTAGGCTTCCCGGTTCAAATAAACATTCCGCCGGGAATGTTCTACATAAGTTTAATAAACGTGAAACTGAATAATCGTGCCGTGGGTTAATTTAAATGAGGAAACTTTGCTGTTAATCTCGTACTGCACTTAAATTCATTAAATCTGCTTACCACAGAGGAAAGTTCATCGGAACAGTGAAGCATGAAAGTATTTATAGAAAAGGCACAGGGAAGCTACATTACGGCTCTGGATAAGTGACTGAAGCCGAGATACCAGGACAGGACTAATGATATTGCAGATTCTTCTTTGGTTTTTCTCAAGGATCATTGAATACATAACAGGGGCACCAGAACATATGTAGTAACAATATTCAAAGCATGCACGAATGGTAAACTTATAAATATGTAAGATAGATTCGGGAATACAAGAAAAATATAATAAAAGCTTAAACGCAGTGCCTTGTCTGTCATCATCAATAAAACCTGTATAAACGAAGGATTGCTGCCCAAATACACAATTATATATATATATATATATATATATATATATATATATGCGCGCGCGCGCGTGTGTGTGTGTGTGTGTGTGTGTGACCTTAGTAACGCCTTTAGTAAATAAATTACTCTTTTATATTAAATACAGGTACCAACTGGAACAGTAATGTCGGTGGAAATTTTTCAACTTTTTAAGTAGGCGTCCCGGTTCAAATAAACGTTATATAAATGTTTAATAAACGTGAAACTAAATAATCGTGCCGTGGAGAAAATGATTTGAAAACTAACAAGCGTGCCAGACCGAATAACCCCCGTGTGGTGGGTAGGTGGGGATTAGAAATTGAAGGAGATAAATTAATCGTGCTGGTGTACTTGTTTTGGTTCCCAATAATACAGTCTCTTGTTCTGAGGTGTAGAGTTTCGATTTTCGCTTTGAGTATTTCTTTGGTAACAAAAAAAAAAGAATACTCAGCTGTTACGTGACACCTGTCCATCTTTATGGCATCGAATGTTGGACGATTTCTTCAAAGATGAAGAAACTCGAGGTGACGGTGATGTGGTTCTACAGATAGATGCTAAGGATATCATTGTCCGAGCGTGTGAGCAACGATGAGGTCTTGGAGACGATGCAAACAAGGAGGAGGCTTATACTTAACATCAGGAAGAGGCAACTGAAGCTTCTGGGACACATAATGAGGAAGGAGGGCCTGGAGAATCTGATATGCACGGGTCGAATAGAGGGAAAGAGAGACAAAGGAAAACAACGTATGACATACCTACGCGGGCTTAAGTAAATGGTTGGCAGAACGTGGTTTGTGGGAGGAAACAGAGGGAAGGATCTTGTTGAGAGCTGCAAGGGATAGAAGGAGGTGGAGAGCCATGATCGCCTACATCCCGAAAGGACATGGCTCATAAAAAGAAAAAAAAAGAAGATCGGTTTGAGGAAACTCGGCCATGAATCATGCAGTTCTTCTCAAATTTCCATTATGCATATTAATCTGAAACAGTAAATATCCCATAATTTATAATCAGTCAATAACAAATGGATTTTAACTTCTGCTTGACGTTATTGTTAATTTTGAATCAAATCGGAACTCTTCTTTCGTATGAGTATATATAGTTCTCTGTGCTCAAAACCAGATACCATTTATGTCGTCGTCATCATCACCTCAACCAAAATCTCTGGTTCAGTGAGTGAACAAAAGAACGAGAAGACAAATGTGACTTCAGTAACAGTTGAAATCATTTTGATAAAAAATCTTTGTTTTGAAGACGATGTGAAATGAAATGGGTAATGTTTATTGAACAGTAAATTACAGTCAGTCGACTGAGAAAGGAAACCATACGAACGCTCTGGTTATATGTATATGTATGTAGATTACAAAGTCAACAAATGACTCTCTTTTTGGCTAGATAGCCTACGCGTTTGGCGGGAGAGCGGCGTGTGTGTACGTCATTACGACTAAGAGAGAAAAAAAAAACGAACGAACTCGACTCTGACACTATTATTGAACAGCGTTCCTTAAAGATTAGTTGGATCAATTAAGCTGTTTTTTAGGAGTGGTTCTTATTGGTTAAGAAAGGTGTCTTTTTTCAAACTATATGAATTTATCTGGATGATGTCAGCTGAATTCGTTGAAGTTCGAATTAGAATCATTTTGTTCGAAAGTGTTGGCTCTAAAATAATCGCTTCTTAAATTTTTATTTGTATTTCCTTCAAATTACAACAAAAATATAATTTCATATTCATACAAATACCATTGTGCTACGAATTTTCGGTGACGAACCGAAGAATCATTTGTACTTACGCGATGTGCAACAGCAGTGTCTTGCGATACAACAGCCAGATTGGTTAATTGTTACCCTGTAGAAATACCATATGAAAATGTAGCCTCATAAGTTTTAATTTGTCATTCCCACGGTGTGATGGAAAACCAACAAAGACCAGTGGAAATAAAATATCGATTTCAGGAATAAATAGCTATCAAGAAACCCTATACTAATTATAAATCCGGAACCATAGTTTTTTTTTTCTTTTTCCATCCTATTACACCACTTAACCCTGCAGAGTTTTATGATGCATTTGATGGTGATGATACTGGTGGGGGTCGTGGTGGTGATGGGGGTCGTGGTGGTGCTGGTTGTTACTGGGAGTCGTAACGGTGGTAATTTTAAAAAAATTAAATTCAATGACATAAAGTAAAAAATGCAAAACGGTTCTAAGAGGCCCGTAATATGGCGTTCTAAACTCAAGGAAAGATGATGCCTTTTTTTAGTTTTTTTCTCGAAGATCTAAAAAAATTACGGATTTTAAGATTAACTGAAAAAAAACGCTAAATATTGCATAAAAATGATATAACATAATTCACAATTATTATTTATTTTATTTATTATAAATATTACGATTATTATATTTATTTTGTACTTATATACATAGTAATCCGGGCCGGATTATGACCTTTGGGGTCCACCACGATAATGAAATTTATGGGGGCGCCTCTCAGACAGAGCCACATTCTAACATTCCCGCCGCCATCTTGAATATTTTTTATTCGTGAAATATTTTAGCAACATTCACATAGCGTGAAGTAAACTTATAGCAAAATATTTAGTTAAACTAGAATCTTTTGTCTGTCAATAAAATATTCTTTAAGAAATACTACTATTTTACTATTTATTGCAAACCAAATTAGCACATATTTCTCCAAAACCACAGTAAAAAAATAACAAGAAACAGAACAGGCAGATTTTTTTATAAGCAGCATTTTAAATAAGCTTGAGGGGCCCTAGGCTGCAGCCTATAGTAATCTATAGGATAGCCCAGCCTTGACAATAATAATAATAATAATAATAATTGTGTATGTTATGTTTCCTGTTTTGTATCCTGCAGTGACGGGTCCAGACTAGGGTTCTATGGATCTATAAGAGAATTGTGATTTATTTGATAGCACTTTTCTTAGTATATGGTGTATTTCTAGTACGGGCGATCTTCTGGGCAACTTGTATGTTGATGTTACCTGGGACACTGTTAGTAAAATTGTCCATTCCTTTTCTCACGAAACCTAGTTCCCCGATTACTATTGGTACGACAGTCTCAGTATTCATTCTCTACATCCTGTTAATCTCGATCTCCAGGTCTTTGTATTTGGACAATTTCTCGATAATTTTCATGGAGGTGTTTCTCTCAGATGGTACTGCTATGATAAAAAACACACACTTCCTGAATTTCTTGTTTTTTATGGTAATAGAACGTCTGCTGGCTTTTATTTCCTTGTCAGTTTGAATTGGCATGTCCCAAAGGATAGTTATATCGTTATTTTGGGTAATTGTGTCTGGTTGGTGTTCATACCATCTCTCAGTGGTTTCGATTTTGTGCTTCTTCCAGTGCACATATGTCGCTACCTTGTTATGTCTGTGGGTATATCTATTTGTTTGCCAGTTCCGGACATCCTGAGATAATATGGTCATCATATTTTACGCAGATCCTGCATTTCAGGTTAGTTCCATCCTTGATTATGTGACAGTGATAGAGTTTGGTGGCGAGGCTTTGTTGCTGAGCTGCAATAATTAGGCCTTCTTTCTCAGCTTTCAACCCGGTGCTTCTCATCTATTTATATATTTTCTGTTGGTCCACATCTGCTGCTTTCGTTCTTTTTATGCATTTGCCACGCAACGCCTTATCCTTCCAGTTTTTTTTTTGTAATTTCATTTGGCCAAGTTGTTTTGTTTTCTGTTTTACTCGTTTGGCGAAGATGCTATTCGCTTCGATTTTTGTTGGTAGGATTTCAGGTATATTAAGCTGTTTCTTGAAGAGTGCAGCTTCTTTGCTGATGGAGTGGATTTGGTGTTTTACTATTTGTAGGAGATGATCATTGGTATTTATGAGGTATGCTTCCAATCCAATTGTTGTGGTTTTTAGAGTTCAAATTGGATTAGAACACGACCTCCTAAAGCTCTTGGTACATACCCTGATGTCGGGTGCTGCATTCTCATTTGCTTAAGCATTTTCTTGTCTTTTAATCTTTAGATGACATTAAACTTCCATTAAATAACGTGGAAGCTGTATGTTTCTACAGGTATAGCTAAGGTTTTGATAGACTTCATTTTATAGACCCCATTTAGCTCTATTTCTAGTATCATAGGCACTCTCCTATAATATTCTTTTCGGATCTTTTTCTTCATAATTGAATGTCAGATTCCGTCTCCTTCATTAATTCCTAAATATTGGTCTAATTCCTTAATCTTGTTAATATCAAGGTCTAAATCCATAGTTTTCGTTAGTTTGCCGTTTTTGAAGGTGGCTTTGGCACATTTCTTGATTTCGAACTCCATCCTAATGTCTTCGTTGAAGGTTTTGACCATGGTGAGCAGGTTTTTTTGTTGTTTTTTTTTTTTTGCTGGTTGTCACCCTTGACAAATGTTTTAAGATCATCAATATAGAATAGGTGATTCAGTTTACCATTTTGTGACATGTATCCGTAGCTACTGTTGTTCAGTAGGCAGCTGAGTAGCGTTAATGCAAGGCGGTAATGGTGACAATGAATCTCCTTGGAAGATTCCGCCTTTGATGTTGATTGGTCTCGATGTTAATGACCCGTTTGTATGTTTTAGATTTAGTGTAGACTTCCACTTTATTATGCTCTCCGCTATGAATTTGAGCGTTGTGTGGCATACTCTGTATATTTTGGGGCTCTTCTTTATCCATGAGTGTGGAATACTCTCGAACGCCTTTCTGTAGTCGATCGATGCTGTTGATAAGTTTCTATTCTTTGTTTTCATCTCTTCCAATTTATTGATATTTAGTTGGTCTTTGCACCCGTAACTTCCTCTTTTAAATTCTTTCTGTTCTCCTCGGAGTAAATTGTTTTTCTCAAAAAAGTTCTATGTTCTCTAGGTTATGATAGAAGTGAGAATCTTTATATTGTTGGTAGGCAGGTGATGGGCCTATAGTTCTTCGGGTTCTGCGTCTCTTCTGTTTTGGGGAGTAGGTATGTTATTCCCCGCGTGAGCCATTTGGGACATTTTTCTGGGTTTAGTATTATATCATTGTATGCCCATGTGAAGTCTTCGTAGGTGCGAGATAGGTTTTTGTCCAAAAGATAGGTTTTTGTTAGATCTATTTCTGATGCTTTCCAGTTTTTGGTTTTTCAAATGGCAGCGGTCGATTCACTAATATTGATATCCGTCCAATTTTGGGACTCTATATGTGTGTCTTGTTCCTGCTGTTGATTGATCCATGTAGCTCTTTCATTGTGCATTTTGCAGTTTTCCCACATCTTAAACCAGAACTCCTCAACTTCCTGGATATTAGGTGGGTCATTTATTTTTTACACCTTCTCGATATATTTTCTTGGCATCTTCTTTAAAGATCTTGTTTTACCAGAAGAATCTGTTTCTCTTTTCATTTATTTTTTACACCTTCTCGATATATTTTCTTGGCATCTTCTTTAAAGATCTTGTTTTACCAGAAGAATCTGTTTCTCTTTTCATTTATTTTTTACACCTTCTCGATATATTTTCTTGGCATCTTCTTTAAGGATCTTGTTTTACCAGAAGAATCTGTTTCTCTTTTCATTTATTTTTTTTACACCTTCTCGATATATTTTCTTGGCATCTTCTTTAAAGATCTTGTTTTACCAGAAGAATCTGTTTCTCTTTTCATTTATTTTTACACCTTCTCGATATATTTTCTTGGCATCTTCTTTAAAGATCTTGTTTTACCAGAAGAATCTGTTTCTCTTTTCATTTATTTTTTACACCTTCTCGATATATTTTCTTGGCATCTTCTTTAAAGATCTTGTTTTACCAGAAGAATCTGTTTCTCTTTTCATTTATTTTTTTACACCTTCTCGATATATTTTCTTGGCATCTTCTTTAAAGATCTTGTTTTACCAGAAGAATCTGTTTCTCTTTTCATTTATTTTTACACCTTCTCGATATATTTTCTTGGCATCTTCTTTAAAGATCTTGTTTTACCAGAAGAATCTGTTTCTCTTTTCATTTATTTTTACACCTTCTCGATATATTTTCTTGGCATCTTCTTTAAAGATCTTGTTTTACCAGAAGAATCTGTTTCTCTTTTCATTTATTTTTTACACCTTCTCGATATATTTTCTTGGCATCTTCTTTAAAGATCTTGTTTTACCAGAAGAATCTGTTTCTCTTTTCATTTATTTTTTTTACACCTTCTCGATATATTTTCTTGGCATCTTCTTTAAATCCTCTTGTTTTACCAGAAGAATCTGTTTCTCTTTTCATTTATTTTTTACACCTTCTCGATATATTTTCTTGGCATCTTCTTTAAAGATCTTGTTTTACCAGAAGAATCTGTTTCTCTTTTCATTTATTTTTTACACCTTCTCGATATATTTTCTTGGCATCTTCTTTAAAGATCTTGTTTTTCCAGAAGAATCTGTTTCTCTTTTCATTTATTTTTTTACCTTCTCGATATATTTTCTTGGCATCTTCTTTAAAGATCTTGTTTTACCAGAAGAATCTGTTTCTCTTTTCATTTATTTTTTACACCTTCTCGATATATTTTCTTGGCATCTTCTTTAAAGATCTTGTTTTACCAGAAGAATCTGTTTCTCTTTTCATTTATTTTTTACACCTTCTCGATATATTTTCTTGGCATCTTCTTTGAAGATCTTGTTTTACCAGAAGAATCTGTTTCTCTTTTCATAACGCCTGATTCTCTGTTTCTTTCGCTTGTACTTGTTGTTTCAGTTTCTCTTTTGCTACGTCAGTCTTATTCTTTATCTCAAAGCTTCGTTTCAGTTGTCTCCCTTTTCTTTCTTTCATTTTCAAGCCCTTGTCTACTTCACTTGGAAGTGACAAGTGTCCTCGTAGTTTATTTATTTCGATTTCTATTTTTTATTTCCCGACTGACATTTTTCTTTTTCTTTTACGTTGTTTTTGTAATGTCCGTTTGTAGGAGAGACTTTGTAAATCACAAATACAATAATAGCAACGCTTTCGAACTATAGTCGGTCAAACGCCGCTAATTCGCATATATATACGTCACGTGATCTAATTATTTCAAGATGAGGTCGACTGTGCTTGCTCTCTGACAATCCGTGTTCAAACTCAAATGTCGACAGTTGTGTTTTCCTTTCTTATCTATTGTTTCTACGATTGTTGTCGAGGCTGCGTATATAAGATGATTTAATTTCTGTCAGGTTCATCGGTTTTTCCATTTCGTCCCTTATTTTTCTAATTGCTTAGATAGAAAGGTTGGTGGTTTCCTTCACTTGGCGGTTCTTTATTATTATTATTATTATGATTATTATCATTATTATTATTATTTCTTTCAACTTTTTTCCACAGTTACCGGGTTTTTCTGTATTAATATTTATTTGTTTTTCTCTAATTATCCTGAAGATTATTTACACTATTCGAACATTACATTGTTCGAACTGTTGTCCTTATCTTTATTGTCGTATTCATGACGTTTCGGCTGTACGCTCCGGTCTTCTTCAGGTGATATACACTGGAATTTTGAATCGAAACCTTTATTTCGTCCACCGGGGTAGAGTGCCATGCCCTTTCTGGGTATCTCAGTTTCCAAGGACATATGGCACGGTTGATAAAAGCGATAGAAGAATTAATCCAGAGACTTGACCTAAAGAGTTGTGAGTTCAATACCTGGTCACAGCAGATTTGAAAAAAATCTTGGGGAGTTGAGTTACTAAAGGTAATTAACCGAAACTGAGATATCCAAAAAAGGCATGGCACATGGAACTAGAAGAATCTACCTTGGTGGACGAAATAAAGGGTTCAGTTCGAAATTCCAATCACCTGAAGAAGACCGGGACTTACAACGGCCGAAACGTCGTGGATATGACAATAAAGATGAGGACAACAGTCCGAACAATGTAAATAGTTACAATACCCCATCTCAGGAATACAGACAGATATCCTGAAGATATTTTGTCTTATTTTTACTTTGAGTTTTGCTTAAGCTGTTCTTCTCTTAGAATAGCAGTTATCAAGGCCTAATCGATCCTGTTATTTAGCCCATAGATGGGGGGAATTGCTTTTCCAATGGGTGCCAGTGCGAAAGTGATAGAATTTGACATCGACACGCTGATTCTACTTTCTGCACCGATAACAGTTATGCTACTTTGTTCTGGGAAACAATGAGAAAAGACGGCTTGGAGAATTTAACATTCTGGTGACATACTGAATACAAGAGAAGCAGAGAGAAACAGCGAGTATCCAACCTCTGAGCTTGTGTAAATGGATGGCAAAATGGAGATTGGGAAAGATAGTAGGGTTACAAACATTGCTTTAGAGATACAACGGATAAGAAGCTGTGGAGGTCCATGATTACCATCATTCAGAATGGACACGGCACAGAAAAGAAGAAGAATGCAAAATACACCATGTTGTCTTTTCTCTGTGTATTTTTTGGATCAGTGATATTTCTGTAGGTTTGAAATATTACCGGATGCAGTACCAAATTAACCTAGTAGCAAAAATAGCAAATTCTATGGGTTTGGATTCTCAAGAGCTTCGTATTAAATACTTTCAAGCTGTCTAGAGAGATCAGCATTTTACAATCTCTCAAGGTCAATGGTTACATATTAGGGGAGCCGCATCTTTAATTAAAGAAACATTATATGGATGCCATTAAAATCCATTCAAATTATTAGGATCATTTATCTCATATTTTTTCGTTTATCATGTTAATAGAAGTTAGATATTTACCTGTTTAACAAACTATGCAAGTAAATGATTTATTATTTAATATTTATGTGTATTGTTTAATTTAGAGCTCCTTTATAACTCATGCTACAGGCTCCGCACTAGTTTAATCAAGTTCTTTTGGATATCTTTTACTTTGTTACGTCGATTACTTTTTCAATCTACTATATAATAATTATTGATGTGTATTTATTTAAATCTTTCGTGCCATCGTCTATAGCAGGGGGTCACTAAACTGCGGCCTGCGGGCCGGTTTCGACCCCTGGTGTCGGTTCACCCGGCCCGCTGTTTCACTCTGCCACAAATGAGCTAAAATATAATTATTTATATAGAATTATCAATAGATTGTAGTTAAACTTACTTTGTCGACTTCTTGGATAAATCTTTAGTAAATAAGTATATTTGCTGTCTTTATTTTTGTGCATTCAATGTGTATTTTATTGAACAAAATGGTTATCCGGCCCACACTCGTCATTCTCTCAGTTACCTGGCCCTCTGTGTTAAAAACATTTGGTGACCCTTAGTCTATAGTAAAGGGAGGTAAATAAACTCGAGTTAGTAAATTTATGAATAGTTACTTCCCTTAGTCATTTTAATAATCTATACAAAGCTTCATATATATATATATATATATATATATATATATGAATTGATTTTTTTAATCCGTCATTATTTCTTATTACTCTAACCGTTATTTGATAATTCCGGGTGTAGTTGAGATTTTCATTGGAAACTCCATGCCTTAAAGAAAAAAAAATGTTCTCACAAAATGTTTTCTCATCTTTTCCTCTTAGATTTTTTTTCATAATTACCTCTTATTTTGATTTGTTTTTTTTTTTTAGATGTGCGCGCGTGCGTGAGTCGTAGAACATAGTAATATCATCGTACTTATATGTTTTTCTTCTCTGTCCTTAAGTCTTGATTAATTTTCTTTTCTTTTATTCCTTATTCTCCTTGTCGAGTCTTCTGCCACTTTAATGTCTCCGAACTTTTCCACGTTGTGTTGTAACCTTCATTCTGCGTCAAACTCGCCCTCACTACACACACCCCATGCTGGAAGGTCCTGGTCACCATTGGCAATTCGATAATATGTTGGCGTGGTCTCATCTCGTCTTCTCTCGGCCGGCGATCACTAATTGTTTTGGTTCAACAATGAAAATTTCAAACACGGAGAATTTTAACTAAACTATTTTTATTATTCATGTCGACATGTACATTATATAACTATCCATTAAGGGGTCGCCACCACCCTTCACTGGAGAGTCGTTTCGGACACGAAAAAGAAAACGTCTACATCACTTGACGGGTAAGAATCAACTCCTCAAACCTCTCTCCTATCTATCTTTTCCACGCTAGCTCAACCAATGAAAATCGACTTTCCTATTATGGCTCACATCTGACCCTGAATGTCAATCTCCGGAAGTCGAAGTCGAGATACATTTACCCTAAAAATAATAGTCTACTAAACTATTATTTAACAAGAGCGCTATTTTAAAAAAGAAAAATGCCAAGATGAACAAGATGAACATCATATTAAGCACGTTTCAGTTTCATGCCTTCGCCCTGGCTGCCTTTCATTCATTTTGACGCGTTCATTACCAGTACAGCCGTTTTTTTCATTACAAGACAAGCAACATTGGTACAAAAACTTATCATTTTTGTAGATTTATATATTTTTATACTTGAAAATTTTATTTTAAAAATAACTTGAAGAAGACAGACATTTTGCTGAAATATTGTTAAAATTGTCAAACACAAATTGTTTTTTCTTTTCTTTTTCTTTTCTTAAATCACGTTCTTCTCTTAACTGTTGTGCAATAATAATAATAATAATAATAATAGGATTCGATCGTTATTTATTTTTTTTATTTTCGTAATCTTCACTTCTTACCACCTCGTCTTTCATTCATGTCACACACATCATTCATCATAAGCATTTAAACAGTAACCCTCTACATTGAATGGCTTACGAGCCTTGTATTCGGTAAACATTAGTATATCAAAAAGAGTGCAACTTTCGAAAACAATAAGACTTTAAAAAAATAATCAGAAATAAAATATATTTATGTTTCTGTTTTTATTTTTATTTTTTTTTATTTTTTGTAGATGGATCCTGTGTTCACGTGGGAGAAGGAATATACTAACTTCATGAAAGACCAAGAACACCGCAAAAAGGCCTTGCGCAATGCATGTCGCACACTTGGCTTAATCGCCCACAAAAATAAAATTAAGAAAGAAGACCTTTACAGCGTGATTGTAAATGACCAATATGGCTTCATGTATTGTCAAATCCCTAAAGTGGCTTGTACCAATTGGAGACGCGTTTTACTTGTCCTTACTGGATTTTATAACACAACCGAAGCGTCAGAATTAAAAGCTAAACATGTTCATGATTCTTATGATCGGGACTTGACCTACCTTAGCGAACTCTCCTCGGGAGGAATTTCCTACCGAGTGAAGAAATATAAGAAATTCTTGTTCGTTCGCGAGCCGTTCGAACGTCTATTGTCGGCGTTTCGTAACAAGATCCAGAATCATCAGAACGAATACTTCTTCGAGAAGTTCAGCAGAAAAATTTTGAAGAAATATCGAGATCGTAACATGACGTCTGAAACTATGCGCCAAAGTAACGTAACGTTCATTGAGTTTGTGCGTTACCTACTTGACCCTTCGACCCGCAAGAGAGGACTCAATGATCATTGGGAACACTTCAACACCTTGTGTCATCCGTGTCTCCTTAAGTATGACTTCATTGGCAAATATGAAACGCTGGATCGAGATGCGTACTTTATTCTACGGAACCTGACCCCTAACCATTGGGTGAGATTTCCGTCACGAGAAGAGACGTATAAACACCCAACAACTACGAATCTCGTTGCCAAATATTATAGATCCATATCGCCACGATTTGTACAGAAATTGTGGAAAATGTATGAAAAGGATTATATGCTTTTTGACTATCAGTATCCATCATGGCTGCCGCCTCTAAAACTAAACAGTAGTAGTTTTTCATTGCAGAGTCAGCCACCACCATCAGATGAACCCCAACAGTCAATTTCGGTCATCAAATAATTTCGGATTTAAACTGAACTACAGTTAAAAAGAAATCTTTCCAAGGAACACAGATATTTTTTTTACCTTTAAATCAGAACATTCAGCAGTGGGGAAAAATTATAGAAGGTAAAATCTCTTGCTATAGCGGGAAAAAAGGTTTAATTTGGATTGTTGTTAACATTTTCAAACAACTCGAAAATCATAAATAACCGACAAGGAACGCTATTAAATCACATTGAATGTGCAAAATTGATATACACACGTCATTTGATAAGCTTTTTTTTTTATTATTATTTAGATGTAGTTATAACATGTGCAATAGCCGTTTGGGTTAAACTGATTTTTATATGGAAAAGTATTTTCTTATATTTGCTTTGAATGAATAATGACCTTCATTACTTCCGGAAATTAATATTTTTTAAATGGGGATTTAATTTACAATGTAAGTATATTGCTAAGTTACGTCCATTTTTTATTATCAGTTGGTATTATTGGATACGTCCATAATTTTAAACTATGGATTTCTAAAAAGGATAAAGTTGCATTTTCTTTTGTTCAGCGACTAAGAACACAATTCGTATTTTTACGAATAAAACTAAACCCAACCCCAAACTCTAGCTCTATTTACTCTTTACTATTTAGTTATTTACATTAATATTAAAAATAAAAAGAAGGAAAAGAAGAAAAAACAATAAAATAGAAAAAGTGCGACTGAATCTTTTCTTTTTCGAGGTAGGGGCTTCCGTAAATTGCACAAATCTTTGCATTAACGAAAACTTTAACCTTCGTACAAGCAAAAAAACTGGAATGTCAAGCAGACGTTTTTTTTCTTTGACACTTCTATTATATACTGCCTTCACTTATCGACAATATTTGTTGCTTTAAATGATTAGAATGGTAAATAATAAGGAATTACTTATAGCTGGTTTACATAGTTTAATAATTTATGAATAAAAATTGTTTTCATATTTATTTAGAATTGATAACTGATATATATTGTATTGCTTTAGTTCGAAATGTATTAATTTTTAGAAAGTTGTAAATATAAAATTATTCTTGTAAATAAACAATCTAATAAATAAATAGTATTTAATACTTTGTTGTAAATTCTCAAAGAAAAAAGAAAATGTATAAATTCATTTTCATGATATATTTACGTTTTTAAAACAATAAACAATGCCGAGAAGTGAAAGTAGTTAAAATAATAGATAATAGTAGTGTCAAGGGGGAAAAAGCCCGTCCTTTTGTTGACATTAATTTTTTTTTTTTTTTGACACGAAGGTCCAAGTTTGTCGTGTATTTAAAATTGAACATCCATAGTCATAAATATGGATACAAGTTATGGGTCTAGTTTGCTATTAAACACAGAATGTAAATTGAACCCCCTCCCCCCCCACACACACAAACACACTGTTCTCAAAAATGACAACTTTCCGAAAGAAACAAAACTCATATTGGGACAAAAATAAACCAAACTCCACTACAAGAAAATATATTTTGATAAAAAAAATCATTTCTTTAGTTTAATGAAATTTAAACGCTCTTTGATTTTCTTATCGTCCTACAACAAGGGGAAATCACTCGCCCGATGACTGTGTTTAAATCTAATTCATAAGCCTGGAGAAAATCATTTAAATCCCTTTGTTCAGGGAAGTCGCCAGTAATTTTCTTTTTTATTTCTTAGATTCGAATGCAGTACATTTACATTTTTAATTTTATTTTGAAAAAAAAAATAAAAAAATAAAAAATAAAAATAATAGAAATAAAGTTTACAATTTCGAACTCTTTAAAGATGCCTCCGTGGCAAAGTAGATTACTTTTTGCACTAAGGAAAAATTCTTTATTCAAAATCTATAGATAGATAGATAGATAGATAGATAGATAGATAGATAGATAACCCATTAATGGGTTTTTAATCCGACATATTATGACATTATTATTATTATTATTATAAACGCTATATTTTGTGGGTACACGTGTTTGTGTAGACGTCCCCTTTACCATCTTCGTAAACTACAAGTGGCTTGAAAGTGGTTTCTCAAATTAGAGGGAAAGTACGTTCGATTCCTGTCGAGGAGTAACTTTCCTTTAATAAAACTTTTCGTCTCTACGCCGGTAGATATTAATTTCATTTTTTTTTTTATTTTATTTTGTTTTTCAAATAGATACCTACTCAAACACGTATACCCATATGATACAAGAATGAACTCCAAAAAGAACTGAAAAATAGAAAATAATACCAGGGAGCTAAAAAAAAAAAATCCCATGGAACATGAATGTAGAACCAATTCCTGTCGTAATGGTTGCGTTTTGAGCAACATATAAAAAACTGAAAAAAAAGCACTTAAGGAAAAATGAAATTGTGGCGAAGACTGTAGACATCGAAAAAACTGCCATCATTATTTCTACGAGGATTCCTCTAAAAGTTCTTGAGTTGTGAGGAGTCTTGTTGGTACCATGTCTCAAGAACAGAATTTCCATTGACTACGAGAATGTGCCACACCAAAATAATAATAATAATAATAATAACATTTTTTTAAATATTCAATAATTTAGAGCAGCGGTCCCCAACCTTCTTGCAACATGGACGTGTGTCATGCAAGAAAATTTTCCAACGAATCGGAGGCGGCGGGGTCAGTGTCGATCACGCGCATGATAAATCACAATAAACAAGATCGAAATAGTCAATAAAATAGAAAAAAATGTATTTATTCATCCTGTGCGCCCCAATATCAAATGGTCTACGGCCCGGCACCGGACCGCGGCCCGGCACCAGACCGCGGACCGGCACCAGACCGCGGACCGGCACCAGCCCACAGCCCGTTGGTTGAGGACCACTGATTTAGAGTATGGGGTTTCTAAATCGGGAGATAACAATAATGGGCGTCTATATTATCAATCCGATTGATAATATGGAGATGAAAAGGGGTAACTATCCTTGCTTTATTGACTAATAAAAAGTAATTAATAATAAAACTGTGCAATTTTAATTATTTTTATCGGTTAAAATGTATGTCTTTTTAAATACATTTTTTGAATTTACGTATAAAAAGCGCTTCTAAAGTGAGCGCCGAGTAGAACACTGGGAATTACGACTAGTGAGTTCACTCCTCATTGGGTGCTCAATACTTTTGGCCTTGTGTCACATCTAAGCTACGCTTAGTAAACCGCTACATCAAAAATCGATTCCGTTTCCGAAAAGAGATATGTTTCAGGTCCTGGAATAACGTTTTGAAAATTTTCTATTTTAATTCTTTCGGTCGGTAGTTTCATGAGAACCATATATTTCCATTTATAAGGCAACCTTTAAATCTTAAAAATTACCCCCCCCCCTCAATAGGGGTTCGTTTAATACAAAAGTTACAAAAAGCTAACCTTAAATCCTCTGGTGTATCAACACAGGTAAGTAGGTTTGTATGATTGCGACATGGTTCGCGGTAGGCTAACAGCTGCCTCGGTATAGTAACTACTGATGTAAATATTTCTACATAAAACCATTCACATTAGAATACTGTACGTTAGTTATAAATGTAATAAAACTACTTTTATTTCCTGATTTCTCATTAAAATGCAATATTCAAGAGACGATTACAGAACAATTTGCAAAAGTTCCGCTGAGCAACACGTACAAGTAACAAGTAACGTAAACAAACCTTTATTTCTCATAGTAGTGTTAAATAGCAACATTTAAGATAACATACAATCCATATTTCTAATTAAAACCCATTATTATTGGGGGGTTTAAATAAAAACAACATTTATTATAACAGTCAAACTTTAATTTCAATAACGTACATTATACGGTATTTATTTTTGCGGTGTGAAACAATATGTTGGGTAGAAAGACGACCGACCTTCTCTACACTATTTGTTGAAAATAAACTCGTCCATTCACTATATTTAGGAACATTTGCTCATCGGAATAAATTGGATTGTAGCGTTGAGTCGTACGCATTGCCGCACTGAACTACGGGATGATTATTTTATGATTAACCCATGTCCCTTATGGGATTAAACCTTCTCTTCGCTAATCTTTCGTTCTTGATTTCTAGAGCTGCGGCTGCGTTCACACCAATCATTATTTCTTATAGCAGTGTTAAATAGCAACATCTAAGATAACATACAAACTTTATTTTTCAATAACATACATTATACGGTATTTGATTTGGTAGAGAACGGTGCTAAGCAACAAAACATTTAAGATGCCATAAAATCCGTATTTCTCCTTAGAGAATACGCAACTTTTGTTTTCATTCGCATGAGTCATAAGAATATTATTTTCTTAAAGATTCATGTTAATATTTTATATTATTTAATTCCTTTTGATTTGATAAAGGTAAGTAAAACAACATTTGTAATAACATCAGCTTTATATGATTCCTAGGAGTATAAATACTCCTAGCAATCATTACGAGAGGCCTAACTGCTAATGGAGGCCGAGGCGAGCCTAGGTTTTCGGTCGTCTTATACTATGGATACTAAATAAAATCACGAAAGTTTATTTAAATTTTGGGTCTTGTCTTATCTATAGGTCGCCTTATACGTGGAAATATACCGTATAGTGATAGATCATTTTTTTCTTAGTGACTCTTGCTCGGATATTTGCCTTGGTTGAAAAATCAATAACGACTCTCATAATAACAGACGTGTGGAAATATGGAAACCAAGAAATACAATAATATTTTTTACATGTAAATACGGATATTTTATTTTTTTATTCTCTGGTTGGTAATAATCGGCCAATAGTTGTTGGTTTCATTTTTTATGCTTTTTGTCCACCGCCTCGGTACAGTATGTATTCAGTGGCGAAAAATGAATGAAATGAGGAATATTATTAATGGTGTGGATTTGGGCGGAAAATGGTGTTTTTTTTTTTACATTCAAAATGAATGCATGCTGAGCGAACATTGCTTTGGAAGGTTTGGTTTCTTTTTTATGAACACAGATTGTATCCTTCTTGTGCAACAGAGTTCATAGCTTGCGGTACGTGGGAAGAGTGTGTGAGAGAGAGAGAGAAAGAGAAAGAGAGAGAGAGAGAGAGAGAGAGCGAGCTCCTTCTTTGTAGTAGGCAGTCGTCGTTAATGACTAGGGTAGATCAGCATGTCACGTTTTCTGGCAGAAGAGGTAGAGAGAACTGACCTTAAAGACCCCTTTTTCTGGGTAAGTAACCGTTAAGTTTTGTGTACCTGTGTGGGAAGGATTGTCATTTGCTTTGGTACGGTGTCTTGTTGCTTGGTCGATTCATTTTCTTTTCTGAGCCTTTTGCAGGTTATTTAAAGCCAGAAAATATTTGGTTCGATAATGGCTCAGAATTGTTAATCAGAGAGCCGAGTTACAATTCCCGTTGGGTTCGTTATATTCACTTACACGCAAATACCCTTGGAAAAGATATGATTTCATCTCTTCTCCTCCAGCTATGGGTTAATTAGTAAGACTTGTGTTGCTAAACCATTATTATATTAAAAAAATTCTTACACTCTAAAAATATTTTCTAGTTTGAAATAACCTGCAAAAGGGTTGATAAGCCGTAGAAAACGAATCAATCAATCAGTGGAATACTAATTAGCTACACAGACATATCTTTTAGATTTATTTACATTCTCTGGAATATAAATGTATAGAAACTACTATAGCCACAAAGTGAGGGATCAGATTATAAATTGATTGTAAGATAGAATGATCACCCAATTTATGCACACATTATAATTTCTTGTTTACTTATCAAATTTTGATTAGGTATGAATCCACCTCACCTCTCCCATCTATGGGTTAATTAGTAAAACATATGTCACTAAACCATTATTACCAACAAAAAAAATCTTAGAATCTAAAACCGTTTTCTGGTTTTAAATAATCTGCAAAGGGTTGATAAGCTGTAGAAAACGAATCAATTAAATTCAAAGTTGACTGGAAATTGCATTATTCTTAAAGTTACAAGGTTTTAAAAGTATTGCTCTAACAAAAGTCTTGCTACGATGTTCTAGTTTTTTAGTATTATAAAAAAAAACATTCACATAAAAATCAAATTATTGTAGATGGACTTACCCGACATTACTCACTGAACATTCCTTTTAATGTAGTTTGCTTTCTTTGAATAAATAACTGTATTTACATAAATCTACTTGCTGACTGAGATAGATATGTCTCGCTACTAACACCAGGTAAAAGCAAGGATTTTGAACACTGATTTCAAGGCAGACAGACAAGACCAGGATTAACACAAGTTTCCCTTGTTATTCCAATTTCTTTGCCTGTAACTGCTACACTACACGCACATCCACCAATCTTTATTTTGATTTAATTAAAAGAGATTGAAACTTAAAACTGTCCCAAATGATAGAGTTTTAGCTATTTTTGCTAATATTTAAACCTCAAAATATCTTGAATGGTTAAAACAACCGATTATGATGGAGCGAACGGCTGGAGATCTCTTATCGAATTAACTTTAATCTTGGCATGACTTCAAAACATTAATCTTGTAAATCGGCAATTAATATCTTAAATTAACTTCCTCCTCTCGCTATTTATAAGTTTTTGAGTACACCTCTACTATAGTGGCTAGCTAATCCCTGTTGCAGACGCCTGCTCAGGCGCATTTGTGTTTCTTCAACAGCTAGAGCTAACTCGTAATTTATTTTTGTAACTATGCTGAGCTGACTTACAGTTTCTAGGAGAGAAGACATAATCCGAAGTAATCTTTAATTGAATAAGTTCACGCCCTCGGTCACAATGGCTTGTGACATCGTGCTAGCACTTCTAACGGCGGCTTCTGAATACTTTCCAAATTAACAGAAAATGGAATACTTTTATAGTTTGTTATTTAAAATGCTTTATCTCATATAATCCAATCAGATTTACATTCTTAGAATTATTTGCAGTGAATGGTAATGGTATTAACTTTTTCCATATAAGGTAACATTCAGCATTCATTCATTGACCGAGCAGCAAGTGCTACTTTCGGTTGAAATTTATAAAATCAACCAACTGAAACAATTTATCAAGATATTTTCAAAATTGACAACTTTTTGAAATATATATTATATAATATATATTTATATAAATATATATATATATATATATATATATATGCTTTTATATATATATATATATATATATATATATATATATATATATATATATATATATATATATATATATATATATATATATATATATATATATATATATATATATATATATATATATATATGTATGTGTGTGTGTGTGTGTGTGTGTGTTGAGAATGTATATTGGAGTAGAAAGGATTGTCTATCGTCCGGTTCACACTCCCCCGACGTCTTTGAGCAGGAGTAGAAGTTTATCCCTTGTTTCCTGCTTAAGAGTGGGTTTCCGGTTCCTTCTAAAGTCTAATTCAACTCTATACTTCTAACGTCTCCGACTGAACTCTGAAACGTTATCCACTAATTAATACATGATTTCTTCAAATCTACAATGAGCTGTCTATTTTTGTTGCATAGACCAAAATCTTCACTCCTTGCCATTTAATGCGTTAATACAATTCCACGAAGTAGGGCTCTAGCTTGAGTGGCTCTCGGGCATTATATTGGGTAAAATTAATAAATAGATAAAAAAGAATATATATGGGAAAACAATATATAATTTTTCATATATCAGAACAGTTTTAGGAAAACCTATGACAAAGTGGAAAAAAGTTTTACGTGAAAGAAAGTGCTTTAATCGCTAGTAAATTGATGTCCATGTATTTCACCTTTCTTAGCAGATCTATTGTCACAATTATGTGGCTAATATGGGATACGGAATAATAAAAATGATAAAAGCATAAACAAAAGAAACTAAATGAAATCGGCTAGGTTGAAGTCTGTCTGAAGACTAATGGGACTGGCTTCACAAACAATTTATTCCAATTCCAAACAAAAAACTACATATTTCACCTTCAAAGTAATAAGTAATCCCCTCGAGTTCAAAGCACTTTTCCATTTTTCTCTGCCACGCACTGCTGGAGGGTTCTTCTTGGATATCCCCACAGCCTCGTCGTTATGGTCATCTTGACTTCAAAATAGGTCCCGTCGATGATCTCCTTGACCTGAGAAAAAAAAAAAAGGAAGTCACACGAAGCAAGATAAAGTAAATAGGGAGATTGTTTCAGTGCGGCGGGTCACTTCTCGGCCAGGAACTACTGGATGGTCAGGTCGTTGTGAACAGGTGCATTGTTGTCGAGAAGCAGCCGCACGTTTAAAAAAAAATGCAATAGTTGCAGAAATTTAAGATTACAGTTATATACTCCCGATATATCATATTAGATGATAACACAATCCGTTTTGCCACTTTTACCCAGAAATCACACAGCACACCCAATCCTATTACTTTCAAACAGACCTCGTATATATATATATATAGCTTTATGTTATGCTATATTATGGGTTAAAGTGCTCAATATCTGGGATAGAGCGTTTGTATATATATATAAAATTGGACATTGAAGTCAACACACAGCGACGACAGTCTGTTTCATACTTAAATGCAATCGTCAGGCAATATATATATATATATATATATATATATACACCTAGTGAGCCAGACAAACCTACCTAAGTTTCACCTAAACGGATCGTCAGGGAAAGTAAGGCTTTTTCGAAACGAGTCTAGTTATCTATCTATCTATCTATATATATATATATATATATATATATATATATATATATATATATATATATATATATATAGTGTTATATTTAGTGGGTGCATATGTTTGAGAAGATATACAATTTTGTTCACTCTCCTAGCTTTTTTGAGTCTTTATAATAAATAAATTGTGTCCTTCGGCATACATAAATACAACTTTTTTTTTCTTTTTTTTTTTTTTTTTTTTGATAAGGTAGACAGAAAAGTTTGAGTTTTACAGAATGCAAAGTCCAGGGCTAGAATGCCGGAGTGCCTCGTGGGCGGGACATTCTGACAGTGAAGGATTGCCTTTTTCTAGATTTTGAATAATCCAAAACGGCTCGAATTCAACCGAAAGTCTCAAGAATTCTGAAGCGTCGATACGCCTTCCCTACCCAGGTTAGTGACCAGCTAACCCTAACCCGCGGAGGGACGCTGAGCCAACGAGCGACATGCGTTTCTGTGACGTCACTCCACTTACTGCCTCACAGAATCCAAGTTGCCACTCTTAATAAAACGAATAGCAAAAAGAAATGGTCATTTTTCTTGATACCGTTTTATGTAGTAGAGTGAGCGATCCAGACACGACACAGAACATGAGGAATTTTGGACGCAGGGAAAATTGTTTATGCATATTTTATATACAGACGTCTTTAGCTAATATTTGCCAGATCTGTAGTCGTTCGTAACCTTGTGAAAACCTTGTTCCTGTATATGTATATCCAAAGCAGCAGCTTCCGTTACATAAGAAACTAATGCCTAAGTGGGGGGGGGGGCACAATGCTAGTGAAACTTGACAACGTTATAGGCACAAATAGGCATAGTGTCTCCTCCACAAAAGAAATGGGGGAGTGGGGACTATATGTCACATTCCATCTCCGTGGGAAACTGTAAACACCGATGCAATTTAAAAAAATGTAATGTGTAGTATTTGTCTTATACACATTTTTGCTGAAACAAAGATTGGGGCCAATTTAATATTACTGCCATTAACTTACATATTGTTCTGTTTACTGTTCTTTTCCCCTTGAATATTGTTAAAACAATAGAGTAATTTTGTATGAATCATACTGAACTTTGTATTGGAATAAAAGCTTACATTCGGATTATACCATGACATTTTGTCTTCTGTTTCTTTTTCTAAATCATTTCACCACAAACAAGGCGATACGGCCACTAAGATACAACGAAAGAAATCTAGAAAACATTGTTGAGGTGAAATCACAATAAATGAACAAGCTTCAAAACGACAAAAGATGACAACATTGAATTTAAATTTTTTAACATCACGTAGAACTCATATCAATGATCCATTCATACAAACGATCCATTTGTCTCTCAACGTGACTACTTACATTCATATAAATGATCCACTGAAAAAAATGGCCGACTCATTCTGCCGCTTCAAGAAGCACTCGACTTCTTCTGGCATGTTTTAATTTTACAAGAGTCAGATCACACTAAAAATAAACTACTGCTGTCATATGTGAACTGGAGCTGTCCAATTCTCCTTTCCCAGCATTGACAGTGCTCAAAATCACTTAAACAGTCTTGTAGGGGATGAAGGATTTTCTACCCTACAACCTCTTTCCCCACAGACACAATATTACAAGTCTGTTGCTACTCTATCGTTATTTCCATAGCAAATATTTGGACGAGCTCCATTCTTTCGTTCTGCCAGTTCGGACATTTACGTCTCAGACATGCCATTCTACGGCCACGAAGTTTACAACACTCATTGTAAGGAAGAAGTTCTACTTAGTTTTTTTTCCCGAAGAACTGCTGTTTCCTGGAACATATTTCCGCCTGAAGATTTCTCTGAATGCTACAATCTTAACCTTGAAGAAGAGTCAATCGTTATCTAGCCTCCATATTTACTCAATCTTTACTTCCTACTCTTGCATTCAGTAACCCTCTACCTTGTATGGCTCTTGCGCCTTGTATTGGATGAACATTAGTATAAATATAATGATTTTTGAAAAACACAACTCAGAATGGTGTAAAAGACTAAAAGAGGAAATATTGAAAACAATAAGACAGGAAGCTGTGGAGAACCATAACTACCCACTTGTGAGGAGACATCGTATAGAGAGAAGGGATATTTTTAAAGTAAGCTTTACCCTATACAAGGCCTAGGGGACACTCGAGGTAGAGATTTACGTTAAGGGGTAGTTTATATGGATAGGAGGAGAAGATAACGGTTAACTCTAGACTTGAAGAGGTTAAGATTGGGGAAACATTCTCTTGGGAGTCCGTTCCTAATAGCAGTGGTTCGCGGGAAGAGGCTGTTTGAACAGAACTTACTCCTCGCCGATAGAATACTTAGGAAATGTGGGTGGTTTGCTAAAATGTAAGTGGCATGACGAGTCCTTGCCGTAAAAGTTAGACCAAGGAATGTAGTTCGTCTGAGCACTTTCCATGGCAGTAGCGATATAACAGTGAGAGACTCGCCACATCCCACCTGTGAGAGAGACGCTTGGAGGGTGGAAAATAATTCTTCACCAACAAGGACTTGGAGAAACATTTAAACACTATCAAGACTGAAAAAGTGAGATCTGGGCAGCTCTTTCCCAAATATAGCAACGGTACTCCATTTTCGGTCTGATCTGGCTCCTATAAAGGACGTGGATAGCATGAGGAGTCAGGTACTTACTGGAGCGGTACACGGAGCCAATCATTTTACCTGCATCTTTAGCGATCGTATATATATTCCTCTTGAGGTTGGGTGTGAGTTTGAGGCCCAATATTCTCTCAAGACACAGTGCCTCCTGTTCACCGATACTGGTGATAGTTTGGGGTCTGATCGACAGTGATGTAATTAGTGATACACAAATGCATTCATGTTGGACCCCACTACATTAAACTTGTGTCAAGATTAACTGGAACAGAAGTTCATTGCGTTTTTCTATAGGCAGCGTTTGAACTAATGATTTCATTTCATACGTGACTGAACTTTACAACATTCTGAAAAGTGACATTTCAGTACGTCTTTCTATTCAATTCGAGCGTGGATTGTGATCTTTAAATGTTTTTACGTTAAAAGTGAAAAGAGATGAACATGAAATGTATTTTTGTCATTTGGTACAAACAGTAAAAAAAAAAGCATGTGTCGTTTATGGAGTTAGTGTCATAGGTGAGAGTATTGCTAGTAAGTGGTTTGCGAAGTTCAGAAGTGGAAAATTTTATCTGGACTTTTCGACGGTCGGCAGCCATTAATTATTTGATTGTTTGATTGATTTTGTTTACCTCTATGGGTTATTTAATGCTGAAATCTATATATTTCTTACGTAATTTTAGGCTTTCAATTCATTTTCACCGTTAGGAAGGCGTTATAAATGGCGACAAGAAATCAGAAGGACATTGGTTTATTTTTTTCTCTTTGGTATGTAAAAAAAGAAAAAAAGAAAGAAGAAAAACAGATATTTAAATATGGGAGAATTAAAGAATGCAACAACAACAACAACAACAACAACAAGGGTTGGAGCTCCAGAAACAACAAAATTTAATTGAAATGATTCGGAAGAAAATGGAAAATTCTCCAAGTTCTTTCACAGTCGACGCGGTGGCTAATGTCATATCTGATTTCGCATACAATCCAGATGATAGAATTCTCTTTCCTTCTTATTTTGGGAGATAGGATCAGATTTCAAGAGAAGTCCATTCTAATAACGTCTCTGTGAGTAACTAAGTGAAACATTGTTATAACTGCTAAGAGTGAGTTATAACACAACTACAGATATTCTATACATAATTTTATACTTTCAGTACTCTGAAGTTATATATTTTTTTTTACATATATAGTTTGTAGATCATAAAATGTATTGTTGGTAATTTTACTATAAAATGTATTTTTATATTTTTTTAGTGTTGCATTGATTGTCATTTTGCAATAAAAATCTATTGTTGCTAATTTTATTATAAAAATGTTCTGTTGATTTTTGTTTGGGAGGGTTCACTATTTACCCAAAGCCGGGACCCTAACACGTGCTACCACCCCGGGTCAGGGTGGACCTGGGAACAACAGCAATTAAGAGCTGGTTCCACGCTTCTCAAAATCTCCAATCTCTCGATCAGAGGCTTTACTGCTGGATGTAGTTTTATCATCAGTCATTGATAGTGACCAAATCGAAACGCTGGATGAAAATAACACCTTTTTTTCCAACACTGCAGGGATAATCTGAATCTCTCATATGAATGTTGTAAGGCATCTAAAAAGGTTCTTCATGGTTTGGAAAAAAACATTAATGGATCAGATTTTCGTCTACGATTGTCTACTCAAATATAACAAAAAGACCCATTTTTAAAAGAACGATATCAGGCGATGAGAAATAGATTGCTTACAACAATACGGAATAAAAAGGTCCCTGGCCAAAGAGCCACTATTAATCATTAAAAGGATTTTTTTATAGACGAAAGTGGGAGAAGCGAGGTCATCTCTCTTATCCTGAATATTCTTAAAGCGTAAAGTACAAATTCCGTAGTAAAACTTTAACAAAATTTTCATTTATTGACATTAACAAACAAGATTACAAAATGTATAAATAAGATTGAACAAAATTTTGTGCGCCTTATTATCATTGAGGCAAGATAACCAGTTCAAAAATTAAAATGTTGGCCTAACAGAAGCTTATATCATTTTTTTCAACAAAACTTATACACTTTCAATAATCGAAAAAACATTTGAGAAGGTACAATATAATTCCTTTCAAAAAAAGGTTCGAACAATATTCATATTATTTCAAAAAAAAGGTTCACTTATTTTAAAGTAAAAGTTGGCAGATTCACCAGAGTCGCTGGGACTTGAATAAATTTGTTCTCACAATGAACCACAATAATATCGAGATAAATTTTGTTGCATTCTTTTTTAAGCAACAGTTCAATAATTAATTTCAGGATTTTTTAATTTTTCTTTTCTCGTTTCTTTTAGGTTCTGATTTTTTTCTTCTTCTGTTTCTATTTTTCTTTCTTCTTTTGGTCATTTAATTTACCTCTGACAAATGTGAACTTTTGTGCCGGTAAAAAAAAAACACGGTGTGTCAAAAGGACGTTTTTCCCTTGACACCACTATTATTTTAACTACCTTCACTCCTCGGCAATATTTGTTGTTTTCAAAAGCGATGATTATAATTATAATAAAACCTAAATATATGTTGAAAGCGAAATTAAACATTTTTTGTTCTTGAAAATTTACAACAAAAATATTAAACTCTATTTAATCTAGTTAATTAGTTATATGCAAAAATAATTTTATATTTATAACATTCTAAAACCTAATACAATTAGAACTAATAGAATGTAAAATTTGCCATTTACCAATTTATAAAAAATAAATATGAAGACGATTTTTTATTCATAAAATTATAAACATTTACTAAATTATTAAAATATGTGAGTCAAAAGGAAATCTTTATTAGTTACTATTTTATAAAGTTCGAATGGCTTGGCAATTAGCCGGTGTTTTGCCAACCATTTTAATAAATAATATGATAACTAAATAGATTTTATTTTCGTTGTCAATTCTCGAGTAGAAAGAAAATGTATAAATTCACTTTCATCATATGTTTAGGTTTTATTACAAATTCTAATAATCGCATTTTAAAACAATAAACATTGCCGAAGGTCGTTATAAATAGCAGTGTCAAGGGGAAAACTGTTCCTTTGACACTCAGTTTTTGGCAAGAACAAAGGTCAAAGTTTTTATATTCTCTCCTCAAGAGAACGACGGAAAGGTGCCGTCTTTCATCAGGATAACGCCAGACCTAATGGCTCTTTGCTGACTCAGCAGAAATTGGTATAGGTTGGCTGGTGTTGCCCTACTCTACTGACTATGCACCTTCGGACTGCCAATTATTTCGAACCCTACAAAATGTGAAGAAATTCAATTATCTGGAAGGCTGTAAAAAAATCAACAACCCAGAAAAGATACGATGTTCCAGGAGAGTGCAATGATAAATCTGCCTCAAAGATGGTGAAAAGTAGTGGAAAAAATGGCATTACGTGGTTGAATAGATCTGTTTTAATATCTAAATATGGTCTTCGAAATTCTCTATAAACTTTTGTTCCGATCTTATAAATGCATCAATTTTAAAAATTTATTTCAAGATCTCAGCATGATGACTTTCTGTACTGGAAACACACAAAATGTTGAAGGCTGTTTTGTAACTTCGGTTGAAAGCATCAATCAATTTGTTAAGAAGTGGTTAATTCTACTTATTCCTGCAAGTCTTAAAATCGACCGAGGTTTATGGATTGAAAGACAACGAGCGAAACGAAATATCGGATGACTTCCTCTGATGGCACACACTGTTTCTTGATTTGGGGATAAAAAAAAAAAGAAAAGATTATGTAGCGGAAGATGCTAGGAAATTTGTCCCGGCTTTCCCGCATCAAAGGGTGGAGGTTAAAAATAGGGTAGCGGTTTAAAAATTTGCGACAAAACGCGAGTCAAACAGCCAGATTAGAGCGGACAAACTCTCTCTTTTAGGCGCGTACGAATAAAGAAAAAAAACTCCTGCTTGGTAACAACAAAAGAAGAAAGTGTTTATTTACAACATATACAGAAAAAAAAGCTAAAGGGATAAAAGGACGATTAGTAGAGAAAGAAAGGGAAAAGAGAAAATATTCTTAACTTAAAAAAGGCTTGCTCAAAATATTTCTTTGAGCGCCTAAAGAGTTCTTTAAGAGATTAGAATATTATTGTTAAGGTTCAGATAGATACATTCACAGTTCTTGTAGAGTTGGAAATTTGTTCGCAGATGAAGGAATCCTGCACTGAGTGAGTTCGTGGGTCGACGACAGAAGTCCAGTGGGCTCGTCAGAAGGAGTGGTAAATGATGCAGCTTTGGATTGGTCTTGAATAGTGGAACGAAGTTCGTTCTTGACAGCCCTTTTTAGTAGTTCTTCTTTGGTGAAAGAAGTTCTGGAGCTCCCTAACAGACGGTGGGCAGAAATCTCACTAGCAAAATAGGCAAGATTCTCCAAATTTATGGAGTTTTGGTAGGCTCCGATGGATCGGGGACTTTTCCCTCCAAAATCGTTGTACAAATTTCCTGGTCCATCTATCGGTCAGAAAACACATTCTTATCTCTGATAAGAATCAGGACCCTGGGAGCCGGTTTCAAAGATACTGAAAACAAGTTGAAGTGAAGAAGCTGACTCCCAGACTTTATGGCACCATGGAAAGAATAATGGTGGTGGAATTCCTTTTTATTTATTAGTCAGAAAATATATTCTTATCTCTGATAAAGTATCAAGGTCTTGGGAGCCGGTTTTGAAATTAAAAAGAGGTTGGAGTGAGGATAGAAAAAATAGCAAGAATGTGAACTTGTGAAATTGTTGTTCTCAAATTAAATTCCAACAAAGAACTACTTATAAAAAAAAAAAAAAAAAAAATGACGATACTAAATCCAAATAAGCCTTAAAAATCTGACAAATTTAAATATTTTTCCTACTACTGGCCGATTTGCTGTCTTTATTAAAGTTATTTCCCTTGATTTCTGTAGCCTTTGTCATGGTTAACTCCCTTAACGAGGTAAACTTGCTATATATATATATGTGTGTGTGTGTGTGTGTGTGTGTGTGTGTGTGTGTGTGTGTGTGTGTGTGTGTGTGTATGTATGCAGCATATTTCATTAAATAATATAGACTATGTCTATTTTTAAAATAATCATTTCTAGTTCTCTAATTATATTCTTGATGTTAAGCTGAAACTCATCAAGGAAGGTGCTGTATTTTTGTTAACCCAAGTAGTTTTGATTTCCTCCTCAGGGGTGGATTGCGAAGATAAAGTTAATGTAGCTGTAATTGTTGTGATGGTTACTTTTGCGAATGCACTCTGCTGTAATTACCACCTTGCCACCGACTTCGATGAGTCAAACACCTTGCCCGAATACCAAACAAATCCTCTTAGAGCTCGCATCTGACAAGATACAAATCTGGTCAATTGGAAGACAGAAGCTGCAAAAAGAACCAATTGGAAAAGAGTAGTCGACACACAAAAAAAAAAAAAACATCGTTCGAAAACACCAGAAGACAAATAGAGGAAATGAAAAGAGCCAAAGAAAAGCCTTTATAAACATGCCGTGGCTGTGAACATCTCTTCAGATTCAGTATAGGACCGATTTCACATAGAAAGAAATGTCGATGAGCACCCTAATGCTCAATGAGTTCTGCTAATGCCGATATATATATATATATATATATGCATATATAAAAATAAGAGAACAATATTGGGGAAAATAATTGATGATTGGCAAAGTTGAAAAAGCTTTGTGATGCATTTCATCCCTTAGGGCTTCATCAGACATTAAATTATGTCACTTTGCATCCTCCATACTTTACAGACTTTTTACTTAACCTCATGAATGTTTATAAGCATCTCTTAAGTTTACTTAAATTTAAAAATTTTGACAAACTAACATTTTTACTTATGTCATTATATATATATATATATATATATATATATATATATTTATATATACAGTATTTGAGAAATATTCGTACACCATGAATTTTTTTTTTTTTTATTGAACAGATTTTATAAAAGAATTTTATAATCCATACCATTGCATAATGTTGCAATATGCAAAAAAAATTTGTTATATTAATGAAATTAAAAAAAATTGTAGGCAAAAAGGTTATTTGTACAAAATTAAATACACATTTAATTACTTTGTAGCATATCCCTTACTCAATTCAACAGAAATTGGTCTCTTTCTGTAGCTTTTAATCAATGATTTGCAAGTTTCCATTGGTATTTTATTTCATTCTTCTTTGCATATTCCAGGACATTTTTCATAAGTCTTTTATTAACTTGAATTTTTAATAAATACCACAAATGCTCTATTGGATTCAAGTCTGGAGACTGTGATGGCCATTTTGAGTGTATTGAAATTGTTTTCAGTAAGTCATTTTTTCATGTATGTTTAGGGTCATTATCTTGTTGCAAAACCCATTCATTTGGGAGTTGAAGATTTACTACTGAGACAAACGAATTAGAGTCCAAAACATCTTTTTAAATTCATTCTACCATCTATTATCTTTAAATTACCCGTACCATTAGCAGAAAAATTAAAAACATTACAAAGCTATGATTTTGCCACCACCAAATTACACCATTAGGATTGTGCTTTTTGGTGCAAAGGCTGTGCCATTTCCCCCCCAAACATGGCTCTTTGAATGACACCAAAATAGTTCAATTTTTGCTTCCTCTGTCCATAAAACACTTTCCCAAAAAAAAAAAAAAAAAAAAAAAAAAAAAGATTCAGGCTTATTTTTATGCTCACAAACAAATTTTAATCTGGCATCCCTAGATTTCTTCACTAGTAGGTGTTTTTCTTAGAGGACACAATCTTAGCTGACTTCTTTGAAATTCCTTATTGTTTGCTTCAGAACAATAATACCTGTATTCCTCTCAAGTTGCCATTGGATTTTCTTGAATTTTGCACTAAAGTCTTCATTGATCTGGGAGAAATCTTGCATGGTGCACCAGATCAATTTGTTCAGTTTTTACCCCATTTTTATTTTCTTTAATGCTTAGCTATAACAGAACTAATAGTAGTAAATGGTATATTCAGGATATCAGCTAATGTCATATAGCTTTTGCCTTCTTTCCAATGTTTAATGATCGATTCTTTTTTCAAATTTGATAGATCTTTGCCTTTCCCCATAATTATTGCGTATGGAGATCACCTTATATAAGAAATAAATTGCAGAATTTTCTAGATTCTCCCAATAATCCTATTACTGGAACAAATTAGCAAAATCTTACAAATAATTATGTAAATAGAATTTAAGCCTTTTGATATTAATGACATTTTGTACGAATACCTTTTTCGTGTCGATTTTATAAATAATTTCATTTATAAAAAGTTTTCTAATTGCTAAAAGAAAAAAAAAAAAAAAAAAAAAAAAAAAAAAAATCTACTGAAAAATCAAGAGAGAAAATTAGAGGGAGATAACTTTCATATTCCAATATTCATGTATTCTTTCGAATACACACACACACAATCTCCCTTTCTCACGACAAATACATTGCTGGAATTTTAATTCATGTTTTGGCTTCATTTTAGGAACAAATAAAAAAAAAAAAAAAAAAAAAAAAAAAGACGCGGAATAAATCCTTTTAAGTATGTCCTCTCCAAAATACAGTTTTATGTATTAATTCATATTACTTTTAATTTTAAAAAAAAAAGAGAAAAGGTGATCAGAATCTGCCAAGAAGGTGGATTGGGTGTGCCAGTGATAAGTACAACTGGCTGTTAAAATGGCCACCATGTTCACCTGACTTGACACCTTGTGTGTGTGTGTGTGTGTGTGTTGGTTTTTTTAGGGAGGGCTATGTGAAAGGACAGTTCTATATCCCCCTCTCTTCATACAAGTCTAGAAGAACTTCAGAGAATCTGAGGCACTGGAGAATGTTTGACGGGAACTGGACTACAGACTTGAACATTTGTGAAATTGGTTAAATAAAATTTACATCCCTGTGAATATCTTGTTCAAATTTTGATAAATATTTTTATTGTTCCACAAGAAGCCTATTTAATTTAGTTAACCTGGAACATGTAGTTCCTTAGATATTCACATTTTAAGTCATTTTTATTTTTTGTTCTGGGTGGTGGTAGACACTGTATATAAAAATCTGCAATATCATCAGTCATAATCTGGCATCTCATTTTCTCACTGCTGAACTATAACACTATATTTCATGCAATTGTTCTGATTTTTCTTTGGTATCTTGATTTTATGAATTTAAGCACAAGTACTAGATTAGCATCTAACTCACATTTTATAGTTGAAATTCAGAAGTTTCATTGTAACTTTTGTTCCTTGACTGTTTTGGCTTCCTTTCTGGTCTACTACGATCTACGTTAAATATGTCAGTAGTCCTCATGTCATTGAATCCGATTCTTTTTAGCATCCTTTCTCCTTAGTTAGGTCTTATCAGTCCCCACCCTCTCAGTAACCCTTTGCATCTTCGTGGCTTTATTGCCTTGCTTAGGCTAAAAATTATCATAGTCGGCTTCAGTTTCTCTGAATTGTACCATCCCCACTATATTTTACTTTTAAAAGCATTTTTTAAAAACTATTCAGTATATTATTTCTCAATGTATAAAGTGTATGACAGATTCTATGGTGGCAGATGGGGTGCAAATTATACTGGAATTATAGCTGATGTTTCAGTGAATTGTGAAAAGTGGATTACCTCCCCTTTGAATCCTGTTCTTAAAAAAAAAAAAAAAAAAAAAAAAAGGCTAGAAGCAAACCACTCAATGCATGTGAGAATTGTTGCACCAGAGGCAAAACATCAAACTTTCAAAGACGTTTTATAAAATACCATTTGAGTTGAGTAAGGAAATTTTTTTTCCATATTTACTGTCCTAATAAAGATGCTTTTTGATTGCATTTGTTGAATGTTTGGGAGGAAGGTCAAAAATTTCTTTTTGGTCTTTATATGGGGCAGTTGAATATTTTGTCCAAATATTTTGAAAGGATGTGTAAGATCATTTAGATCAGCAAATATGGTAAAGATGAAAATAAAAACAAAAACAGAAATCGTTTACTATTCAGTTTTAATCAGAAAAAGAAAAAAATTAAGTTTATAAAATTTCCCAAAAATGTAAAAATTTTAAGTGCTGAATCACAGATTTTTGTTCTTAGAGGAAATCGTATAGAGGCACTGTCAGGGTAAATTTTCAGGTTATTGACCCACAGGACGCAAACATTATAGAAATCCAACGATTGTATATTAATGTCAAAATTTATTTAGTTATAAACAAGTTAAAATAAAAAAAATTCAAAATTTATTACTTTATTCGGCACCATCATTCCTAGAATAAAAATTAAATCCATAACAAATGAGAATTTTATGTAAAGAATTTAGTTCTAGTAAATAATTCATGAAGTAGCTTGGTAAGGAAAATTTAGAGGACCAGTACTTTTTTTTTAAAGGAAAAAAAAAAAAAAAAAAAAAAAGGGGGGGGAATAAATGTATTTTATGTCGCATGAAGTTTCAGTAATGATAGGTTTATATAAAAAAGAAAAAGAAAATAAAAATAAAGAAAACCAAAAAGATAGCAAGAGTGCAGAATTTCTCCACTTTACAAAATTTTAATTAAATCCAAATTAACAAGGCAATTAGAATTTTTAATATCCATAATTAAATTAAAATTGTTACAGTTAAACAGTGACAGATACAAGGAAGAAACCTCATGAATGCAATAAGAAAAAGAAAGCAATATGGTTATTGTCTTAATTATGTGAATGGCTGAACTGCCAATTTTGGTTTGAAACCAGCGCTTTAAGCAGTCATTGCTACTTCAAAGGCATTGGATCTTTGACCTTCAGAAATCACAGTGACTGGACAATTGGGTTTGCCAACTTCACCACCCAAGAAACTCTGCAAGACAAAACAAATTTAAAGATTACAAAAATTAAATTTTACATATTTGCACACCACACACACAAGTAATATAATTTCCCCAAAACTTAAGATCCGAGTGCAATTGTATTTTCATCTTGTCCAGGAGCAAGGAAGGAAAGAAAAGTTGGCCATATTGTATTAAGAACAGGACCCCCACACCACTTCAATAACAAATCAATATATTTTGACTTTAAGAACATTAATCAACAAAAAGTATTAAAAAAACTTCAAATTGCTTATTTTTTTTTTTGTTCGAGTACTAGCATTCAAAAGCTAAAAAAAAATATAAGTTATTTCCTTTGGTTGATAACACCTGATAGAAAAAGGAGTCTATTTATCTGATAATGGGTAACACACAAAATTAGATGCCAAATGGAAGTTAGGCGCCAATGCGGAGAGGCCTAGATGACCATGAACGGAACAGATATGTTTTAGTCTACTCCAAGAACAGGCGCTGCTGGCCACAAGCAAACCTGAATAATGCAAGGACAAGCAGCTGTTAGAAGATATTAGCAGAATCAGATAAGTGTTTCAATCTATTTCAAGCAGACATTTGGACATTATTCCCAATGCCAAGACTTAACTGCTAAAAGGAATATGTTTTAGCAATCCTCTATTCTCATTGCATAATGTATTTTTTTGTATAAAGTAGGTTTTTTTTTTTTTTTAACTGTTCAGTTGTGGAATTTTAGAACTGGAGTTGGAATTACTGTAATTAAAAAAAAAAAAAAAAAAAAAAAAAATTATTTTTATACAAAAATGAATGGTTGTGGGGACGGGGGTGAGGAGACCTTTACATGCATACAGTTATAAACTATTTCAATGTTTTGTAGTCAGCAATTAAAGAGGAAGGTTTACTCACATGTGCATAGGGAATGCCATTTCTCTTTTCTTCTCTTGATGCATTATTGCCAACCCAGACAAACACATTCTTGCCATTGTAAAGCAAAAAGACATCCTGAAAATATTGAGTAACATTTAGTAGAATTTATAACCAAATGAACATTTTTCTAAACAAACGAGAAAAGCTTTGTCATACAAACCAAATCAATTCAAATTTAAGTGTATTTTTACAGTATACAACATTAAAAGAACATGGAATATATTAATAAAAATACAAAAAGGTATGCTCAGATATTATGTATCTATAAAATTCTGTGACTTCTGTGTCTGTCACACCCTCTAAAATAGCCATATATTGACTGATCAAAACCAAGTTTTGAAAGAAGTGCAAATTTGTAAGGGGGGTACAAAGTACAGTTGGTTTTACTGGGGTGCATAGCTTAGTACAATAAATTTTCATTAAATTGTGAAAAATAAAGTTATTATTTAACAAAATATTCCCACTATTTTTTTTTGCATAGCTCTAAGATTTTATATACAAAAATCCAGTTTCCAGTTTGCACTGTGCTTACAAGATCTATAAACAAATCACAAGGCCAAACACTTAAAAAAGTTGGAATTAGGCTCTAGAAAGAAATATTTACTCATGGCCAGTTATATGTTGCATGCTCAAGAGTAAGAAATCCAAAGAATTTATTCTTCACTGTTAAAGAGGAAAAAAGAAATTTTAAGATATTGTTTAACCATGAAGTCCTATAAAAATTAAATTATTAAAATATGAAAGTTTCTGTCAAAGTATTTTTCTAAAATCAGCTTATTCAAATTTGATTGGTTTGTGAAAGTGAATGAAAGAGTTTGTAAATCTTGACAAAAAAATGTTAGTGATAACTTCAATGATACAAAATACTGTGAGGATTTCAACGTTAACATGTTGCAAAAACAATTCTACTATAAATAAAACAAAAAATTTTCAGTTTGACCAATTATATGAAGTCACCGAGTTGAAATTGATCAGAATTAAAAACCAGTGATGTACAATCAATGAATGAAATTAAATGAAATGAAAGAGGTCACTCATATTCAAGGATACCCAACTATTAGGGTGATTAGCTATTGTCAAAAGTTGTAAGTTTTTGTATTTATAAACTGTACTCATGTTAAAAGATTTATTTTTAAAATTGACAAATAGGGGTTTTTCTTTTAAGAATTTAAAAATGTATTGACCCTGGTAAAAGTTCTTCCTGCTGATTTCTGTGGTAATATTTGATGGATAATTTTTAGGATTTTATGTTGTCAGTATATGACCTACAGTGTATTTTTAATGGTATATCATGCACATTGGGTGGGGGGGCTTCCTCCCTGATAGACTTAACAGAATTTAAAGCAAAAAAATGAGGAATTTATTTCAAATAAGAGTATCCACTAATAAAAATGTCTGATTAAAAATAAACCCATTAATTCTGTATAAATATGTAAATATTGCAAAGAAAAAAAATTTTCTGAACAAATGGGATGATAAAAAAAAAAAAAAAAAAAAAAAAAAAAAAAAAAAAAAAAAAACTTACGTCACTGACAAGGTCGCCTTTACTAATTTCATCTCCAGCTTTAATTTGATCAAACTTGTGATCACTCAACCTAAACAAAAATAAAGACACGTAAATAAATAGGAAAAAAACAAAAAACAAAACAAAACCGGTGTCAGTCAATCCAAGGGAGACAACTAAGATTTACAAGGGCATTAATTCCTATTCAATTAATCATCTACTGATTTTCAATTTACTACACACAACTGAACTGGAGTGACTTAATTCGCTATAAAAAAAAAAAAAAAAAAAAAAAAAAAACGAACGTCAGAGTAATTTTTAAATACTTTTGTCTTAGGTTTCTGGCAATCCTGTGAAAATATGGTTTTGAATGGACAGAATAACTGACCACACCCTACAACTGGTGGCCTGCAAATAGACATGCATACATTTTTTTTTTTAGTGAATATAAATTGTATTCAATCATGGCATTTTAATAGAGAGAGTGGATCAGCCTCTTATAGGAGCCTAAGTCAAAGATGTATATTTATATAAAGTTAGGATGGGAGGGGGTCTGAGGCCTTGTATAACAATCTTACATCTGGCCACCTAACTCTCCAGGCTGCAACCATCCTTGATTATTAAGAGTTCGGCATAGTTGAGAAATGAACAAAACTCCTAATACCAAAGATGACCTGAAGGCAAGGATCATGGCAGCATTCACCAAGTTAAAGAAGGAGACTGTCCAGAAGCCATGGCTGGAGTCAATGGTGATTTTATTGAATAAATTTACTCTTTAGTAAATCATATTTTTGTGTAATTTTATCTGTTAAAATGTTGTGTCAGTGTTTTTATTTTTGTGTAATTTAGACAATTTATCCATCACACTTAATAGGAAAATGTTTAATAAATCTAACAATTCGGTTATTAAAGCTTCAGAGATCTTTATTAAGAGTGAGACATGTTAGAGTGATGCACATTTCCTATTTGTTCTTTATCATATCCTGTCCGATTCTGATCTACATTTGATCTTTAACTCAAATATACATGTCCCTTGATGATGACATGATTGCTGGAGGGTCCTACTATGAAACTCTCGAGTTGGGATGTTGAAAGTAACACCAATCAGCTGAGTGATGAAGATTTAAGAACTGAACTAGGAAAAAAAAAAAAAAAAAAAAAAAAAAGTATACCAAAAGTCTACTAATGGTAAAAAGCAAGTTCTTTTTACTATTTAGTAATGACCTACCGATAAAGTTTCTTTTCCTCATCCTCAAGAGGAACGTCAGGATCATCGGGCTCTTCATCAGTAAGCTGTTGCATGAATTCATGCTGAAAGAGAAAAAGATTCAGAACTTAAATTATACTGTAAAAACTTAAAATCACATAGCAAGCAACAACTAAACTTAAAAAAAATACAGCTTATATTTTGAAGTATTACTAAAAAGATAACATTATTAAAGAGTTGGATTTAAATATACCAAGATGACTTTATGGTTGAAGCAATTAAGATTGTAAAGAGTAACAACATTTCTGCATATGATAGACACAAATCAGTTGTTACAACAAACAATCTATTTAGGCTCTTAAATTTTACTGAAACTATTTTAAAATTATCAAAAAGTCTACTTTGATTATAAAATTCTAGAATAAGAGAATCTGTCTTTATAAACTACCCTTGTAGTTTTTTTTTTTATACCTCAAGCAAGTAGTTTTAGGTATGCCTTGAAGTAGGGTACTAGAGTGAAACAAAACCTGGCAATTCCAGAATTAAAATTATAAATTCTAATTACAAGACCTTAAAAAAAAAAAAAAAAAAAAAAAAAAAAAAAAAAAAAAAAAAGTGTCCCTTGGCAGGATTGAAAATCTCCATCACTGAACAGTCAAAGCACACTGGAACAGATGATAGTTTCTCCTACAAAAGGGAGACAGGTTCGAATCCTATCAGAGGATGCATTTTCTTAATATTTTTTTCTGTATGCAGGATGGTAGATGAAAGACACCATTCTAAAAAACAGTATCTACTCAAATACAAGTACCCACTAAAAATAACATTTGAAGTTATATAAGATTTAATATATATATATATATTATATATATATATATATATATATATATATATATATATAATCTCATTTGTAGATATAGACAATGTTGACATAGGAATCAACACTACATGGTTAAAGACCACTCCAGTAAAATGTTAAAAGACAAGTAAATATTACCTTATTTATAATTTCCTTTCATATTGGACAGTACTGAATATATATATTTTTTTGGGGGGGGTAATACACGCAACTCCTGCAGCTGTTATTAGCAGTGAATTGCCAAACAGATTACAGAAGCCAGTGGAATTCCATTTCATTCACTTCACACTAATGCCCTCGACAAAAGCTTGAATTAGTCTTCTACTAGCTATGGGTTAAAAACCAAAGACTGCGATCTCTTGAGTGGCATCCAGTCTATGAGAAAGAACATTGAATTAAAAGCAGAAGGGGGAGGTTTGGAGATGCCACAGGATCCTTTGAACTTTTTTTGTCCTTTATCTGTTCTTCTGGAAAGAACAACTGGTGGTTTAACACAAGACTTCAACAGATCAAATCCACTGAGTGGGAGGTCTAAGTGTGTGTGTGTGTGTGTGTGTGTGTGTGTGTGTGTGTGTGTGTGTGTGTGAGATCAAAACTAACCTAAAAGACATTAAATTTTTCAGTAGCCTATATTAGATGCTGTGAAATGAGTAGTGACAGTGTCTTAAGATCACATGGTGTGAAAATGAGTCTCAATGTAGTGTTGATTTCCATGTCAAAAATTTTTTATATCTATGAATATGCTCCATTATAAACAGGTATGAAATACCTAAATTGTAATTAAAAAAAAAAAAAAAAAAAAAAAAAAAAAAAAAAAAACAACACAATTATAATAGCAAGGTTTTAAAATAGTCAAGTATCTCCCTTAGATAACGTTAATTTTTTTAATTAACTATAACGAACAATGCTACTTTTTATTTTTATTCTTACAGAGTCACGCAGATCATCTTCTTCCAGAACTTCACCCTTTGCATCTCCACGTTCAGATTCAAGTTCTTGGACAAACTGCATAGCCTGTTTTAAAAGAGAAACATGTCTATTTAAAAAGGAGGTTTACATATTTTTTTAAATGCCAAAATAAATTCAAGAGGAAGACCATACTAATACTAGTGATAATGACATGCTGACAGTGACACCATGGTTAGGATACACATAGGTGACAAAAGTATGATCTTATCTAGGGTTTCCGTTTTATAGCCAGCAGATGGGTTCTCTGAAGTCTTAGCAGAATCTACTTTCAAGTGGAACAGAAGAGTAAATAAGTGGATGGGGGCTTTTGGAGACCAAGTGACAACAAACCATTTTAATTGTGTTTGGTCTATATTAAACAGTCATTTTGGGATTGAGTAAGCTAGTTCTGGATAAACCTTAGCAGTAAAACTGTCCTTTACATAGTTCCAATGTCACCCAAAGAACTGAATAAAAACACCTATTTTATGATATTGTAAACAATTTATTTTGTGATAGATAAAAAAAAAAAAAAAAAAAAAAAAAAATCCCTTCAACTCGTGAACATGCAGTGAGCTTTTCCCAATTTTCAGTGTACACAAAGTTGAACAAGAGTTGACATGTGGGGCAATCAGTAGCTACTTGGTGGAAAGCCAGGCAAGGAGTTGCATTGCTTAAAATGCCAGCAACATCCATTCCCCCACCCCAACTATTGCCCTGAAAAGTAGTCCCACATAACTGAATACAAAAGATGAATAAAATCGAAAAATATACATGTTTAGTTTTAATATTTAAATATTTCATTTGTTTGTGGCAGGGGTCAAAAAAAAAAAAAAAAAAAAAAAAAAAAAAAAAGTTACATAAAATTGCTTTTTAAGCATCATTAAACATCAAAAACAAAAATGTTGGCGAAGTACAAAATTTTTGAGAAGATTTACCTTAACATTCTGAAAATATTTAGAGTTTATCAAATTTTAAAAAACTCATCACAAATTTATGAAATACGATCGTTTCATAAAGTTTGCATTTGTCAAAATTTAAGATGGTGGCCAAGGGAAGTATTCCTATACTCATTTTCGTAAATGCCCAATTAATTTTTTTTTTTTAAATTAAATGCAAGCAGGTGACTAATGATTAAAAAGAAAAAGTAGACAGAAGATTAAAATAAAAAGGTTTGTTTACCTTGAATCTTTCGTCTTTATTGCTGTTAGTACCATTGTATTGATAAATGGTGCGTCCCATATCCAAAATGAAGACATCATTTGAATTCAAACAGCTTTTGTGTTTGGGGACCTAAAGTGAACAGTAAAGAAAAAAAAAATGAGCATGTCATGATGAAAAAATGCTCCAAACTTAAAACGATTTTATCAAAATCTTTGTTATCAAGAGGAAAGATCAAAATATTTTTTATATTTTTTTTTTACAAGCTGAAGGGCTATGGTATCTGACCAAATTTTGTCATAAAAATCATACTGAATAGCCACTCTAGATCCTTTCACACTAATCCGAGTGTCTCCCAGGGCTCTATTCTTAGATCTCCTTCGTTTCTTATCTTCTTCAATGACCTTTCCTCCAGTCAAAAATTCAGAGCCGTAAGGTCAAATCCATTCTTCCACCTCATCAGCTTTGTCCTCTTGTTCACGGAAACTGATTTTTATATGCATTCAAAGATATGCTAACCTGTAGCCAGTACATCCAGGTTACTCCAACCCCATAGGCAGCACATTTGGACTCTTCCATCAACCATTTTGTTATGAACGAACGATAGAATGAGTGCTTCAGATTTCCAGTGTATTATGGAACCAATGGTATTGGCAGGCACATACGCACACCATTTCTTTTTTTTTTTTTTAAAGATAAATGGAATTCTTCTGCACACTACTACGATCCCCTCCAATCTCGATCACAAAGATGGCAGGCAGGAGCTAGCATTTTTATGCTATGTGCTTCATTATAGAAGACTGCCTTACCCCAGGCTTCCTTTGGTGTGTGTGCTTCTCTGGAGAGATGGTACAAGTCTCTTCAGATGAGTCAGTCTGACATGCTAGGGAGTAGGTCATTACGTGGGGCAGTGGGTGATCATGACTTTCATTGGAGTAGCATCTTGCTGTTGGAAAACTCATTGCTACTGTTACTGTTTGTTGACAAAGTTGCTTCAAAAATGAGATCTTATATGGTACACTAATCCATAGCCAGTACATCTTAGTAATTCCATCAACAGTTTTCTTATGACAGAATGAGTGCCCAGCGTTTTTCTTTATACTATGGAGTCAATGGTATCAGTAGGTACATGAAGTCAGCCTTTTTGAAGGAGAGTGGATTTCTTTTGCACAGTAGCCTTGATCACACGAATTTAAAACAGAACTAGATTAGCAAGTAGGTCTCATTGTTTTACTGTTGAAATAGCTAAATGTAACCAAGTTCTGTTACAATAGTTTTTTTAGCACTTCTCACCTGTAGCACTCTTTCAGCTTTTGTCACTTCTTCAAAAATTTAAGTGCAACATCAATCACCATCTTCTGTCTTCCTGAATCTTGTTCTTTTATTATCCTTTCCTCACTAAACTTTTCATCTTTCACTTTCAGTAGCATTATCACATTTGCTTGTGGTGAAAACACAGAGACAAGAATCCCAGAGAAACAATTGTGGGGAAAAAAGTTTTCCCATGATGCAAGTTATAAAGAAACCGGAGAGAATTTCTGGTCACATGTGTAATTTTATAACCTCACTACTGGAAAGAACCTCTTTCCATTTTCCAATGAGATTGTTCATATGTATTTTCAGTAACCCTACTCATGAAGTAGAGATTTGGCCATCTCAACATGAGGCTGACTGGAGCTTGACCATATTACTCATTTTTTATCCTTACTTCCCATAAATAATTTCTCTATCAAAAGGAAAAACAGACTCAAGAGACATTGTTTCCCTACAGTCAGCATAAAAGAAATTTTTCTATGCTTCTATCTTTCTTTACAAATTGAACATGCACACATTTCATCTAAACACACACAACCTTGTTAACATCCACACACTTAGCCCTATGAAATTTTTTTCATAAATATTCCAACTGTTCATTTTCTAAACAAACCCATAGATTTTAAATGTTATTTAAGGTAAAGTTTTTTATTTTATAGTAAGATAGTAATGCTGAATTAAGAAAATTACTTTTGTTTACTAGTTTCAATATAAGAATGAAATTAGCAGACATCAATTCAAGAAGATATGCATGTTCTTTAAACCAGTAATTCGGACAATGCTTTATCAAAATCTCCTGTGGCCAAAGGGTATGCTTCATCCATAGTTTATATATATATATATATATATATATATATATATATATATATATATATATATATGTGTGTGTGAGTAGTGCTATTTTCAAATCTGTTCTTTCACTCAGTAACCCTGTGAATCCTAGTGGGTTTATTGTTGTGCACTTTGTGTGAAAAGATTAAGAAAAAACAGGATTTAAATATTTAGTTTTATATGATCCACACTGGGTGACCCATGCATTTGCCCATGTGCTACATCTATGTTTTAAAAAAAAAAAAAAAAAAAATCAATCACTATATATTAAAATGTCAAAATATCTAAGTTTAGGTTTTAATCAAATTTAATATGAAAAAGCTAGTTACCTCATAGACTTCAACATTGCGGGAGGTACCACAGAAACGCAGCAGCCTGGGTTTATATTCTTCAGGTACAACATGACGGAATCCACTTTCAGCACCACCTTCCATCACCCTAAAGAGGGGGGGGAGAGCACAAAAGAAAAAAAATTCATGTTTGACTTAATTACTTGAATCTGTGTAAAGGACAAATTTATTGCTGTAAGAAAACACTCAATTGTTCTAATTGTAAGTCTCATTACTTTCATCAGATTCTACCTTTCCCAATTCTACATTGTTTTTTATACTGAAGGAGTCTATGAACAATTCACATTAGACTTTCATCACTGGTTGCCAAACTGTGCACATCCTGATTGATGTCTCTTGAAGCCATGACCAAAAGACCCCGACTTTCACTTGTTTTCATACAGACAAGTCAACTATACCCATATTAAAAAAAAAAAAAAAACACACACACAACTAAAATCAATTTTTACTTTTGCAATCCATCTCATTCTGAAATAAATTACTTCCAAGTCATATAATGAGGAAGGAAGGCTTGGAAAATCTGATACTCACAGGACAGATTGAGGAACAAAGGAAAATGGTGCATAACCTACTTGATGATCTTAAACAGATGGCAGAAAAGAGTTTAGGAGAAATAACAAAAAGACACAGAAAGAGAAAAAAGGAGGTTTGAAACATGTGACTCACAAAACCCATTGAAAACAAAAGAAACTAGAGAGAAAATAGCAAGTAACCTACTTAAGTTTGTGTGAACATATGTCATGACAGAAGAGATAAAAGCATTGGTAAAGTTAAAAGGTCAAATGTCACTTTGAGAAAAAAAAAAATATGACATGGCATGATTGTCAATATCCTGAAGGGAGACGACACATGAAAAATATCCCAGGAAGATTTAGTAGCCTTAATTTCTTGCTCAACTTGTCACTGGGTCTAATATTCTGAACCTACTAAACAGGATTCAATTTTTATTATTGCAACAAAAGTATACTCACATGAGTTTCTTGAAGTAACTCTTGAAAAGGTCAGACTCAAATCCTTGGACTTCTCTATGTTGCACAGCTTTGTCATCGAGAAAAGTATCCAACTCAACAGTCTTGTAAGCAGCAGTGCCATATTCATCCTTTAAGAAAATTAAAAAAAAAAAATAAAATTAAAAATAAAAAGCAAGAAATATCTAAATTCATTTTTCACCACAAAGGAAAAATGTGTGAGAGAAATCTATATCTATAAATATCAATCCATCTATCTTTATCAATCCATCTATAAATATATCTTTGGAAATCTATCTTTAATCTATAATCTATCTATAAATATATCACTAATGAGAGAAAAAAAAAGTCAGGGACCTTGATGTGCTTCCATGTGGTACTTATCCACAGTACCACATTCATCTTCACTATCCTCCTCAGCATGTTAATCTTTAACCAAATACCTGAGAGAATTGATAATATCCTTAAATTTCACTCAGCTAGCTTCCATATCTGTTGGGTCTTTGATATTCAGTACAAAATGAGTGATTAGTGCACTAACAAAACTGAAGTAGGCAGACACCGCAGAGACTTCTCCATCACCTATTATCTAACTCAGATCATTAAAGTACCCACCAGTATTCCTGATATGACAAGACAACAGGCAAACCTTGATCTCCTCCTTACACCCTGAGCTGGGAAAGGCTTCACAGAAATGTAACCCCTGCCATGTCTACCAGGCTCGTCAGACCATTCTGTAGTCAGTGTCCAAGATCATACTTAGCCAGAGGCCTCCCCTGGTTTGCCATTCCATAGAACATTTTTTCATTACATGAAAGCAGACTGGGTCAGCTTTAGATCTGCTGCCCTGGTTTCAGAATGGATTCTTTCTGGAATGAAGAGTTTTATACCCAAAAAAGAAACTTCATCAAAAACTGAACAGGTAGCTCTGGTTCACACCTGAATGTGTTGCAGCCATAGATTAGTGTCATGCTACTCCAATATCTATCACAAGGAGCAGAGTATTTGGACACCTGGTGCATTCAGAACTGCCTGCAACTGATGTAAGAAAGTTCTGGAAAATGGAAAATGTTGCTATGCAGAAGTGATCCAGGACAATGTTTAAAAATAAAGAAATTGGGTCCCAAGAGTTCTGGAAGATCTCCAACCAAATTCTGAATAGAGGCAAAGCATTTGTGCTCACTATTGTAAATGGCCCCGAGGTGATCTTTTACTTGTTGGATAAGGGAAAAAATTCTTCGATCACTCTTTGCTTCCAACTGTTAGATGGCAGGAGACCTCCCCATCCCAACTTGTCTCACTGAGCACAATCTCAGGAGAAAAAAAAAAAAAATCTTGACCCTCAGAAAGCCACTACTCCTGACAAAATCCCAGGGGTGGTTCTTAATATGAACCCAGAATTATCCCCCAATCTTGGCAAAATTATTTAACTGCTGTTTAAAGGAGAAACCCTTCCTAAGTCTGAGGAAAGTGTCAAGCGTATGCCTGGTTTTCAAGAACATAGGTGAACGTTCTGTCTTTCAGTATAGACCCATCAGCCTACAACAACTTGAGGGTGACAAATTATTTTCCACTCTACAACCCCTTTCCCCAGACAAAATGTTGCAAGCCTCTCACTGTTTTATTACCATTTCCATGAAAAGAGCTCAGACAAACTACATTCCATGGCTCCACCATTTGTGGTTAAGACCCACCATGCTCTACACATGCCACCCTCATTCCTTTCATATTCATTTGTGAGATGCAAATTCCACTAGCATCTTCCCATGAATCACTGCTTTGTGGAATTGACTCCCAAGATGGTATCTTGCTAATCCCAAAAAGTGGCTCCCAGGCCTTGTACACCACTATATATATATATATATATATATATATATATATATAAAATGGCCGACTGAAAATTGTTTATACACAGTTTGGCTTATTTGATTTTGTTTAGCAGCATATCAACACCACTATGGGTTATTTATGCAGTTTTATGCCTTCAGTTGCAGATATTTTGTACATAATTATGCTTTCAGGGTAAACAGATTTTTGTTTTTTTTAGATATGTAGTTTGTAGGTGATAAAATGCAGTGGTAATTTTTTTTTTTTTTTTATAATGTATTGCATAATGTTGGTAATTTCACTACAAAAACATTTATACTTTTGTATTTTGACTTTAGTTTGTGTGGGGGTGCACTATTTGCTTGCCCATAGCTGGATCACTAACAGTCCGAGTTAAGGTGGACATGGGAATAACAGAGGTGCTTTCATACTCCTTAAAACCACCAATCACCTGATCAGAGGCTTTGCTGCCAGATGTAGTCTATTGTCATACCCAGGATTATCCAGAGGGTTGTTAAAAATAAACAGATCTAATCAATATGTCTGAATAGAAAACCTAATAAAGGAGAGAGCACAGTTATCCTTTATGGAAACTACCAAGGTCTTTTTTTCTTTTTGGCATCAACTTACCTGTGAACTGTTTTTTCCAATCCAAAAGTGAACATCATATTCCAAATCCTCAGAATCGCCCTCTTTGTAAGTCTGAAGGAGAAAAGATTCATGTACTCAATCTCAAAAGAGGGGTTTAAAATTTACAAACTCCAAGATTTTACATCTGATGCTGCCATTGGCAAACATGAACAATAGGGCAGGTTGATTTGTTCACTTTTAGAAAAATTGACATTGCACTATATGAAAGCTAGGGATTGGTGTGATAAATACTGCCACTAAAAATTAGATTTATAGCTTTACCAATTTTTGAGAATTTAGTTTTTAAGTTGAACTTGGGAGATAAAAAAAAAAAAAAAAAATACCTAATTTCTGCAGGTTTTTGCTTTCAAAATGATTCCAAAATTTTACTATTTCAAGAATAAATCCAAATAAGGTTGATATATTGTGTATAAGATGGAAAAAAAATATTCCAATTGGAATTTTAATAATGAATCACCAAACATTTTTGTAAAAATATTACTAAAAGGCTACTCAATGAATAAGATTTGTTAGATCATAATTAATAAAACCAAAAAAAAATAGATAAATGTGTATATAACACCACAAATTATAAGACAATTTTTTAAAAATTTGCATTATTTATTGAAAATTGCATTAAAACTAACGCACAGTATAATACATCATAATATGGCTAAATTGTTGAGTATAATTTTTGTTGGAAGACTTATTTGATGGCACAATTTAAAATTTGTAAAGCTTGAGTAAATTATAAGTCTTATAATGCTTTCATTGATCACCAGAATGAAATTCCAACACTACAATTTTTAACTTAAACCTCATAAGATTTGGAAAAAGTATCTTGTCATTTTCTATCCTGTCAAAATCCAACTTAAAATGAGTGCAATACCACAATTCCAAAATCGAACTACCCTTAAATGGACAAAATGTGCCTGCAGTAAGGCCGAGTGTCAAAATGTCTTTCTGTTGGACACCATTTTATTTTTTAACTACTTTCACTATTCAGCAATGGTTATCAAAAAGCAATGATTAGAATTGTAATAAAACTTAAACAAAGTGAATTTTCTTTGTTCTTGAGAATTGCTTGCTTGTTTATCCAGAGCTTTGATTATACTGCTGCAGGTTTCCTAGTTACTAGGGTAGACAGCAATTGTCTAGCTCTCAAGAGAATTAGCTATTGTATTGGTTTCAAAGTTTTCACAAGACTGCCTGTCCTGGCTAATATCCTAACTCAAGTCTTTGTGGCATTTTAGAAATCTGCCGTCCCCACATGAGTGGATCATCCGCTGATGACAACTGTAACAGGCCATCCATTTGTCAAAGACTGCCACAGAGGTTGTGGCAAAATCTATTTCTGCACCTTCACAATGCTTGACCCCAGTTTGAAGGTTAACTATTTGCCCATAGCTAGGACCCTAACAGGTGCTACCACCCCGGGTCAGGGTGGACCTGGGAACAACAGCAATTAAGAGGTGGTTTTACACTGCCAATCTTCCAATCAGAGGACTTGCTGCTGGATGTAGTTTGTCATCATACCCAGGACTAAATTGACAACAAAAATAATAAACACTTTTAGATTGTTTATTTACAATGTTATTTATTGGAATCGTTAGCAAAAATCAGTTAATTGCCAATTGGTTCAAAATTTATAAAGAAAAAAATCTTATAGTTAACATTTAGTAGTTTAGTTAATGTTTTATAAATTTATGAATAAAAATGGTTTTCACATTTCTTTATAAATTGATAAATGATAAATATTGCATGTGTTCTAATCGCATTAGTTTTCAGAATATTGTAAGTATAATATTCTTGTAAATGAACAGAATTCATGGTAAAAAAAAAGGCAAAGGGTGAAGGAAGGTAGTTAAAAAAAGTGGTGACATGGGGCAGGGGAGGGGAAAAAAAAAAAAAAAAAAAAAATTAGTAATCCTTACTGCATCTTATTGCAAACATGTGTCTAGGTTTGCCAAAAAAGTGTTTTTAGATATCTTAATAAAGTGAGGAAAAAAAAAAAAAAAAAAATTTTAGTAGCTAGAGTAATACACGTAGATTAAATTTACTCACGTTCAGAATAATGTAAGAATCGCCGTTATAAAAACTGCCATACTCTTCCTGAGGCCAATCCTTGATTTCAAATTTCTGAAAAAAAAAAAAAAAAAAAAAATTTGAAAGAAAAATGACTTATCTCCCTTACATACAATTTTTTTTTTTGTTGTTGAAAGTTTATTTTACCGGTCAATATTTTTATTATTACGAAGACAGGTAATGTTAACAGATTTATTACAGCAGTAAAAGTTTATTTTATTTCCACCATCAATTGTTATGATGGAAGTTGAAATAATTTATTCATCAATTTTAAAAGAAATATAGAAGTCTGAATATTTTAAGCACTTCATACATATCAGTCTCTTCAAATACAAAATTTGCTCTTTGGCATGGTTCTTTTTGCCAATACACTCCAAGTGCACCCACTGAAGACAACAGTTACAGACTACAGAATCCATGTTCAAATTCCGACAGCTTGCACAAACACCGTGCTGACAATCTCAAGGTTCCATAAAACATGATAGTGAAAATAAACTTAATAATTAGAAAATAAATATTATTTTTAAACATTAGCTGCCTTTATAATAAAAATATTTACCATTAAAATAACCTGGGGGGTCTATTTTACAGAGATAAATAAAATAAGCTTAAAAGCACATTTGTTTATAGTTTATTTTACCTGAAAGGGCAAAAATAGATTATTCGTTTTAATTTGAAATGGATCAATAAAGGAAATTTTTCGTTTACAAAATTGCATAGAGAATTATCAATATGTGGAACCAACCAATGTGCAGTCACTGTTAAACAGAATGCAGTCTACAAGCAGATCTTCAAGACAAGGAGGATAATATTTGTGCACTGCATAGCATACAATTTTACAAATAACACGCAAAGACTGAACCTTATTTGAAGACGGAAATTTGTTTATATATTAACATTTCTGGGGTTTCATTCTTCAGTCTTTGTAAGGTGCAATCTTGTTTCTTTTATTTAAAAGAAACAAACAAATTCTGTCAGTGTGTGTTTGAAACCCCTCTAACTCTGGCCACACTTGCTCTATATAGACATCTTTTTGGAATCAGGATGATGCCGAGATTGAAAATCTCGCCCTTTATTTGGTGCTTCAACATGCATTAGGATTTGTGCCTGGAGGAGAAGGGAACAATTAAAAATTCAAATTTAAAAGAGATTTTAAGTTTTTAATTTATATTATGTTTAGAATTTTTGTAATTCATCACACATACATAATACAATAACAAAAACTTCAATGTAAAAAAAATAAAGTATTTAATTACCAAATACATTAACAAGAAAAATGTAAAGAGTCAACGGAAAGATTACCGCTTACTTATCAGTTAATACATGACTGTGTAGAGCTGCTAAGAAAAGTACTAATTCATTTTGAAGCCCAAGACACTTGACTAACATCCAGGTTAACACAATAGTCAAACACAAATGTAAGCCAGTCAGTGGCATGTTATCTATTTATAATGGCAGTCTACATTTTCATTGTCTAGAGATTCATGTTCAAACTATATCAGCAGTGACACTTCATTCATATATGATAACAGTAACAATAAGTTTGTGAATTTAAATTTTTTTTGTTATAAATTTTAAAATATTTCCAAAACTTTGAGAATTGAGGAAATCAATTTTATTTCTTCAAAATACCAAGGAATCAGAATTAAAATGAGGTTCAGAAGTTCCATAGAGTTTGTGATTTGAAGAGCTATTTTCAGCCTGTATTTGAATTTGGCCCAAATCAGTCTTTTGGCTGGAATTGGAATTATAGCCTGAATCAGAGTGAAATTAATGTTTTTAAGTTCCACAGAGTTAAGGAATTCAAAGTTATTTCTGTGAAATTATCATTGCTGTTTTCTAAGTTAAACCACAGGCCTAATTAACCCTCCACAGGAGCTAGTTTAAAAGCTTTTAAGCTGGTTATGAATAGAAAACTTAATTATATCCAATCAGGATTGAAGAATGGATTGTTTAAACATGCAACATGACATGCCCAAGCTTTCTACCGACTAGCCAATCATTACCCATGTTGCATTTCAATTCTTGATCTTATCCATGTGCACTGACAGCCAGGAAAGGTCTATGGCATTCTCACAATGAAAGAAACACCGAGGAATAAGAACAGGAAACTGGTTTCCCATTGTAGTGATACTAGTATTGGCCAATATCTTGTTAAAAATGGAAACATCCAAGCAGTCACAAAAATTGTTTCAGAAATTTTACTCTATTATAAAATTGCCTCAAGAAAAAAAAAATTCTGAAATTCACTCAAAAAAAAAAAAAAAAAAAAAAAAAAAAAAAAAAAAAAAAAAAAAATCTAATTTGAACCTTATGCTTATAAGCATGAGAGAAGAAAAAAAAGGAGGCATCAAAAGATGGCAAATATACAAAAACAAATTGCAAAAAATGTGAAACTAAAATTTATTATTAGAGTGTTCATCATATGACTCCTGTTTTCATGTTGGAATATAATCTTTCAGATATATAAATTCTTTTGGTCTTCCATACTTCAATTGTAATATAAGATGCTTATAAATTTAAGTGGCTTTTCCTCATCATTGAGGAAGGAAAGATGACTGAACACCCACTTGACTTGATTAAGTTTTCAGCCAAAACACTTGTAAACAAATACCTTTCATATTTTAAGAAAATATAATTCAGCAACTATTAAATTAAATAACAGTTAAAACAAAAATATTAAAATTTTAAAGTGTGATAACGTATTTAAGTTAAATTTTCTGAAAAGTGATTAAAAAATAAAAATAAAAACAAAATAAAAAAGTAAATAAGCAAGTAAAAATATTTCACCAACAGTAATGTTGTTTAGTCAATGAATATCTAGTGTTTTCTGTATGGAAATGGCCATTTTCACCATTTCTACCAATGCTATTCATATATGAATGGCCTTGATTACCCATTAATAAATATTTAAAAAAGGCACTACCGAGTTATCTCCCTTGACCGCTGTGATGACATTAAAGACAGAAGTTTCAGGATGGTACTATACTTCAAATCAACATTTATTTGGTAAGGCTATGTGTTGTCGAGACGTACTCAAACACTTTTTGAAATTAAAGTAATCAGTTTTTGTAACCAATGATATTACTAAAATAATTTACAACAATATATCTAAGCATTCATTTTTTTTTCAGCTGTTGTATGCTTCTTCAAGTGATATGTTGGAATTTCTAACTGAACCCTTTATTTAGTCAACAGAGGTAGATTCTCAATCCATGTGCCATGCCTTTTCTGGATATTTCAGTTATTTCCCTTTAGTAACTCAACTCTCCAAGTTACTTTTGTTCACCTCTACTGTGGACAGGTATTGAACTCACAACTCTTTGGATCAAGTCATTGGATTACTTCAACCCACACTTTTGTCCTTGAGGACATCATTTTTGAGACAAACCTAATGTCTCGGTATATCACCTCAAAAAGGCCGCAGCATATAATGGTCTAAACGTCATGAATATCACAATGAAGAGGAGGACAACAGTCTGAACAGGGTAAATAGTTAAAATACCTCATCTCAGAAATATAGACAGATGAGAACTTTAGTGTTTAAGTTAAGGTTCTGGCTTTGTATCAACTTGCAGAGTTGGTGTTCAATTTACTTATCTCCTGTACTAAATTGATTATAATTGATCCATACATTGACATATTTGAAGTTTGGTATTTACTAATTCCACATCCTGAATATTTATAATAGATTCAGAGTAAAGCATTATTTCAAAATAATCCAATGCCAGAGTTTTTGCCCCTTTAGAATGCAAACAAGTCTATGGCTATCATAGACATCCACTTATATGGCAGTGAATGCTGGACAATCTCCTCCCCACAGAGGAGAAAGTTGAGGTAACAGAAATATGGTTCTACAGGAGGACATGTAGAATTCCATGACAGTGAGTAAGCAACAAGGAAGTCTTAAAGAAAATGGCAACAAGAGAAACAGGCTTAGAATCTGGAAAATTTGATCTGTTTTTATTTTTTTTAATTTCTTATTAAAATTGCTTATCAACTTCTTGCAGATTATTTAAAGACAGAAAATATTTTTAGATTGTAAGAATTTTGGGAAAGAATAATTTACAGCAACAAGTCCTACTAATTAACCCATAGCTGGGAGGGGGAAGGTGAATTCAGATGTTAAGGATGTTTGTGCTTAAGTCAATATAATGGACCTCACTGGAATTGGCTCCAATTGCCAACTCCAAGGTGTTATTATACCACCCATGCATCCAAGCTTACTGCATCTGGTATTCCCAAAGAGTCAAGAGACACAAACCAACAAGGCAAGATCTAGTATCTAGTATCTATCTATCTATCTAGTATCTATCTATCTATCTAGTATCTATCTATCTATCTAGTAGATATCTATCTAGTATCTATCTATCTATCTAGTATCTATCTATCTATCTAGTATCTATCTATCTATCTAGTAGATATCTATCTATCTAGTATCTATTCATCTATCTAGTATCTATCTATCTATCTAGTATCTATCTAGTATCTATCTATCTAGTATCTATCTATCTAGTATCTAGTATCTATCTATCTAGTATCTAGTATCTATCTATCTAGTATCTAGTATCTATCTAGTATCTAGTATCTATCTAGTATCTAGTATCTATCTAGTATCTAGTATCTATCTAGTATCTAGTATCTATCTAGTATCTATCTATCTATCTAGTATCTATCTATCTAGTATATCTATCTAGTATCTATCTATCTAGTATCTATCTATCTAGTATCTATCTATCTAGTATCTATCTATCTAGTATCTATCTATCTAGTATCTATCTATCTAGTATCTATCTATCTATCTAGTATCTATCTATCTATCTAGTATCTATCTAATCAAAACAATAAGGATGTTAATCTGATAATAGCAATCAGTGTAAAACTACTTACCACAACCCTCCAGATTTTGAGTCCCACTTCTTGACCAGCTCCTTCCCATGCAGGTTCGGTTTGGGCAGATTCCTCTGGAAGAAGAAGAGAACAAGGAGAATTTATTTTTGACCCATCATTTCCATAAATGAGAATTCAGGATTGCCACAAGTGGCAAATTGAACATTTGAAAAGCCAGCACTAAATTTTCAATTGACAATACTAGTTCAAATTAACTCACTTTTTTATTTTATTCATATTTATTTATTTTATTTATTTACATAGACCCTGAAACTTTAAATTAAAAAATTTAGTAGCATTGGATTCTCAAAAGCAAGTCCATCTGACAATCTTGTATTCACACTTTTTTTTTTTTTTTTTTTACAGTAGAAAAATGTATTTGAAATATACATTAAGTGTTGTGTTGGAGTGGGGGGGGGGTGCTTAGCAGGGGTTAGGGAGTGGGGTGTGTGCTTAGCAGCCCTACAAAGAGACAGAAGCATTTTATAAAGAAATGTTAGGTCAAGTGCCCCAACCAGTACCGAAAAAAAATATTCACAAGATTTGCATGGTATAATGGAGGAGAGGGAATGAAAAAAATTATAGGTAGTTTGTCACTGACAATAAAAATAGGGGGTGAGCACAACCGGTGTTCACTTCCTTTCTGGGTTGGTGAGCGAGGTGGGAAGACTGGAAAAAGGAGACTAAGAAAAAACAAAATAATCCATTAACTGGAATACTTTTTTTCTTTTAACAATTTGTTTGAAAATTGTTGGAAAAAAAAAAAAAAAAAAAAAATCTAAACCGATTCTGAAAGCAACACAAGTATTTTTTGACAAGGACTTTACTTTTTACTTAATTTTATTTACTTTTTATTTAATTAATTTTTATTTAACTTTTATTTACATTTTATTTAATTTTAATGTTTATAAATTTTTTGCCAACAGAATTTCTATATCTAAAATGCATTAGTTGAAACTAAAATAATATTTTAATCTTTAAAATCAAAATTACCAGTTTTATTCCCACTTAATGACATTACTTGTATAGTCTGCACACACATACATACATACATATATCAGAGACAGAGAGACACAGACAGATTTCCTTGTGATGTGTTTCACCCTTTAGGACTTCATGTGACAAAATTTGTTAACTTGATACACCTACACATGTGATGAATGAGGAATGCTGGAAATTTATATACACACATGCATACATATATTTAACAGAGGAAGCAGTTTTGCTATCCATTTGAGGACCATTTAGAAAATAACTGGCTAAAAACATTAAGAAAAAGGATATAAAAATTGGAACAAATCACATTCACTGTGACAGACAATTATATAAATACAACCAGAACCTTGAATACACATCATCAAATTAACCCAGACTCTAAAGGGTTGATATTAAAGACAATGAAGGAGATGCAAGATATGAATGAAAGCTGAGGTTGGAGGAGATGAAAATTATAGCGATAAAAAGGGTGGATAATCAATGACCTTTGACTTGAAGAGGTCAAGAGCGAAATGTTCAGGAAACACCCACACGGAAGTCTGTTCCACATAGTGGCAGTTCTTGGGAAAGAAACCAAGTGAAACTGTCTTTTTGCATTTGGAATACAGAGGAAATAAGGGTTGTCATTACATGGCATGTCCTACCAGTAAACGGCTGAACCTTGGGTGCATAAAAAAAAAGAATCCCATTTGAAGGTTTTCCATGGAAATAGCAATGCAATAGGCTTGCAAGGTTGTAGAATGGAAAACAAGTCATCATGGGTGGAAAATGAGCAATTCCACCCAGATATGGAAGCAATACTATTTGCAATTTAATCTGACTTCTGATGACAAGTCTTCAGATGCTTTTACAAGTGAAAATAGGCAGCTGCCTAATGTCCCCACCCCCCATCTTGAGCAAAGAATTGTACATGGTGTAGCAGATGTATCTCTAACATAATAGTAAGATTAGTGTCTTCATCTAGCTAATGACTTACCATTATGTGATATATATTTCTGTCACACCCCCTGTATATATTGGTTTTAGAGTAAAATGGAAACCCAGTAAATGGCTGGTGGAGTAATGGATAGAGGCTCGGACTGAGAAATTAGAGAGCCAAGTTCAAACTCCAGTCAGATCCATTACATTCACTTACCAATACCCTTGGGAGAGGTACAAATCATCTCCTCGTGACCAGCTATGGGTAAATACTGAGTAGGCAACTGGCCTACCACAGAAAGAAATGGCATCCTAGTGTGGGAAAAAAAATCTGAATTGTCAGTCATGTATTGAAAAGATACATGATCACCTAAGCGTGTATCATACAACTGACTGTAGCTCAGAGTATAACAGATTTAATAATAGCTTCCTCTGCTTAGAGAGCACAAATTTTTCTTTAAGAAGACTTGATTCCCACTTTGTGACCAGCTCCCTCCTAAGATTTGGTTTGGATAGATTCCTGTGCAAGAAGAGAAATTATTTTTGACCCATCATTTCCATAAATGAGAATTCAGGGTTGCCATATTGAGCTACAAGTAGCAAATTAAACAATTTAAAACCCAGCACTAAAAAAAAAAAAAAAAAAAAAAAAAAGAAACCAGAAATGACAAATTATCTTTAACAAGGGATTTAAATATCTTTTACTTGATTGTGAACAATATCCAGATTAGAGAGAGAGAGAGAGAGAGAGAGAGAGCGCGAGCGCAATAGAGAGCGAGATCCACTTACTTTTGACTTGTCGTTCTAAATCAGAGCCAAAAAGAGCCATGTTGGAATCTTTCCAGTCGTACTTCTTTGCTTTCACAAGTCCTGTCATGATAAAATATTTGAATATTGAACAAAGCAAGAAATTTTATAAAACATACAGAGCTACTTCAGATTAAAGCAAAATTTGGCTTTTCTAAAAGAAAATCATTTTTCTTTTAAGCTTTTTTGATTGACTGCACACAGTAGATAATGTATAAAATATTAATTTTGTAAATTTTAGGAAGGGCATTCAGTTTGCTATGACCCTATAATCATGATAAAGCATATTCTTACCTTATAAAACCCTATAATCATGATAAAGCATATTCTTACCTTATAAAATTTCAAATAATTTAAGTTAATATTTACATTGATATATTCTTACTTTGTCTTCCTCTGTTGTGTTGTGTTAAAATAATGCTTACATAGAAAATTTCAAATAATTTAAAGTTAAAATTAAAAACTTAATATTTATATTATTTAAAGAATGTCTACTTTTTTCCTATCCTGTGTTAAAATAATGCTTATATATAAATTTCAAAACAACTGCATTATGAAATTTTTATAATTTATAACAATTTTTCCTTCCTTTATCTTTGCTTACAAAGGGTCTCATTTAATGCTGGCACGCCTACATTTTTTTTAAAAACAACTGAAGGAAAAGCTTAACCAGTGTTGTAAGACTAATTTAGGATATAGAAAGTCTTCAAAGCAACAAGAAAAAAAAACAAAAAAACAAAAAAGAGTGTTAGACAGTCAAGATGAGGATCAACATGTAGTATCTGCTCCAGCATCTAACAGCCGGGACTCCAGCCATTTCCAATAGGGATCCAGCTCCCACAAAACAGCCCTTTTCAGGATAAGGCTTTCACCTTCAAAATGAGCATGCAGAGATTTTTTTTGCTTCGTGCACTGTAACCTTATTTTTATTGATGCATTTTCTTTAAAGACAATAAACTTGTCAAACTGATCTCTCACACCATCTTTAATTTTTTTTCATATTATATATATGTATATCTATATCATTATAAAACACAGATTGTGTGCGTGTCTGTACATTTATATACTGGATCGAACTTCCATTTTTCAACAGATTTCAACAAAACTTCACATGACTACGTAAAATTACCTTGCGGTGATTCTGACAAGGCCAAAAATTGAAAAAACAATTGTTTTTTGCCCGAAATCAATTTGAAAACATGATTAAGAGGCATTAATGAAAGGGGGACAACTCATATCGAGTTATACTTATTAATATCGAATTACAGAGTTATACTTATAAACCCAATGTGTGTGTATATATATATGGGATCGGATTTCCTACATTTTCAACTGATTTCAACAAAACTTCACTTTTTCTTATTGTCTTGCACACTTTATTTTTACATTCAGAATGCTTTCAAAATTCCATTTACAAGGCAATTGTTTATAATAAAATTCTATTCAATTGGTAGACTCATAACGATTGAAAATGCTTTTGTTTGACCAATTCTTAAACAAAAAAACAAAAAAACAAAATAAAACTAAGACATGCATGTCCGCCAACCTTAAACAATAATCTTTGTCAATTTTACAATGTGAAATTGACTCCCAAAATATTGCAGGACTCAGAGTTTGGATTGGCAGATTCTGTTTAGCAGCATATCTAACTATGGGTTATTTAATGCCAAAATCTAAGTATTTTATGCAATAAAGCTTTCAACTAGATATTTTGTACATAATTTTATAGTTTTAGAACAAAGTTTTTTTTTAAATATATAGTTTGTCATTTCACTAAATGTATTGCTGGTATTTTACTATAAAAATGTTTATACTCTCACTGTGTTTTGACCCAATAAATTGTTACAAAATCATTTCATTAACCTAAAAATGAAAAATGTTCTTAATATCTAAACTGTCAGTTGTATACAACCGATTTCTCAGGTCAAAGGATTAAAGTTGGCTTCAAGCAAATAAAGCCAGGAGCTTTTTGTATGAAATATCTTTTATGAACTTTGTGGACTGGCAATATAGAAATCACAAAGAATTGTATCAAATAGCAGAAACGACATCATATTACTTTCAATAACGGCAACAACTAATAAGGGATAGCAGATATAACTTGGAGAAAACAACAAGCAAGATGTTGATGTCCCACACTACACTGAACAAAAAGCTTGGAAGGAAACTGCCATCAGTACTGAAAAGATAACAGATTGGACTTCAAAAACCTATTTTCTTGAAAAAATTGAATATGAATTTTAACAGTAGCACTGGCTGATTAGTCAATAAATGCCAAATGTGTCTTATTAAGAGAAATAAGAGTTGATTTTGTTTAGTAGCATAAAACCTCCACAGGTTATTTAATGCCAAAATCTAAATATTTTTAATGCAGTTGTGTGCCTTTATTGATGGTCATTCTGCTATAAAAAAAAAATGATATTGTTGGTAAATGTATATAGTGTTTTGTTTTTGTCTAGGTGTTCACTATTTGCCCATAGCTAAGACTAACAGTTGCTACCACCACAAGTCAGAACGGACCTGGAAACTATAAGGAAATATTATATTGCTCTTACCATTCAGAAATCTAAAAAGAATCATTTGATTATGGCTAAAAGCCATGTATTCTAAATAATTTTCAATAATTTTTTTTCTTGTGGTGTAATGGACAGTGGCTCAGAATAAGAAATCAGAGAGACAAGTTCAAATTCCAGTTGAGTTTGTTACAGTCACTTATGCACAAATACTCTTGAGAAGGGAAGGAATCCATCTTATCCCCCTCTACCAGCTATGGTTTAAATAGCCAGACTGATTGCCAACCATGTCTCCAGTCTGCCTAAGAGAAAAACACAGAATTCAAAACTGTACATGGCTCTGATGCTGTGATAGAGTTGCCATAAGCAAGATCTTAGGTTTCAATTAAAGTGCTTCATTAAAAGCAAATCATTAAACGGAAGTCATGCAAAGATCCATGTAATGGATTATGTAACTTATTGCATTGCAATTTTTCTTAGAAATTCAATTTCCCAAATTTTCTCCAGTTCTTAAGGTTGAAAATGCTACTAATAAGTGACAGACAGAATTTTTTGCTGTAATTTTTTCTTTTTGATTTCTTGTGCATTCTCATCGCCACTTCTGATGTTGGACGGCTTCACTTGTCACTTTTGTTATGTCAAGCTTGTTATCACTTAAAAAAAAAAAAAAAAAAAAAAAATGCTCATTATGTTTGAGACTTCATAGACTCTGATACTAATAGTAATGCCTTCCAATAATATACGCACTAGTAATACTTGTTTAAGTAGTAATCGTCAAACAGTATAATGATCAGAAGAGAATCATAATCCATATAGAAATAGAGTAGAAAGAGTTAATGTATAACAGACAGACAGGAAGAGATTGTTTACTCACTTGTGATCTAGTTTCAAACCAATATTGGCAATGACATTCTTATACAACAAATTTCAATACCTTTTTTGGTTAATTAGAAGGCTATGAATTGATTTTGTGGCATATCAACATCTATGCAGTATTTAATGCTGAAATCAAAATACGTTTTTAAATCAAAATGGTTTTTTTTTCAACTACAGATAAAATTTGGTCATTTTTGCTGTAAAAATATATCGTTAGCAATTTTTTTTTTTTTTTTTATAAAAATGTATTGCTGGTATTTTTACTATAAAAATTTGTTTTTATACTTTCATAGCATTTTGTTTTTATTTGGGGCTTCACTATTTGCCCATAGCTGGGACCCTAACAGGTGCTATCACTCTGGGTCAGGGAACAACACCAAGTAAGGTGGTTCTATGCTCATCAAAACCTCCAATCTTGCTGTCAGATGTAGTTTATCATCATGCCAAGGAATAAGAATGGATGGAGGCTCCATTATACTGTAGGTATCTAGAGGACAAATATGTAATTTGATTATTTCCATTCTATGACCAGCAAATGGAGTTTTTGGAGACCAAGCCACAACAAAACCAGACATCAGGTGTATCTAGTTGCTGGCTTTATTAACAATCATGGTTGGGATCAATGGAACAGTTCTGATTTGCTCTTGGATTGAGGATGGAATTGCTAGTTGTGTATTCCAATGCCAGTCATCACCATGCATATATAGACAAGGAGTTTCTAGATGGGAAGAACTGATTTACAAGATCAGCATAACAGAAGTTGCCCCAAGAATTACCTGCCTATCCACCCAGGCAGAGCCCTGAATAAACACCTAAATATAATATTGGAACAGGTTTTGTATTTTTTCTTGATATGGAGTTTCTTTTTCATTTTGTTACCTTGTGCACCAAAAGCTGGGAAGGAACCTGTTGCATGCTCACATCAACAAGAAATAATTGGTCGGTCAGTGGAAAGCTTAGGTGAGAATCTTGTAGGCTTACATAAGAATGTCTGTATTTACTGCCACCCAGACTGAGATCATGTCCATATGGTGGTTCAGATAAATATTCTCGTATAAGCTGAGTAGATCACAATAAGATATTTTTGTATCACCCCCCCCCCATATAGAGGCTTTTTTTTTATACAATAATCAGGTCATTTCCCTTGAACATACAGATTGCATGTGGAAGACTTCAGCTGAAAAGGCTTCATAGAGTACAGAGACTAGACCAAGGGTTCCAAATTTGACTATTGGAAATTAATTGTGTGTGTGGACATTTCAATGAAATTATACATGGGTTGCAAATTTACCAAGGTAAGTAAAAGACAAAATTTATAATTTTCAGCCCCCAAGTTTGGTAAAAAAATTTGGAAAACTGAAGGTGGGCACAACTTACAAAGTTACACATGAACAAAATTTTTACTTTTTTGGGGGGATGATTTGATGTTCTTTGCACTTAAGCCTCGTAACACGAGCTGTCTTGTATTATGTAGACTGCTTGATAGTTATCCTGTGTCACTGGCTTCACAAAGTTTTCTGTACTATTCAAAATAAAAATTCTAATAACTTTTTTTTTTTTTAAAAAAAAAAAAAAAAAAAAAAAAAAAAAAAAAAATCAAATTTTCTTCAAACATCAGACAAAAAACTGCCATCATGCAAGATCGTCTTACTTGCTCACCTGCATATAATGAAAAAAATATGAAAAATGCTCAAAAAGCCAGTTTTCAGCCATAACTCTGGTTTTCCAAATTTGTCATGTAAATTACATGACACAATTTGTCTTGCGTGAATTTGGTTTAGAATATTTCAGTTAAATAGACAAAATCTGCAACAGACTAGGTACAAAATTGGCTTTTAATACTTAACCAATAGTTTCTTCCTATGATTCCACCATAGACTTACATTCAAACAACCTTTGATGCAAAGATTGAGAAGGATTACTGAAGCATTAAAAGGGAAAAATTTCCAAAGAGCCTATTAACCCCAGCTTCACAGTAAACATGCAAAGAAGTGGGGGGGGGGGGCGTTTATGCATTTGCACTTGAATCAAGCTCTGATGCTTCATCTGTTTTTGTTTGATTATTAGATTTGTGAACAATGCCATACTATTTGAAAGTTATTATGGCTATAGGAAATTTACTGAATATCTAAAACATTGAAACAAGTTAACCCTGAGCAATGACCACACAAGGTTCTTGTAATGAAATTCCTTTAAGAGCAAATCAAACACCTGCAAAGGACATAGCATAAACAAAGAAGATGGTGGGAAGGAAGTACCTTATTATACCAACAGATAATGCATGCAAGCAGATATTTCTAGACAGTGGGGTGCAGTTATACAACTGCTGGCATGTACACCTGGCCAAGGCCTGGTACCTCAGCTAGTATATATATATTTCAATAAAGGTGCAATTAATTTACAAATTCATGAATTATACAAAAAACAAATACAAAGGTTAATGATTTCATTGGCGAGAAATCCATCGTTGCGAACAATTCAAATAATATACAAAAACCCTGAACCTGTTTATGAATGAAAAGATCCTTGTTTCTATAAATTTCTGTTGCATAAGTTATTATTTTTACAAGAATTCATATGTTCCTACAGACATCCTCAGGTATGGAATAGATTTCGTTCTTGTTTTTACTCTCAGTAATAAGAGGACAATGAAAATATATGTATTGTTGTAATCCGAAAAATGCTATTAGAAATGAGTTATTGTTTTTGGAGCGTGCAGTCGCAACGCTGAGTTTGAATTTAAATTTTACAATTGTGCGTTCTTATACAAATATGGTGATAAGTGAATTCTTTTTTACTGGTAAATTTTCTGTCAAAGTGGCATGAACTTTATTGTTCAATAATTACAGTAATGTCGAGTAATGAGAGTAAAAACAAGAACAACATCTATTCCATACCCGAGGATGTCTGTAGGAACAGACGAAAGCTTGTAAAAAATAAGAACTTATGCAACAAATTTATAGAAACAAGGATCTTTTCATTCATAAACAGGTTTGGGGTTTTTGTATATTTGAATTGTTCGCGATGATGGATTTCTCACCAATGAAATCATTAACCTTTGTGTGTGTGTGTGTATATATATATATATATATATATATATATATATATATATATATATATATATATTACACACACTAATAAAAATTCAAATATTTTGTTTTTTGGTCTTACTTTATCTGAATGTTAAGGACTTCTCAAAACTATAGAAATGCCAAAATGTTTGTGGCCTTATTTTTATCTAAGTATGTGACCCAGTTACTTCAATTTAAACTTTTTTTTATTTCATTTTTTGTACAGGTTCTTTGCATATTGACATGCAATATTTTTTTTCTTCTTCCCCAGTAGCCTATGTAGAAATACATTTTTAATACCCCCAAATCATACAACAGCTGAAATCACCCAACAGTGGGTGATATCACCCAGTTTAGGAAACGCAGTCATAGACACATCCTAAGCCAAAGTTCCTATCTAAAACCAAGGCTATCAGATAATTCTTTTCAAATAAGATTTGGAGTCAGCACTTTATAATACAGACATTTTACCCAGTTTGCTTTTTCTCAAACCAGAATTGTAACCATTTTTACCACTTACTACAAATAGAAACAGCAAGAACTAAACAGCAATTTAACGCTCAGCTGATGCAGACAGTAATCAAGATTCCAATTTCACTGATCAGTGACCAAATGAATACAAATATATAAATGCAATAATTTAAAAAAAAAAAAAAAAAAAAAAAAAAAAAAATCACACCTTTGATGTTACCTTTGGTAGCTCACCATATAGTTCAGCATTTGATGTGTGAATTGTCCAGAACACATTAAATGCAACCTTGAGCATTCTTGTGTAACCCACATCTAGCTGTTCCTCCAGAGACTTGGTTATAGTTGATGTGTCTGCCCCGTAGAGCAAGGTAGATTCCACTGTGCAATGAAATTGCATTTTTAATCTTCTGGATAATAGGGAGCTCTATCTCTTGCACGATTCCATTTTTTGATGCAATCCATGCAAGACATTTTCTTAAAAAATATATTTTTCAGAACTGTGTCCATGAACCTAGGTACTTGAAGTGGTCTACAGTCTTCAATGTTTGGCCACTTCCACAGGAGCTTCATGGTTGAAAACTTGCAGAAATCACAAGTCTAGCAGAACTCCATATCAGATATAAAATTGGTAGTAAATTAGAACTGACAGACAAGCATGAGAAGAGGAAAGACATTTGTAGACCCACTGGAAGACTCAGATATAGAAACAACACAGGATTATTATTCTAGAGAGAGTGCTTAATTGAAGAAACATACAGATGATTATAACTACAAATTTCTTCAGAATAACAATTGTTACTTTTGAAACACTATGAAAGAATCCACCAAATTAAGGGTTGGTTTAATTCTATGATTTCAAAACAGGTTTACTGGTGAAAGAAACTCCAACACTAAATTTTGAAACTCATGGTCCACCATTTGCAAGTTACTGTTGCTGGCAACAAAAATGTCTGCCTCTTCATCTTAATCCTTAAATACAAACTCATGAATATTCATAGGATTGCACTCCTACATGTACACTTCTTGTATTGCAAATGGCTATTTACACACAAACCATCAAGTTTATTTAATGAGAAATTAGCTGTAGCTAAACAAAGTCCTAATACTATGAGGAGCTACTCATGGTAGAAGATTACTGAATAAGCTGCAGGACATTAAATATAAGAGGTAAAATAAAGCAAAGACAAAAGATAATGATTGACTTAATTTGACCAGGTTTAAAAAAAAACATTTTTGTTGACCAATTACAGTATACACGGCCACTTATTTTTTAGCATGAATTTTAAGCTCACCAGCAACTGGTCAACAAAATTGCATGATTTTTAACCTCTTCAAAAGAAATTACCAGTGTATAGTGCAATAGATTTTTTTTTTTTTGCATAAAAACTGATCATATATAACTAATTTCTATACTTGAGTATATACAGTATTTGCCACAGTAGAATCATTGGCAACTAAACTGGTTCCCCCACCAGGTTATTCTGATGAGTAACTAGATATCCAGCAGGATTAAAAATGTATCCTGTCAAAGGTCAAACAAACCTTGTAAGGATGGGACATGTAACCCAATGCGAGAGAGGAGTTCTAAAGTTACATAAGCAGCAAATACAATGCTGACACAGCATTACTAGGTAGAGACCAGAGACTATAGTCTCGATGTCTGGGACCAAAGTGACCCTTCAAATTAGAGGCCATTGACTCTGGTTTGATCTGGAAAAGAAGTTCAGCCAGGTATACTTTGCCCAAAACATGCTAGACATGAATACTTCTCCACCTTTCAACCCAGGTAGGTGGAGGGGACCGTACTCAGCTACCTTATGACCACACATGAACTGAATATTGATGACAAAAACTCAATTTTAATAGATTTATTTTTTTTTTTTTTGTTAAATGATACAGAATTTCTACAAATTTACCTGTCTACATCAATTTGTAAAAAGGTGCACATGTGTGTGTATGGGGGGGGGAACAAAGAACAAGCTAAATTAACAAACCTATTAAGTTAAGACTTTTCCAGCAGATCTACACAAATACAATGAAATAAATTCCAATCTCTGAAAGTGAATGGGTTTAGCCAATCAGCTTTGACAAGACTGGAATTTCTAAAGACAAGATAGATTTTATCAACACCTATTTGGAGATTATATATATCACACACATATACTCACAAGTCTGTTACATTTTTTTTCCTAGGAATTTCTCTATTAATTGCTTTTTAATGTGCTCTTAGCACTAATAGAATTTTGTACCCTTGCTAAAATTGAAATTTTTCCTTAAAATAAAATTCCAAAATTTAAGTTTTGCTGGAACAAAAAAAACAAAAAAAACAAACTAATTTTGATAAACATGTTTACCCCCTTCACCTAAATTAAGGTTTATTTTTTTCTCTATTCAGTTGTTTTTTTGAACATTAACAGTTTAAGAATTAAGGTTATCCAGTGTTGCCTGGAGTAAAGCTTTCTGAAATTTTTATTATAAATGATCAACTGTTTATAAAATCCAGAAACATTTTGAAAATGGCGACAAAGTAGGATGGACGTGGAATGAACAGCTGGTATTTAGAGACAAACTGTTCATGAGAGACAAAACAGCAGGGAGATGCTAGGCCTTGAGCTGCATCTGACCATATAAGGAGAAGGGAAAGAGCCACTTCTGTTACTTAGATTAATAAGCTAATAAGAAGAATCGGTACGCGAGTCTCTCACAGGAAACTTCATTAACAGAACTACAAAGAGTAAATACTAGAAAAAGTAATTTGGGAGTAAAAGCAATTTTTTGTTTTGTCGGGCTTTTAACTCTTGATAGGATAGAAGTTAATAGTTGAAACAAACCATACTGTGGATATCACTTTTTCAGTTTTATTAAAAAAAAAAAAAAAAAAAAAAAAAAAAATTTCCAGACTATCAAAAAGAGAAGAACCAAAAGTAACAGAAGAGAAAAATCAAGCAAAGTTCAAATTTCAGATGAAAATGTTAATTTCCCACTTCTTGAAAATACAAATCCATCTCCTTCAGCTCTGGAGTAAGAAGCAGGGTAGAGCAAATTCTTTATTTGTTAGGGGTAAGGGGAAATTAAAATCAAAACTAGAGTAGAATATATCCACTACAGTCAAGAGTAAAAATAGCAAAAAGGCAGACGATAGTGTTTGTAATCACACCCTGTAAGCATGAAGGACCAACTAGATCTAGGATATTAAAAACATACGCACACACATTTTTATTACTTTTAACTAGGTACCACCAAAGAAAAAAAATGATACCCAAGGTTTAAAATGAATTTAAAAAAATGAAGTCTTTCTTAAAGCTTTTAATTCTAATTTCAAGCTAATAGATTAATGTTAATATTTCCAAAATTCTTAAGATTATGATAAAACTATATTTATGAACTTTAAGACATTTTTTCAACATGTTTATTTTTTAGTTAATCATTTAAACAATTTACCCATCGGACATTATATACAATAATACTGTTTTTTTTGGAAGCGAGTCTCGGATCATTATGACTAAATACAGGTTTGTGACAGAGTTAGAAGTTAAAAATTTGACCTCTTCATACAATGCGTAGAATGCTTCTACATACTTCAAAATATTTAACTTGCGTTAGAATACATCAATTAATTTAAAAGCAAGATTCAAAACATTTGTCAAACGACTTTGGTAAAAAAAAAAAAAAAAAAAAAAAAAAGCGTAAAATAAAAGGAATTTATTTCATAAATTTGTTTATGAAAACATTTAACTATAAGAATTAAATCCATGTAATTTGACACATGGAAACAGCTGTTATATTAATTTCTAGATATTTTTCGAGTTTGATAATTCAAATTTTCAAGTTAAATTTGAAACTTGCTTCAGAATGTTTCTCTCTCTCTCCTCTATATATATATATATATATATATATATATATAAAATATATATGAATTGCCCTAAAATGTAGGTTTAGTCATTTTTCCATTTTTTTTTTAATTTTTGACATGTGTAAATTAAAAGCCAAATTATTAAAGTTTTAAAAATGAAAAAACAAAAATAAATTGGTTAATTTTTACGTTTTTTTTTTTTATAAAACAAAACTCAAAATTTTAATTTCTTCAAGTTAATCACCTTGAATAATTTTATACAAATGTTCCTAATTTTTATGCTCAAAGTGAATTTCATCACCATTTAAGAAATAAGGTTTAGATATTAGCACATTCCAATTTTACACAATCAAAAGTTCTTGAAGACTTTATCAAATCAAGGTCCATTTATGATTACCTGCATGGCATGACAAAATCTTGTTTACCTTTTAAATTCTTCCTTGTATTTTAATTTAGTTTATGAATGAAAAACTAAAATTTCTTTCAAGAAAAAAAAAAAATCTTCAATTAAAAACAAAAAAGTTGAAGTTTGCTTGACCTTATTTATTAAAAACAAAATTAATTCTCATAATTAGATCCTAATGTTTCCATATTTATAGAGGAGATTGATAACAACTGGCTTAATGTGATATGGCTAACAGTACGGTACACCTAATAGGTGTGGTGGGAGAGGATAGCAGGTGAGGCAGAATGATTGAAAGACAAAATTAGAAATGGTTTAAAAATTCATATGCCAAAAATAAGATTTCTGAATTTAAAATATAGATTACATGCATTAGTCTAGTAGCTATAATTATTAACCAATTTTATCTGTGATATTTTTGCATTATATCAAGTATTAAGAATATAGTAGAGTTTGCAAATTGGAGGAGAGTTATCAATGATGACGTTCCGACTTTGAATATGCAGTTATCTCCCTTTAACACTACATTTTTTTTAATGTAGTTTTTATCACAAAATTTGGTGAGGCACAAGCAAATTTTCATTCCAAAAATGCAGTTCAGAGAAAAAAAAAATTAGAAACCACTGCATTAAACACTGAAATCAAGCAATATGAAGTCTGTCACTACCTAGATGGGTGACTGCTTAACAATACTAAGTGCTGTAACATTAGATGCATGCTTGATGTAAATGTCTCGGAATTGGAGAGCAAACTTCCAATTCCTGTAGTATTCATTATGTTCATTTACATGCAACTACCCTAAGAAAATTATGAATCCACCTCTCCTCTCCCCAGCTATTGGTTAATTAGGACTTATCTCCAAAGAGAAATGCTTACAATCTAAAAATATTTTCTGGCTTTAATTAAATGGCAAAAGGTTGATTAAAGCCTTTAAAAAAATCTAGATCAATATAGATGAGACAAGTCCTTTAGATTTTATTTTTCCATCACTAGCTTAAAAGTGTGTGTGTGTGTGTGTGTGTGTGTGTGTGTGTGTGTGTGTGTGAGAGAGAGAAAGACAGGATAATTGCACTGAAATTTCACTGTTAGCATAGTGCCGTCAAAAATTACAGGATTATATAGAGAGTGAATATTTTGGCAGCATGTTTTCATTAAGGCAGGTTTCATTAAACAATTTAGACAAATTTCGTCTATATATTTTTAATATGATCCTCTCACTGAGGGGGCTGTTGATAAAAAAAATTTGCTCTAGGGAATTATTCTTAAAATATTTCGAACCAAGTGTACTGTAGACTGAGAAACTTTAGGTTCAGTCTGCAGTACATTTTTAAAAAAGTTTTTCAAGTTTTGAGAAGTTAAGATGAGAAATCTTCAGCACCTTCATATAGGCATCTCACAGATATATATATATATATATATATATATATATATATATATATATATAGGTAGGTAGCTCACAGAAAGTTAGGATTTAAATTTGGTTGATAATCTGAGAGAAGAACAGTAAATACATGACAATTTTAATAACTCATTTTGACTTTTTTCCTGATCAAACAATCAGAAAATAGATCTTATTTCAACCAAATTTACGGATCTATTTGCGGAATAGGATTTGCATTAGTCATCTGAGCAGAAGTCAAAGTTAAAATAAACAATACAAAGTTCATATGACTAATATAAATCCTGTTAAAATAAGTTTTCTGAATATGCCTATCTGCATACAGTGGCTATCCAATCCCTGTTGCAAACACCTGCTCAAGCCCATCTGTGGTTTCTACTGCAACTATACTGCGTGGACTATACAGTTTTTGGGAGAGAGCCTGATTAACAGTGTTACATTAAACCCTCAGTCACAATGACTTGTGACTTCATGCTAGCACAACCATTAACAGTTGAAATAGTTCTGTGTCTGCTCAATTTCATATATATATATATATATATATATATATATATATATATATATATATATATACACACACACACTTCTATAAATATATAGAATCAAATTCCAATTGTGTTCATTACATTCACTTAAGCATAAATACCCTTGGAAAAAGGTATGAATTTATCTCCTCAGCTAAGGGTTAAATAGGACTTGAGAAAAAAAATGAATTCAAAGAATTCTTATAATCTCAAAATGTTTCAGCTTAAAAAAAAAAAAAAAATGGCTGATAAGCTATAAAAATATTTAAGTATAAATTTTAAACAATTTGTATTTCACCATGAACAGAAGTTTAATTCAGTTCTTGAATTGAGAAATTAAAAGAACCTGTTTATTATAATTTTAATTTTTATGTTAATATCTTGTAATATTAACGAAGACTATGCAGTTAACGGCAGACATAAATGGGTGTATTTCTCGTAATGGGCAGACTGAGTCTAAAAATATTGGTTGCTAGGAGACAAAGTGGTGCCACCCACGACTACAATGCTATCATTTAATTTTTATAACGAAAAAAACCAGGTCCCTGCCTCCACTCCTTTTCACATGTTTAACATTGCTTTGTTCCTTCATACACTGTTTGTTTGTTGCATTTTTATTTGGTATTAGTTTAAAAAAAAAAAAAAAAAAAAAAACTCATGAAAGTTAAAATTTTTTAAAGGTCTTTCAGATTCACAGGTCCTTTCTTGGCTCTCCAGACCCCAAACTGACATACCAGCTGAACCAAGACTACTGTTGGATATCCTTTGAAGTTGCTGACAACCTCAAATCATAAATTTTAATTATCTTTAAATTCAGTCTTACAGAAAAGCTGTAATTTCTTTAATTATGCCTGATATTTCACATTTGGCCATTACCTTCCTTTCCATGCACTGCTTATTTGTGCATGGTTTTTCCTTTTTTTTATTGCTAAAATAAGAGGCGTTTTTGTTTTTTTTAATTGCATTTTTATTTGATATAGGGGCCAAGCAGACACCTTGGCCAGTCTTGCCACTGCTTATAGTTGCTAATATATTGCCATGAGACAATAGGGCAGGTTAATTTTTTTACTTAAAACATTGCACTCATTGTGAAAGCTGGGGTTTCATGTGATTAGTACTGATGTCAAAAATTAGATTTATAGCTTTTACCAATTTTTGAGCATTTAGTTTTAAAGATACTGAGAAAAAAATGTGCAGAAATACAATTTCTGCAGGTTTTTGCTTACAAACCGACTTCAGAATTTTATTATTTCAAGAATAAATCTGAATAAAGTTGATTTTGTATTAGATACATTGAATGTAAAACATTCAAACCATAATTCTAAATCATGAATCACAAGCTAAATATGCAATTTTTTACTGTATTCATCAAAAACTAAAAGAAAATTCTAGATTACAAAAGAGGCTACTCAATAAGATTTGTTAGCCCATAATTAAAAAAAAAAAAAAAAAAAAAAGATAAAAGTGTATATAACACCATAATACTGCTGGGCACAAATTATAAGACAAGGTTTTAAATTTGCATTGTTTATTGAAAAAAAAAAAAAAAAAAAAAATCACTAAAACTACAGCACTGTATGACATTACATCATAATATAGTTAAATTGTTCAGTATAATTTCCCTTTGAAATAAATGAAGGTCTTTCTTGATGGCACAATGATTTAGTAATAATATACTTGTGCCATGCATCTTGTCCATATAAAAGTTGTAAAGCTTCAGTAAATTATAAATTTATAAGGCTATGCTATAAGGCTTTCACTGATCAATGGAAAATTTCCAATGCTACGAAAATTTAAAATGTAATCTTTTAAACTAGTTTCCTATAAAAAAAAAAAAAATCATGTCAAACAAATTTCAAATTGAGTGCAACACCACGGTTCCAAAAATCAACCTGTCCTAGTGAGGCAAGTGTTACTGCCTGGATGGTACCTGTCCTAGTGAGGCAAGTGTTACTGCCTGGATGGTACCTGTCCTAGTGAGGCAAGTGTTACTGCCTGGATGGTACCTGTCCTAGTGAGGCAAGTGTTACTGCCTGGATGGTACCTGTCCTAGTGAGGCAAGTGTTACTGCCTGGATGGTACCTGTCCTAGTGAGGCAAGTGTTACTGCCTGGATGGTACCTTGGAATAGCAGTTCTTTATGCAAAGCACCTAAAGTTTTTTATTCAAATTTAATTCTTCATCTTTTACTATTACCATTTGTCTAATTGAAGTGGTGCTACAAAAATTGTTTGCATAAAACTTGGAAAATGTTATCCAAGTCTTCCTCCTTATTTAACAAATTGGGATATAATTTACAAGCTTTTTTTTGGCGGGTGGGGGGGGGTATTTACAATATTGCTAGTTTTATATTTAATCCTATTTTGTCAATTTTCATTGAAAGAAGTTTATTTATATACCAAGTTTTATAAAAAGTGAAGTATCATTTGCTATTTTCAGTTTTGTCTTACATGTTCTTAGTTTTCCAATTAAAGTTTAAATTGAAAACAAGCAGTTTGTTTTTCAATTAAAAAATTAAAATTTGTTTACCCTTGAACAGATAACAAACATTTTTTTTTTTTTAATCTCCATCCACATATCTCTGTAGGTATTTATTCATGCATAGCAGGTCTTGGACAAAGAAAACATACACACATATATATATATATATATATATATATATATATATATATATATATATATAGCCTAGAACTATTCTAACTGACTGCAAATGAAACCTAACTTCCAGCCAAGTGGCACTTGATCCTAAAAATCTTAATTTATTTACTCTTCCTTCTATTTTGGAAATAAGCCCTTTGAAGCCCTCATTCCTAGAGTTTGCAATTTCTTATAAAATCAAGCCCAGATATATACACACAATATATATATATATATATATATATATATATATATATATATATATATGTGTGTGTGTGTTCTCACTGGCTGAAGAGAAGATCTGGTCTGTTGGTCACGACAGAGATAGCAAAATTATCCTAAGTGTCACCTACCTGCTGTGACAAGTGAATCCTCGAATGGCAAAATAAACTGGAAATAGGATTTGCATTAATTTCATGTTTTGTTCTTTTGTGAGCGTACTCAGGTCATCTTTTCAGATGACTAGCGTACGCTCACATACTGTGCATACTGACCGAACAAATATTTTTGTGCATACTGATGAAGTTGGGAATCAAAATACAATAAAGGAGGATTTCTTCAGTTGGAGAAAGAGAGATGATTCCAATTCTATATTTATATAATCATTAGCAAGTTAGTCACATTATTTTGGCCTGGTACCAGACTAAGTTTATACTGACACCCTAGGAATCTTGTTTAGTAGATTTGGCAGATTTGATTTATATATTTTTTTTTTTTTTAATGGTTTATCAACCCTTTGCAGGTTATTTAAAATCCAAAACTATTTTTAGAGTAAAAATTTTTTGGAGAATGACTTGGTGATACAAGTCTTAATTAAAAAGTAACCTGAAATACTAAAGAGTAAGTTTATTTAATAAAAAATCACCATTGGCTTCAACCACAACCTCAAGACAACTGGAATTTTGTACAACTCTTCTGGATGGTCTCCTTGTTTTTGGTGAATGCTGTCATAATCCTTGCCTTCAGTTCATCTTTGGTGTTTTAAGGAATTTTGTTGGTCTCAACTACAACCCACACATAATTAAGGGGGTTGCAGTCTAGAGAGTTAAGTGGCCAGATGTAAGGGGTGACGTGGTTGCAGAATTTGTCCAACACCTATGACTGGATTTTCCAGTTTGTGTGGTATTGAGCAGAGTCGTGTTTCCAGACATAGGGTCTTCCAGCAACCACCTTCTTGATCCAGGGCAGTAATACCTCAAGGAACTTGATGTAGGCCTCAATGTTGAGTGAAATCCTGTGGAAAGATGGATGCATAACATCACTAGTGATCATTCCAAACACCTTTGGTGGTATACCAAGTTCATCATTAGACTCATCCAACTCTCCAAAATCCCATGCCCTGTCCTCAGATTGATACCCAAACACTTAAGTGTTTGTAAGCAGTACAGCATGGTGTTTCCAAGTTTCTTGCAGAGTGGATTGTGTCTTGGTGTTCTTTTTCTCACACAGGGTTCTCAACTGACACTACTATACTAAAACATGCACAAAATTAATGTAAAATGGCTGTAATATATCCATCGCACACTGTATTATTACATACAAGAATAACTTTAGTATGTGAAAATTTTAAAATATGTTTACACTTAAGTTGCTTTCTGTAAGAATCTTGTCCACTTTAAAATTCAGGATCGGCAAATTTGAAGACAAAACATCAGTTTAGAGAATTTCCAGAGTCACTTCTCATTCATATGTTATCTACCATCCTATTTCCTCTCTTTCAAGTCAAACATTGCTCGTTAGGAGCAGTACTGTGGGGGCGGGATATAAATCCAAGCAGAATAGTTTCCATTCAAGAAGGGTTGGTGGGGGGGGAATAGCGTTTTTTTGTTTTCCTTTTCACCATAGTTGAAAAGTCAGTGCTTAATTTAAGAAAAAAAAAAAAAAAAAAAAAAAAAAAATTAAATAAAAATATTTCTTTAGGTATATAGAGGTTACAGATTTAATTTCACAGAACTTTCCGACTTCTTGTGAGCAAGAAATTCAGATTTGGTGTAGGCTGTAGATTTGGTTGAAATTTTTCATTAAATAAAAAATAAAAAAAGCATTTCAAATAGGTGCCATGGATGAAGATATGAATGATGAAAAGTTATTTGAAGACTGAAATTTGGTCTTCTAAACTAATTGAAAGGGAAGAAGGAAAGACTCCATCCTACAATGTTTCCATCAAAAGCCTGTACGTTCGCATTTTGCAAAAAGGTCTTGTGATTCAGCTCTTTCATCATTTATGTATTTGTTCATAAAGTGAAGTCTCCTGGAAATAATCCAAAAATGGATAAATACTTAAGGAATTCTGGTCTCACGGGTATTGATACAATTAAAAATTCTAGTGAGCAATACACTAGCCAGGAACTATTAAATAAGAGAAAAAGAAAGGATGCCCCTTGTGTGGTCCTAAAATGAATAGGAAAACGCAAACTACCAAAAACACGGCAGTCAAAGCCATTTGAAATTATTGTGCAAAATACAGTGATGAATTTTAATTTTTTTAAAAAAATTAAAATTTGAATTAAGTTCTTAATTTCAAGCTAAATGCAAAAATGTATTGTAATTTTTGTTTCAGTGAATAAATTGATTTATTTTTCAGGCACCTCAGCGTGGGGGCACCTCGGCGTTAGCAATCTTGTCTTGCTAGGTCAGTTACTACCAAAAAGTGAGTTCAATCCTCACTGGGTGCCCCATACTTTCGGCCTTGTGCCACATCTAAGGTACGCTTGGAAAATCTTTACTATAAATTTATTTTTGTCATCTATAATTATACATACCTAACAAAAAAAAAAAAAAAAAAAAAAAAAACTTTAATACCAATGCAAGTATAAGTACTGAGAAATGATATCCAAATAAGGACGTTGATCCATTTTTTTTTTTTTTTTTGAAAAATGCTAAAACTCATCAAGAGCAGACAAATGCTTTGTTGTCAAATTAAATGTGGCATCCAGATTCAGAAATGTAAGCAGGCAGAGGAGGGCGATGTCTGCCCTTTAAAAGCTGACAATATTTAGCCTATATGACATGACACCACACAAATATTCTAGCCCTGACCTGTTAGACAAGGACAATTGCCATCAGATAAATTGTTTGCCATAAGCAAAAGAAATAATTTCAAACCTTGATTGACTTATTAGCCTGTTTGCCAACTTTTTTCAGACATGGTTACTCAATTTTAGTTGACTGACTTTTATATATCTGTTTATCGCATTGTTAAACTAAGGTCAACTGTAAATCCAAGATGGCTGGAAGTTAGCAGTAAACAAAAATGATGGCCTATAGATATCTAGGTATCTGTTAAGGTTCTAAAACCCATTTGTGGATGTTGGTTATTTTGATACATTGGAATGTAAATTGATTAAGCAGTTCAAAGTGTTATTCCAGTCAAAAAAAAAAAAAAAAAAAAAAAAAAAAAAAGCTGGTCCAATCTCAGTGGGTAGAGAGGCCACATGACATGTTTAGACAGGATAATTAACCAATCAAATGGTTCTATCTAGTTTTCAAGACCTGTAAGTTTGTAGTGAATCCAAAAAATAAAATCAAGCTGACAACTTGGAAGTCAGTAATAGAAGATCCACTTGTTAGCAGTGCAGTGTTTTAGACATTGCTGCAATACCCTTACAAGAATGTGCATGAACAAACCTCTGAGCATCAGCATTAACTGAAACACATACCAACAAACCTTTTAAATGATGAAGCCGAACTTAAAACAGAATGCTAAACAACTTTTCCCCAGAAACAGTCTATAGTTTTGGAAATATTTGTGTAAAATTTTATCTGATTTTTTTTTATAAAATCAGAGCAATCTTGAACCTTTGTGCCTGCAAAAAAAAAAAAAAAAAAAAAGTAAAAGACAGTTCCCTCCTCCACCACTATTATTTTAACTACCTTCAATCCTCAGCAATGTCCTTTTCAAGTGATAAAACAATTGAATTATTAGATTATTTGCACTATTCATTATATTTTTTATTAGAATGGTTTGTGAAACTGACTCATTGCTTCAAATTTTATAAAATGGTAAATAAAAATTCTTATAGTTGATTCACATTTTAATTAGTAAATGTTTATAAAGTTATGAATAAAAAAATTGTTTTCATATTTCTTTATAACTTGGTAAATGATAAATAGTACATTGCATTAATTTTAACTGTATTAGTTTTTAGAATGTAAATATAAAATTATCAATCTAATAAATAAATAAATAAATAAAGTTTAATATTAAAATTCACTTTCACGTTTAGATTTTATTAAATTTAATTAGATTAAATTAAATTTCTAATCATCATGAGGGGGGGGGAAGTACTTAAAATTATAACAGCATCAAAAGGTAAAAGCATCCTTTTGACACTTCTTGTGAGCATGAAGGTCCAAGATATCCAGAGTTTTATTATCTCATCTAGTTCTTATTTTTTAGTACTACTTGGCTATTGCTTGCTCATCTCCAGAGTTCAAGTACACATTGCCTGGCCCAGGGAGTGACCATATAAATTACCAAATGTTAAGCTATGCAAATCGCCTTAGTAGACGTAGAGAAATAAATACAATATAGGAGACACTAATAAAGACAAACAAATGACAGCAAAGCTTCAACTGCAGCAGCAATCAAAACAGGACAAGAAACTGGTAGCAATAACTAAACAGTAGTAAAAATAAGAACTAGATATATCCCTAGACAGGCATTGAAGGAGACCAGTCTACTACCCCTAAAGTAAAAGGGTAGAATTTAGAATTCTTGAATATATTGATCTGGATAACCTACAGGGTGGGCAATAATTAAGGAGTACTAAAATAAGGACTAGACAAGATATCCCTAGATATGTGCAGTGGAATGGGAACAGTCTACCTACTGAAGATTAAATAAAGGATTCAATATGGCATTCCTTGTAGGTTACCCAAATTGATATATGCCTGATGAAGGCCAAAGGGCACAATAGCTGAAACATTGAGATAAAGATGAGGACAATAGTCTGTATATAAATAATGATAACTCATCCCAGAAATCCTAAAATCTGGCCCATTGCCAGGATATTATCAGTAGGGAGGATGTCAACTTCCTAATCATGGGGTCTGTGGATTGGGAACCCATTCCAGAGAGCCTTTTTAGGAACAGGTTCCAAACCAGTGTTCCATGGACCCACAAAACTAAATTACATCAGTTTAGTATTACTAAATTTTAACTAGTTTTATTTTTCATTTTACTTCTGCTTTTTATTTAAACATTAAAAATTGTATGTACTTGGACTCAACAGAAACTGGGTGAGCAATAACTGAGCAGTATTAAAAATAATAACTAGACAAGATATTCCTAGACAGTGGAATGAGAACAGTCTACCCCACTAGAAAAAAAGGGTTCAGTTCAATCCCTGGATAAGGCAGTCTGTAATTGGAATTGTTAAAAACAGAGCAAGAAATAACTGAGAAGTACTAAAAAAAATAGGAACTAGACAAGATATCCCTAGACATGGGTAGTGGAATGAGAACAGTCTACTCCCATAGATCAAATAAAGTTTTCAGTTTCCTGTTGGTTACCCAGATCAATGTACAACTGATGAAGGCAGGGAGTACAGCAGTTGAAACATGATAAAAGACAACAGTCAAAACATAAATCATTTATTGAATTTTAGATAAAATCATACCAATCCTTACTTTTAATACATTTTAAGGTGTTAATAATAATTTTCTGTTTATTAATATAATATAAAAATAGAATATTGTCTTTCATTAAGAAAGAAGCAAAAAACATGTTTCATTACAAATGACAGACAAGGTACTACGGTTAAGCTTTTTTATTTTTATTTAATTTTTCTTGTTTTTTCTGGACAAAGGGTATGTAAGAACTATCCAAATGTTTTATATTTCTGAACGCTTTCGGCTATACCTTTAACCCTTATCAAGGATGATAAGATGTTTCAGCTTAATTGAGTGTGTGCGTTACGTGTATGTCAGTGTGTGGTAGGGATGTTTTTAATTTCTGAATACAGTTAGCACATTGTGGCTTTGTTCGTAGTTAATATTAAGAGTTGGCTTTTTCTTTTTTTATTATTAAAGCTTCCATTATTTTTAGTTTTTTTTTTGCAGGTGGATGCAGTTAATATATTTGTGTTTTCTACTAGTATGTTCTAATGGAGCTGTGATCAGACAGGTGTAACATAATGAAACATGTATAAAGAAAGGAAGGACACACACACACACACACAGAGAGTAAAGTGTTCTAATTTTAAACATGTCAACAAATAGAGGAATATGAAACAACGATCTTATAGCATAGGAATTATTGCCCCATTTTTCACGCAGAAGAGACTACAAAACATATCAGACCTTGTGTATTCTTTTTATTTATTTTTTTTGTGTTTTAAATTTCAGTGAATTTTCCATCTTAGAAACAAAAAAATTATGCTGATGCACAAAGATTGCCAGATATATCAAATACCTTCTGTAAAAGAAAACAAAGTAGGCAGGTGTTGATAGCAATTATCTATCATCTTAACAGAGTATTTGCAATCTTGCAGTTTCAACTAAGTGTTCTAACAGGACATATCTGAAGATGCACTGGGATGGCCAAAGACTCATTCCAAAAGCTAAGCAAAGTATCAAGAGAAAAACTGTTAGAAACAATGAAATATATAGCAGTGAATATCACTCAAAGATGAAGAGAAATGTGGCTCTGCAGGAAGATGCTGAGGATACCATGGACTGAATATGTGAGCAACAAGGTTTTGGAGAGAATGGAAACAAAAGGAAACTTATACTTATCAGGAAGTAGCAGTTGAGGTTTCTGGGAACATAATGAGGAATGAGGGTTTGGAAAATCTGATACTCACAGGACAGGTTGAGGGAAAGAGGATCAGACAAAAGTATGTATGTGTAACATACTTTATCTTGAATTAATGGATGGTAGAAGAGTGTTCAGGAGTCAAAAAGACAAAACTTAAGAGTTACAAGCGACAGGGAGATATGGAGGGCCATGATTGCCCAAGTTCTGAAGGGATACTGCACATATAAATAAGTACAGTTTTCAGAAATGTTTCTAATATAACCTATTTTTGCCTTTAAATATTTCAAGATTTTTTGTATTATGCACAAGAAAATATGGTAATTTCAGTTGTTTTTTTCCAAGCAACTTAGGCCATCACTTTATTAATAAAATGGTACACATTGAAGAGAAATTAAGTTCAGAGTTCTCATCCTTTTTACCTTAGACTGTCACTCTTGAAATTATATATAAAACACTAATTCTTTTCTTACACTAGAGAGTATCTATGCATTTGCATACAATTGCTTACATGACATGTATACCTATCTATATTTATCCGTGTGTGCGTGTATATATATATATATATATATATATATATATAAAAAGGGGCACCCCGAGGTGGTGTAATGGTTAGCAAGCTTGTCTCACTAGAACAATTACGACTGAGTAGTGAGTTCGATCCTCACTGGGTGCCCCATACTTTCGGCCTTGTGCCACATCCAAGCTATGCTTGGAAAATCGCTATATATAATAAAAAGGCTTAAACACTAATATTCCATGGAATATTAGTATTTAAGCCTTTATTATATCCTTACTGTCCTGGACATTGAGTTCTACCTGGATTCTATCCTCTTGGAATTATTTTTTTTATACAAACATATGTATATATATTTATATATTTTAGATATATGATTGCATGTGTACATTTACCACTAATATCTCTCTCTCTCTAATATATATATATATATATATATATATATATATATATATGCCTTTAATTATAATTAAATTTTTTTTGTATTATGCACAAGAAAATATGGTATTTTCAATTGCTTACAATATATCATTCAACAGCTGTTACACCACTTAAGCTAAGAAAACCAATAATAAAGAACAGAAAAAAAAAAAAAGTAAACTGGATAGCCACATTCCTCGTTTTCTCAAGCACTAAGCAAAATCACTTTGAAGTTTTTACTTACATGAGATTTAGTAATAGAAAACTGAATTTTTACTTGATACATTGTTAGCCATTCATTTTAGAATTCTACAGATGAAGAATACCAAAAAGAGGATGGTAAGAGATTGCTGGCAAGAGAGGGTGCAAGAAAATTTTATTTATTCAGCTACCAACAGTATTCTGGATAGTCCCTCTCCAGTGGGGATTATCTATAGTTATTATATTCCATCAGGTTTTTTGTTTTACAGGAATAGTACCTGCACCCAATGTCCATCTTTGTACAGCTTCAGGTGGCCAAGTTGGCCTTCCTAGACTGGTAGTAAAGCCAGTTTAGCCTGCTATTCAACCTATAGCTGGGTGAGAAGAGATGGATTCAGATCTTTCAAGGATATATGCAAAGTGAGCAAATTTCAAGCAAAATTTGAATTTGGCTCAAACTTTTCCAGAGCCACTAAGCATATATCCATTAAAATTACTGCTCAAGGGATAACATCTGAATAGTTTGTATTTCAAGACATTTATCCTTTAAAATTTATACTTACAATCAGAAAAAGACAGGAAATTTATGGGACATAAGGAAAGATTGCTTGGAGAATTTAACACAGTGCATACTGAAGGCAAGACAAGCAGTAACCTACTTAAGCACCAACATTGTTCTGTTATCCATTCATACAAAGACAAAATGCTAAAAATTACCAACAAAATCAAACAGCAAGTGAACATGATTTTGGAATGGTTTTTTTGTAGAGATAGGAGATAGATTTTTCTTTTTATATTTATTTGGTCATGCTAGCTCGGAAATTCATGAGTATCACACCAACCATCATGATCATGCAATGTCAGAAGGTCATTAAAGTGGCATTGTGTGTCAGAACATAGCTGGTCAATGTATCTAGTTGTTACACAACCATTCTTTCTTCATGATTAGGTGTCCTGAGCAGTAGCCCACTTGCAACTTCTTGCTTTAGTTGCCCGCAGTCTCCTGCAAAGCACATTCTGCATTAATCCAAGACTGTAGAAATATCAAGGATGGACATATAGAGCAGTGATTTAGTTGGATGTTGTCTTCAAGAGGTCTTATGTATAGCTCTCAGCATCCAAATGTAGGTTCCATCAAGCTTAGACTAGGGTTTTAGTCATTGTTCAAGCAGTGGCATCAAACATTAAAACCATCTCTACAATGGTAAGAAAGAAACTCCATTTTTCAGATTACATCCATTTTATTCAAGGTGGGCCAGGCTTTAGCTATGCGAAGCTTCACATCTTTTTAGTAGAATTTATATTGCTTCCTGGAGAGGTAAATGATTCAACAGATTTTATTGATTTACCCGAGTTTGTATTGTGCCTTGCTGGTTGAAGCTCTATGAATTCAGTTTTAGGGGCATTGACAGAGTTCAACATTGTTGGTAACATTTTCTAGATGATTTAGGAGAACTGTGACATTGGTAATGGTGTCTGCAGCGATAGTGGGGTCATCTGTATAGTCAATATCTGTCATCCTTTTTTTTGCAGGACATCAACTCGATTCTTGGTGGCAAGATAAAATTTAAGAGTTCTGAATGCATAGTCAAAGGTGATAAAGAGAAAAGGTGCAAAAGCATCACCCTGAAGGATTCCTGCTTTGATGTCAAAGAATCTGAGAATCTAACCAAAGTTTTTATATTCTGCTACAGCATCATTATGGCTGTTACAGACTCGGGGGGGATGCCATATGCCAGAAGGCTCTTCATTTTTTTTTCTCTATGTACAAAACTGAAGGCTTTAAAGAAATACAAAAAAGGTAAGGTGACCTGTATATTCTTTACCCTTTCAATCCATTGAACAGTCAGGATTTGTTCAATGATATATATTTTTTTTCAAATGCTTTTTTTTGGGGGGGGGACCTTTACTGCCAGCTGTATTCTGTTGAGAAGCATAGAGCTGTAAATTTCTGCATCCATGAAAGAGTGATTCCTCTATAATTTTTTTTTTGCCAACTAAATCTCTAGTGGGAAAGCAAAGATGCAGCCTTCTGTCCATCTTTCTATGATTTCTCCATTATCGTATAAGTTGGTCATTTGTTTAGGATATACATTTTACCATTGTATTTCTTAAGTTAAAATGGCTTTCACCATGTGATACTCTTCTCATATTGCCTTAAAATATAACTTCCTTTCTATAGATTTATTGTAAACTAAACTTGACTTATGTTTAGCCTTCTAGGTCCCCTTTGATTTACCTTGTTCTGACGATACTCGTCAGAAGATTTTTTTTTTCCCCTTTTGACCGTCTTCAAAATTTTGACTGCTGTAAAGTATTTATCTGAATGTTTGAGGTATGTACACTTGCAAGATGGACATGTATCAGCAAGCAGTACAATGACATTGCAGTAAATATTTACAATGTAAGAGAAAGAAAAAAAAAGTATATTTTTATTCAAAGGACTACAGAAATTCTGCAAGGACAGAAAGGAAAAGACACTTGCCCAATTGCTACAATCTCTTCAAGTCTAGGATTGACTTTTATCTAGACTACATTATTTCCTTGTGTGAGCTTACAACAACCTCATTTAATAACCTTCAGTAGCCCTTGAGCCTTATATCAAGAAAAAAAGTGTTTAAATACTGTCAGCAATTCAATATAATCACTCCACTTGTTGAAAAATATGAAACCAAAAGACACAATGAGTTACTCTAACAAATGTTTATGATTATGTAAAATTATAGTTTCATTTGGGAGGCATTAAAATTTACAAGCCATTTCTTGTCCAAGTAAACAACTGATTGGAGGTCATTTTCAAGAGCTTCTGCCAGTTTTACTTCATCACACCTATCAGACTTACTATTAAGACTAGAGTAACTGCATTGCTACATGTACATCCATTTAAGCGGACTAACCAAATTATGGCATTATCAGTGCAACTTCTGTATTTATTGCAGGTTGTCTGTAGTACAAAACTTTCAAAATATACCATTTAAATGGAATTGGAAACAATCAGGATAACTTACCAGACATCTTGATTGGGAGATTGTTTTATGCAAGACCTGAAAAAGAAAAAAAAAAGTTAGTAATTAGAACAGGTAAATTACAAGAATGACAAATGTCAGACTCTAAAAGACAAAGTTTGTAATATAATGGCATTCTGTAGAGCATTTTAAGTTACCTTTTGAAAGAAATTGATTAGCAAGGATACATGTTAATTTTAATTTCTAAATATTCTTTACAATAGTTGAAGAAAAAATTATACACACACATATATATATATATATATATATATATATATATAACTGAACTGAGCAAGACAATGCCACTAAGACCCAGGGAGTTATGTAGGTGTGAAAGAATAAGAACTTTAAGTGAGTAAAAGAACAAGGATTCAGGAAGACAAGATGGTGATGTTGCATTGAAATTTAAGACTTTAGTTATCAGGGAAGCAAAAGATAGGAAAGTGTTCAACAGGCAAGAAGTGAGAGAAAAACTGAAAAACTTACAGATGCATCTAACTAGTTCAACAGTGAACCTTGTTAATCTATTGGTATGCTTAAATTCATGCAGCTGCAGTGCTTAGGCAGAAAGTGCATCAGAACTATTGCCATGAAAATATTTCTAGAAACGACAGAGAGAAGCCACATCTGTGAGAAAGTGAAATCAAGGATCCAGGCCAAAATCAGTTACATTACAAAACCTTCTTTGAATTTGTCAAGAATCATGAAATATATAGTAAAAGCCCCAGCATAGGGTTTTTAAGGGTGACTGTATAGTAGCTAGAAAATCTGGAGCCTTTAATACACAAAAGTCACTTCAAAAATCCAGAAGTCTGAATTTTCTTCATTAGGCTTTTGTGTAATCTGCTCTTATTTCTACATTGATATTATTCAATAAGCAGAGGACCAAATGAGTCAGTAGGAATTACGATTGATTACGTTCTTAATTGAGGATTATTGCCTTTAGACAATGTAGTCCAAAAGAAAGCTTAACTTATCTAGCCTCGAGACTTATGAGTAATACAAAGTCATCTGCAAGACAAGCCTAAAAAAGAATATTCATAGAATATTACAGAAGATTACACAAAAGTCTAATGATGAAAGGTGAGTAGTCAGCAGCTGGTGACTGCTAGTACATTGCCAACAGAAAGTTTTGTAGATTCTAAGTGCACTTTCATGTGTTGGGCGGATAGTAATACAGCCAGCTATATTTCAACAGATGCAAAGAATATTTGCAGCTAGACAAACAATTATTAAAAGGACATTGCCAGGAATCAAAACTAAGTAAAGGCTTTCATTAGAAGAGATGTGGGCATATAAGCCGATTTACTAAACTTGGCTTATTTAAGACCCAAGGTATAAGGCACCTGGTATTAAGCATTATTTGATAAATATTGTCAACACCACAAAATTCCCTACTTTATGAAAATATAGATAATATTTCACACACTGGCAGAGGAATGAACTTTCAGTAATAGACATTTTATATAACACTTATTAAATGAAGATGTTAACAAAGAGGTTATGAAAGTGGCAGTCATGTTTGATTATTCAATGAAAAGTGTGTGTGTGTGTGTGTGTGTGTGTGTGTGTGTGTGTGATCTCTTTTCAAAAAGAAAATGACAAAGTGCAAAAGTTTTCTTGTGGCAAGTTTTGCTCTTTAGGACTTAAAAAAAGAGAACAGGGGAAACCTCAAAGAACATAAATAAAAGATTACATGATCACAGAAGACATTTTACTAAATACAAACATGTCAGTTGCTCACCTTAACAAAACAACCTCAATTTTGGAGGAAAAAAAAAAAAAAAAATGCTACTCTGATCATAGGAGAAAATTCACTACAACAGAAATGTCTAGAGTGTGCCTTGATTGCAAAGTCATCCACAGTAAATTTCACCATTCTTGGCAGAACTATTATCAGTACGGAATATCTACTAACAAAAGGGATGGAAAGAAAAATTTTTAATTTAAAATTCCCAGCATCCCTCATTCATGCACATGTGTAGTGGCAGCAACATATTTAATCCAATGAAGCCATAAAAGATGAAATGCATCACAAGAACTCCTTCCACTGTCATACATTTTTCCCCTAATATAGTTCCCAATATATAAAATATATATAGTTATCTCTCATAATTGATGGCCTGATGATTGTGTTTACCATGAAATAGTGTTGTCTGAGTATTCACTTCAATGGTCATACATACACTTTTTTTTTTATTCCCCATCTATCAGTTTTAGGTGCTTCATCATTTAGTATTTCAGACTAAAGTAATTTCAACACTTTTTTTTTTTTAAAAAAAAAAAAAAAAAAAAAAATTGTTCTTTATATATAAAGATTTATATACAGAGCACAATGGATAAACTGAACAAATTACAAATAGAAAACACTTATTTTAACAGGCAAAATATTTTAAATTTTGCCAAAATACAAGAATCTATTCATGTGTGAAATTAAAGATAAAAAAATGGTGACAATTTACTCATTTCAGCCTGTATATTGCTTTCCAATATATAAAAATATTTATTCATTTCAGTTTTCGATTTTAAAAATGTAGTAATAATTTTTCAAAAAGCTCAGGTTGTTTTAGTAATTTATTTTCATTGTTATTTTTGCTGTTTGCATTTTTGATTGATTGTTGTAGGAAATCTTTTTCCTTATTTTCCATGATTTTTTTTTTGTTTTTGTTTTCAGTTTCAGATATTTGGAAAGCATAGTTTCTTTTACTATTGGGGAAAGATGTTTTTTTGTGCATAGTTTCTTTCAATAAAAAAAGAAATAACAGTTTTATGGTATAGCTATGTTTAGGAGCAAAAGTGCTCAATATCCAATTGAGTGCATGTAAATATAAAGGCAGACACTGAGGTCCACACCAAGTGGATAGGTTTCAAGCCTTAATGCAATCTGAAACTTGCATTCAGACAGGAAACAGATTTTGGTTATAGATGATCTTTTGTGCGGATATGCATTTTCTAAAATTAAGTATTTTTATCAATCTGACAGTTTATCATCACTTTAAAATGTTATTTTTAATGGATACTCATATTCAAGTAAATTCTCCATTCGTTTATTAAAAACAGTATATTTTTCATCTACCAGCCTGAATATTCAGGAAATCTCATTAAAAGAAAAATATGTGCTCCCCAACAGGATTTGAACCTGCATCCCTCTGGACAGAAGGAAGTTGTTAGACCTAACATGCCAGAGTAGCCTTGCAGATCAACAAACACACACAAATGCCTACTCATTTGAGTAGACACTTGGTTTATTTATTGAACAATAAATTCATCAACCACAGAGGTTTGTTGTATAGGCCCAAGAGGTTAAAAAAAAAAAAAAAAAAAAAAAAAAAAAAAAAATTATAAGGATATGTATGAAAGATAACAGTTAACCCTAGGCTTGAAGAGGGCAAGGTTGTTGTGATCAGGGAAGCATCCTCTTGGGAGTTTCACAAAGTAGCGGTTGTTTGGAAGAAACTGTCCAAATAGATCTTCCTTACTAATGGAATATGAAGGGAATCGAGGATTTGTACCAGTGTCCTTGGCATGGCAGGTCTTACCTAAGGTTAGAATTGGCGGAAATAAGGAATACAGCTCGTCAGAACTTCTGTCATCAAAATAATGAATAAGGCAACATTTCATCATCCACAAAGAGGTTTCTGAACCATCAAAACTAGAAAATGAAGATTGTAGCAGCATCTCGCCAAAGACAAGTATTTAATGAGAAATTTCTGTTGAAATATATTCTTATCCACCTAATACATAAAAGTGCATTTAGAATTTACAAAGTGTTTCCATTAGTAAGGTTCTAGCAGTCACCAGTTGCCGACTACTCTCTTTTCATCATTAGGCTTTTGTGTAATCTGCTCTTATTTCCGTAATATTATACAAATATTCTTTTTTGGCATGTCTTGTCAATGAGTCTATTACTCACGAGATGTTTCAAGGCTAGATAAGATTTCTATTGGAGGATTGCCTTTAGACAATGTAGTCATTCTCAATTAAGAATGTAACCAACCATAATCCCCACCTATTCATTTAGTCCTGTGCTTATTGAATAGGCACATAGCCAAGTGGTTAGAATGTTTACATTCTGGCAATGAGACCCGAGTTCTAATCTCATCATAGTCGATTTGTCAGGAAGGAGACATCCTGATGTTATCCGATTGGAGGGGGGGGGTCAATCCCAGTGTATGGCACTTTTTGGAAAGTACCATATGCTGGGATCAACCCCTCCATACCACAGGTTGACCCAAACGTGAAAATGGGTAGATGGAAACCTTGGATACCATTAATAGCTGTGCTAGCACAAAGTAACAAGTCATTGTGTCAGAGATTGCATGTGCTGGCCTTGTACAAATTGTTGATCATGCTAGATAACATGCTCTTTCCCAGAAACTGGAACTAAGGTCTGCTCAGCATAGTTGTAGTATAAACCACAGGTGGGCTTTGTGGGTGTTGAATAAATACAAGTGTGCCCGAGCTAGCATCTGCAATAGGGATTGGCTAGCTACTCTATATATAGATGTTCTCAAATAAGAGTAGCCAGCTATACATACAGTATTGAATTTCATAAATATCAATGTTTAAGTTCGGAAATCCAGACTAATGAATTCCGTTTTCTAAGGCTTCCAAATGTTTATATATAGTTGGCTTTTGCACATGTATATGATGAAAACAAGCTACTATACTTAGAAAGGGATTTTTCAATCCTGAATGATTATTGCTATTTATGCAACAATTTTGGCACAAGGTCAAAGAGGAAGTGGGATAACATTGGTCAACACTTTCTATCCTAGACCTAGCTAATCAGATTCACAATGCATTCATCCATTACAATTTGTTTATTCACCACAAGAACACATTTAAATCCTACATATACCACATATTCACAGGAAACTAACAAAAACATGACAATTATATTATGTACAAATAGTTCAAATTTCTTTTCATTTTTTCCCTTATAAAAAATATAATCATGAAATGAAGGGGGAGGTGATGAACTCAAAGAAAACTAAAAGCATTCAAACTAAATGAAACAGATTTTAGGATCCCCCCCACAAAAAAAAGGAGTGGCCACTGTATTCTGCCGATAGAAAGAATCAAGGAGCTCACTCACTAACGGTGAGGGAAGGATGAAAAGAGGCGGAAAAAATTTAAAATAAAAAACGCAGACTCAGTCGAGATGAAAAATGGAGGCCAAAAAAGCAAACTACAAAGGTTGGGAATCTTAACATGGATCATAAAAATTCTGGAACAACACTTACATTAACTAGGCAAACAAAAAGAGTATCTTAACCAAGGGAGGGTTCATCAGGAAACCACCCCATTTCATCAAAGGGGACTTAAAAGAAAATAAAGGCTGGCACACTTCATTTTAACCAAGCTCACCACCTTCATCCACCTTTCACTGAAATTTATTGCTAGGGAACGCTTCCTATCAGTTCTGATCATCTTTAAGCTAATGCCCAAAGAATCCAACCAGATCCTGATGAGAATAGTGTTAATCTTGATTGGGAATGATTGCAAAACACTTCCCCTCCAATTTATAGTCACAAGCACACAAATGCATGCTGGGATTTTAGCCAATAGGCTGGTTCTGTTTCATCTGACTCAGTTTAGGTCTGTCTTGAAGTCAGAACACTAGGTTTGTTTATCCAAATTTAGTCTTGTAATGTCAACCTCAAGTCTCATTTGACAAAGACTAGAATTAACCACTTTCCCACTAATTATTTTGGGAAGTTTCATTTTCAGATTTTTTTTGTTTTTAATATGGTAACTAAAAAAACTGAGGCATCTTAAGCCTCTACCAGATATACATGTTGATGACTGGACTAGTTTCAAGCTCAGGACGTAAAAAGAGTCAAGATTGACAAACATCTGTAGCTGATTTTTTTTATGTTATCTTTTGGAAGTGTATTCGTCAGATAAATAAAATGTTTATATTAATATCTTCAACAGGAAGAGTTAAATAGCTACATTTTCTTTTCTTCAAGGGAGATAATATTGTAAAAAGAATTTTTAAAAAAATTACATAGCTGCAAGGAAGAGAATTTATATTTTTCTCTCCACTTTCCAATCAATTTCTTTTTTAAGAGAAACTCAGATCTTTTACTGAAAAAAATGACAATTCATAACTATTCCAGCTCTTTAGTTGCCAAAGCTATAAAGAACACAAGCCTCATCTTTTTTGCTACTAATATAACCAGGGAAATGGTAGCAGTTCTGGTTAGGAGAGAAGAGTAATAGCCCATGCTGCCATGTTGAAAACTGATGAACAGCTGGCAAGGGATGAGCAATAAAAAAAAAAGTAATCAATGGAAGAAAGATTGAATGTCAAGGCACCTAGCTGGAGAATTAATGTGGCATGAAATGCAATGGAACATTTGACAACCATTTATGATAGCAACAAAATATATAACAATAGGATTGTGCACTTTTACAAGTAGAAAAAAAAAAAAAAAAAAAAAAAAAATTAGAAGTTGCTGGTCAAGTTCCATTTATTAGAACGACAAGATTCTCTTTTCTGGTTTAATTACAAAGTAAAATGTTTTATGCATGGTTGAATCAAATAAAGTTATGACCTAGTCACATGATTTAAATATTGTTAGTATAGCCATAACATTTAACATATCACCAAGCTTCACAACCAAAAATAAAAGGAGAATTCATTCAGGTCCTGCAGCCCTGCTTTTATAAGACAAGGGATAATGCCAGACAACATTCTTCATCCAAATTAAGATTAACAGAGCTGTAATTCAACATTTGAACTAGGATTACTGGCAATCCCAGGAATCCATTTTTTTTTATGGACAATCACTCCTCACATAAGGACTTACCTGTTTGACACCCACACTTATGACCAGCTATAAAAATCTCAAAAATCTAATCAGTCTGTATTGTTTGTTATACAAAAAGTTTTAGGATCATTTTCTTTCATAGAAATGATAGAAAAAAAAAAGAAAAAAATTTAAAAATAAAAGTTTAGTTTTACTGTATTTATAGAAAACTGCTGCCATATATGATCCAGTGCTTCTGCTATATATTTAGTCTTTACCTGGCATCTTGGCTTCAGTCACTTTCTCATCACCACAATATAGCTAATCTTTAGTGTCCTTTCTATAAATACTTTTATGGTAAATGTTCTAATGAACTTTGTTCTATGGTAGAAAGGCAGGTGCGCAAGTTCCCCCCACCTCTATAAAAGGAGCTTATCTGCCCTTTGACGGTCTGGTTTTTCATCCTGTGGGAGTGATATACTAGCATTAAAGCTAGTGGGGAGTTGCTTTAAATAGGTTGTATTGGGTTACAGGCTACCAGCATCAGATCTAAGCCAGACTAGACTTATATAAAAGAAATATCCAGATTTTCTGATCTTGCTAATGCCCAGAAGTACAGTTGCAAGCTCAAAATAAAAATAAAACTTTCACACAAATAAAAATAAAAATTTTATCAAACTTGTATTGATTGCAGCCAAAATGAGGACCCTTTTCAGTGCTTGAAACTTAGTCAAAGATATCTTCTGCCCCCACCCCACCCACAAGCATTAATGAGATTTTATTACCTAATTATCTTTTTTCTTTCCAATAGGAGTAAATTTGTTTTCCTATCATCCAGTTCATACTCATCCTTTGTCTTTTGAAGTTTTATCCCTTGTTTCCAGTTTAGAAGGAAGTGGAATCTACTTCCACTAGAAGAATTTGTCTGGCTGAACTCTGAAATATTCACTAATTAAAATCTTGACCTCTTAATGAGTTAGCTTTATCTTTCTTGCATAGCCCCACCCCCTCAAGAACTTTCTTGTCCTTTCTTACACTAATACAACACCCCACAGTACTGGTCTACTTTGAGTGGCTCTTGAAATGTGTGTCAGATGAACACTTGATTAATACAAACATGAAATTTGTTACAGCCGATTGGTGTTATATTCAACATCTGAACTCCAGACTTTCATAGATGAACCTTTTTGTAATTGTTCAGTCACTTGTCAGGAGGCTGTTGTGTGGACCCAACAACAAAAAAAATCAGGCTACAAAACTCTAGTCAGAGTGCTGAATAGAACATCAGCTACACAAGTTTTATATTTGTATTAATCCTATTAAATGCTGGATCTGATATAGAGCACTTTATTGCAAAGACTGCTTGCCTTAATTGTCCTTTCTTTCAAGCATCCACTGACCAACAGCATTTCTAGCTTGACCGTCTCTGAAGTAATGAATTTTTTTTTATATTTATGATTCTGACAGATTTTATTTAAATTTCATTTTTAGGGGATACTCATTATTTATTTATTAAACAGTGTATTTTCATCTAACCACCTGAATATTCAAGGAATATTACTAATGAGAAATATGCCCTCAATTTCAGGATTTGAAACTGCATCCCTCTGAGCAGAGAGGAACCATTGTTAGATCCAATGTGCTTTAACAGTCTGCTATGAAGAACCTTTGCCAATCAAGCAAGGCAGAATTAAAATCCTTGAAGTAAAATCCTTTTAAAATCCTTTTTGGCTGACTATTGAAACTTCATATCTGCCCAGTTTCATAAATGTAAACAAAACAATTTCTAAAGTAATAGATTTTTAAGTTTATTAATTTGACAAATTTCAGATATTTAGGCCAGTAGACAAAAATATACCATTTGAGAAATAAACAGTCTACTCAAATATAAGTATTCATTAAAAGAACGCTAGAAAAAGTAAAAAAAAATTCCTTGTCTGCCATATTTAACGAAAGACATTTAAAAGAAAGGTTGTTGCACACACAAATCTCTGGTCTTAGCATGAAGAAATTCCTGAGAGAAAAGACAAGTTATTTTATGTCTTCATGTTCATAGCAAACTTTATCCATGCTCTTAATATTAACACAGGAGGTAAATGTGCAAAGTTTCAAAGCAATTTGGAAGAGCAGAAAGGAAAACATACTTTTGTAAGACAAGAGCGTTAAGAATTAGGGAAGCAGTAACATCAACCTTAGTTGCTACCAAGATTAAAAAAATAAAATGCATGATAGCATATGGAATATGCTGCCTGATAGATTATTTTGAACAGAAGAGATTAAAAAAGCAAGTTACAAAGAGGAGTTAACAGCAGCAGCAGAAAATTCCTGTTAGATGAGGGCCATGTATTAATTTGATACTAGTAAACCTCTCGCATAACATTTACTGAAAATGTGGCATTGGCAGATCCAGAAGAGGGAATGGTGGATTTGTTTTTTTTTATGGCTTATCAATCATTTGAGAATTATTTAAAGCCAAAAGATTTTCCGTCTAGTCATCAGCAACATATATCGAAGGCAAATAGGGAAGAAAGAAAGAAAAAAAGAAAGAAAAGGTCTTTATTTTTTACTGTCTGATGATCCAGTGAAATTGCAACAAGCAGAAATGTATAAGAGATCTGAGCCTAATAAAATAAATAAAAATAAGATTATTCAGCATATACTTTTTGAAAGTACATTGAGCACTTATTTGAAAGTTGAATAACCATTTCTTTGGAGTTACGGATCACACACACACACACACACACAGCAGCACTAAGAACATTTGCTATCTCAACATTGTCAATTTGTCAGGAAACTGCCTGATATTGGACTGGACAGAGGTTGATCCCAGTGTGCAGCACCTTTGGAAAGTGCCTGAAGGCCATGCCACGGGTTGACCCAAGCCTCAAATGATATTGGGTAGAGGGAACTCTTAAGAGCTTTAGATAGCAGTGCTAGCACAAAGTCACAACTTGAGCATGCTGGCCTTGTTCAAATTGTTGATCACACTATATAACACATTCTCTCAGAAACTGTAAGAGTCTACTCAGCATAGCTGCAGTATAAACCACAAGTGGGTGTTGAACAAACAAATGTGCCCGAGTGAGAGTCTGCAATAGGGATTGGCTAGCTGCCCTAGTAGATGGGTATCCTCGAATAAGAGTGGCCACATATACATTACACACACACATATATATATACGTATATATATATATATATATATATATATATATATATATATATATATATATATACACACACGATGTGCCTAAATTGAATAAAAAGATCAGCAGCTATGTCTGTGGTACAATATGTTCCTAATACAACAAAATTATGAAGGTTATACTGGTTATGTATAACATGCATTTTTTTTTTTTTTTTTTATTTATTTACTACAAAGGTTAAGAAGCTGCCTACCCTGAGTAATTACTAATGGAACGTACCTGATATATACATATACATGCTTGGGTAAATTGCTGCCATTTTATAATTTTAATTCCACACATACGTGCAGTTCATTTTTGATTTTGACAACTGCACAGTAGAGTAGGGTCAGTTGGGTACTGTATAAGAGAGATCACATGATGCAATTTACTGCCAGAAATATGGAAATGGTATGCTGTACTGCTTGGCATTAACCCTGGAACCTCCAATACAAACATTGAAGTTTTTGCACTGTCCTCAGATCAACACCCAGAGGATTCAAAGAGTTCAAGGAGTAATGGTGATTATAAAAAGGTATGGCAGCTTGGAAAAAACTTACCGATTGTTCTCATAAAAGAACTCCCAAATTTGGTGAGGGCCTACATCAAGTGCCTTGAGGGGGTAGTGCTGCCCTGGGTCAATAGGGTGGCTGCTGGAAGACCCTATGTCTGGTAACAGGACTCTGCACCATGCCACTCAAGCAGGAGAACCCAGTCATAGCTGCCAAACAATTTCTGCAACCACATCACCCCTTATATCTGGCCACTTAACTCTCCAGACTGCAACCTCCTTGATTATTATGTGTGGGGTGCAGTTGAGCGAGATATCAACTTGTGAATTATGAATGGAGGAATAACCTTGCCATCCCTATTGATCCAGTGCCATCCCTATTGATCCATAATGGTGATTATGACGGCGTTTGGAGTGATCCAAACGCCGTCATAATCACCATTAGACTCATCCAACTCTTTCCGAATCCTCTGCCAAAAGCTACACACAAAATTAAAATATAAAGTGGCAACAATTACCCATAACATCTTGTACTTATAAAAATGGTCAAATACAGGCAACACTGAAATATAACGGATTGGTGTACTGGGTGCAAATCCATGATGACTGACAAACTTCCTGAACAAACCTACTATTCACTTTGTGCACCTGGTGTAAAACTGCAATGACTGAAACTCCCTCAATTTACTCAAATTTCTTCCTGCACCTCTGCTTTCTCCTTTACATGATTCTTCAACATTGCAGAAGATTCTTTTTGGAGCGACGAGTGTTCGGCATTTTTATGTCCTTTTCTGCCCGCCTTCATTTGCATGCGTGAATTCACTTTCCATGGTTTTACGCCACCGCACGCATGAGGATACGTGACTATTCGCAATATAAGTTATTTCACCATAACCCCTTTAACAGGGTTCTGGATCATCAGACTACTTCCATTTTCAGCTTTTGGAAGTAAAGTCTGATGATCCAGAACCCTGTTAAAGGGGTTATGGTGAAATAGCTTATTACATGGAATCTTAACGTGGTCTGTCTTTTATTCAAACATATCTGCTCTGAATTTCACATTGAGCTCTCTGGATATCATCCTCTTGGGTCTACCCATACGGATTACCTAAGTTTTAAATAATATATATATATATATATATATATATATATATATATATATATATATATATATATATATATATAAAAATAAAAATAAAAAAAAAACTGGTGCATTAGTTTGCTTTATGAATTACAGATGTCACTGGGTCAAGCCTAGCATAGTTTGAACAAGGGCTTAAATACTTATGAAGTCAGTTGACATGGGAACTACTGACCAATTTATAATAGCCATGACAAATTAAGCGTTTTAGGCTAGAGGTTCAAAAGTCAATTTAGAAATTTATACAAGCCTGATACATAATTAACTTTCAGCAAAGCAATTGTGCAATTTTAAATTACAAGTGTATACACTTATTCATGCCGATAAGCAGTATGAGTAATGTTGATTATAAGATATTTACTCAATGTGAAATAAACAGTTTAAAGATTCTATGCCATTCTGTAGCAATAAGCTTCAAGGCCAGATTTTTGACAAAGCCAGTATTCTTAAATAGTTATTTAAAATCTAAGTATGAAGTTTTGAATGGGTTAAAGGAAAAAAAAAAAAAATAGCACATGCACAGAAAGACTACCCCCAACACCCAGAGGCATTTAGCAAACCTCATCACTGTCACAAGAGTATGACTAAAGCATAATAAAAAGCACAGAAGTTGAATCAAAAGACATGAATCAGAATTTGTCCACAAGGGACACCAAATGTTACTATAACAAATTATGATTGTCACAGAATAAACATTATATTGAATAGGTTATTGGCAAAAAGACAAGTTTCAACTGAAATATAATATGGTCAATTAACAATGAATCATAAGTGAAATTTGCCAAATTGTGAAAGTTTTAAAAAAGTCAAAAATAATAGGTAAATATAATTACATTTTTCCTAAGTAAATAAATATATAGAATGTTTTTGGTTAAATCACCAAATGCAATAATTTTACAAATTAAACAGTTTTGAGAGGTCAACAAAAATTGATTCAACCTCATTTTTTAGTTTCAGCTGGTCAGTTATGAGCAATGTCTATTAATTTTTCTTAATACTTTGCTTAGCTTTTAGAAGGCATCTTTTGCTATACCTGTGCTCTCTTGCATTTCATTACTTTCCATCCTGTTAAAAATAGCCTAATGAATTTTTTTCCCCAACTTTTATACCACTCACTTATCTCAACACCAAGTTTCATAACTTGGTATCCATTCTTCAAGTTTCTTTGTGAATAAAGTTACTTATAGGGATTTAAGCAAAGGTTAATTGTGGTACACCCAGTGAGGTGTGTACTCACTATTCAGTTTGAAGAATCAGCAATATTATTGATCCTGATCTGGCAGCTCAGCTTCAGTCACTTTCCCACTGCCATAAGAGAGTCTCCCTGTGCCTTTTCTATAAATACTTTAAAATGGTAAATTGTTCTTCACTATGGTATCTAGATTTTGAATTTAACCTCCACCCTGAAATGTAGAAGCAGGCTGGGTCAAACAATTTTGTCACTTTGTTTGGTTTATTAAAATAAAATAAAAATGCGATTAAGATAGAAATTGCTGGAATTTTTAATATGAGAATTTGTATGCTTTGCTAGTCAAACCCACATTTGTTGTTTTTTTTTTTTTTTTTTTTTTACTAATTATGTGTGTGTTGCAGCAGTTGTGCCTTCTTCACTTATGTACTGCTGTACTCAGTAAGCTGAAGGCTGAACCAAAATTGTTTTTCTATCATTGGGGGGGGTGCTGAGTGGGACAGCTTAAGGTGAGCCTGGTCAGTAGCTGGATGGTGACAACCCCCCCCCCCCGGGAATGCCAGATGCTGTAAGCTTGGATGTGCCGATGGTATAATGAACAACATCTTGCATTGCAAATTGGAGAGCCAAGTTTCAATTATGAATCCATTTAATATGAATTCCAGGTAAGAATCCATATATTCTCCATCCTCCCAGCTATGGGTTAAATAAGACTTGTATGACTAAAATCATTATCACCAAGAAATTCTTACAATCCAAGAAATATTTTCTGGCTTTAAATCTTCAAAAGGTTGATCAGCTGTAAAAGTGAAATTAATCAATCCATGGTGTTAGATTGTGCAGATCTTATTAAGGGAATGTATCAGTTTATACTTTTGCATTTTAGTCACCTTTGAGAGAACTAGACATGTTCAAAACCAATACAGCAGAGTTTCCCCAAGCTCTGGTTCTGCAGTAAAATAAGCAAATCAAAAGGTGAACAAGAACAATGAGTAGTTTATATATATATATATATATATATATATATATATATATATATATATATATATATATATATATATTCCTAAACAGGGAATATAGAAAGAACAATCTACTTTGCAGATTGAATCAAGGTTCCACTCAAAGTATTACAGACATCTGAAGTCTGTAGAGCACAATGGTCAAAATGTTAGAATAACCAGGAAGAACCTGCTGGTTATAATAGCAAATTCTAGAAAATGAGTTCTACATCTAGAAAATACTGACAAAAATATTTTGACTATCAATGCCTCTAAAACTGAATTCATAAGCTTCAACCAGCAAGGTACAATACAAAATGTCAGGTGAATTAATAAAATCTATCAAATGTTACATAATTAAGAATGGAAGTAAATTCTACTGAAAAGGATGCCAAAATTTGCATGGCTGAACCCTTGGCTGCCTTGAATAAAATGGATGTGATATGGAAATTTATCAGACAATGTTAAACAGATTTTTTTCCATCATTGCAGAGGCAGTTTTAATGTATGATGCCACTGCTTAAATATTAGTTAAAACCCTTGAGTCTAAGCTTGATGGAACCTACACTCGGAAGCTAAGATCCTTAACATCCAAGACAACATCCAACTAAATCACAGCTCTATGGACCCATCCCGATATTTCAACAAATTTTACACAAATGCAGAAAATGCTTTACAGGTCACTGATGGTGAGCAAAACAAAAACTTGCCAGTGGTCTACTGCTCTGGACACCTAGCCATGGCACAAAATGGGCTGGTCACCTAGCAACCACCTAATGTTGGCCAACTATGTAATGACATAGGATGCCACCCTAATGACCTTCCAACTGTGATGCAGGACTGTGATAGACCCAGGAATGTCCAAGCAAGCTTTACCAAATATAAAGTATATCAATGTAAAAGATAGTGAAGTTCATCCTATGCAAGGCCACTTGTGGTAGAGGGTTACAGATATGCATCTTGATAAGGGTTAACCCTAGACTTGAACAAGATTGTAGTGATCAGGAAACAATCTAGGAGTTGGTTCCTCAGAGCAGCAATTTGCATAAAGAAACTGTCAAGTGGAACTTCATCAGTGGAATAGGGAGGGAGTAAGGGTGGTTCACTACAATATGGCAGGTCATAGCTATGAAAGGTTAGAACTGGTGGAACCAAGGAATGTAATTCATCTGAGGACTTTCCATGGAAATAGCAATAACAGTAAGAAGCTTGGCACATCCCATCTGTGAGGGAGAGGATTCAGGTTGGAAAATAATTTGTCAGCCACAAGGATATGGACTTACTTTTGGAGTATAGAGACTGGAAAGTGAAGACTGCAGCTCCTGACTAAATATGACATTAGTACTCCATTTTCACCCTAATCTGGCTCTTGTAAAAGGTAGAGGATAGCAAGAGTCAGGAACTTACTGGAACAGCACAGGAAACTAACCATTTTCCTGCATCTTTAGCAATGGATCATATGCAAGAGTTACACTCTAGGTCTGGGTTGACTTAAAGGCCCAATAATTGCTCACAGCACAGGTCCTCTCGGGGGGGGGGCATCCATTCATCATGCTGGTAATAGTTCAGGGTTGGAGTGTTACTTAGTGGACAACTATCTAACTTTATTATACTACCTGTGATGACTTGTCATTTTGCATTATGAAACGAGAATACAAATGTCACAAGTATTATGCAATAGAGGAAATACTTCATTTAGAGTATAGCCTTCTTCACAAGCTCAAGGGTGTGGGTTTTTCTGGATGAATATTTGACAATCAAATTGTTCTTAAATCATGTAATAAGTTATTTACGGCCACGCTTCTAGATCTTCCACATCAATGTGGGTCCTCAGGGATCTATCTTTACACCTACAGTGTTTATCATCTTCAATGATCCTCCCAATATAAATTAACAACTCGCTATTTATGCCGACAACTATTTAGTTCAGTCTTAATAGCAAGTCCGGTCTGTTCAACAAAAAACTAGCAGCTGATCTTGAAAAAGGACTCCAATCATTTAATTGGAGCACTTATTCAATTAGGAGGCATAGTAATGAATAGTGGCTTGGATTGCAGAGTTCAAATTCCAGTTGAATCCATTACATTCACTTACATGCTAATACCCTTGGGAAATGTATGAATCTTCTCCCCCCCCAGCTATGGGTAAATAGCTGGACAGACTGGGTTCTATAGCCTTTGATGGCAACTGGTCTACCACCGAAAGATATGGCAACCTACTGCAAGAAAAAAAAATCTGCCTCAGCCATGTATTGAAAGATACATGATCGCCTAAGCGTGTACCATGCATGGCACATGACTGGCTATCCAATTAGGAGACTGAACAGAAGGGGGGGGGGGACTTGCCTGACCCCTACACACCTACTTAAATATAATTTGATTAAGAAAGAGCGATAGACTTCAAACAGAAAAGCATTGTTGTTGAGGGGTTTAAATCACGAACACTTCCAATAGACAACAGAATATATTTTTAACTAGGCCAAGATAAACATGAATCTCTCCAAAGATTATCTAAATTATCAAACAAATATCCACATAGTAGTACAGCAGTTAAAAGAGCATGGATTTAAGAAAAGAAAAAATACTGTGTGTGTGTGTGAGACGAATGCACGGCTGCGATTCGACGGATTTGCACCAAAATTTACATGCACAAAGTTAGCCAGAAGGCCAAGACCAACTTTGCATTTGCCAACTCCCATCGATAGCAGAAATAGATTTTTTCTCATGCTTCTACGGCAGTTTTCATGTAGTTTGCGGCCATTTTGTAATGGCTAGAGTGAGAGCCAACAACTGACCGACACGAATGTTAACTAGCATGCAAAGAAAAAAAAAAAAAAAAAAAAAAAAAATCAATAGCTGCATCTGTAACAAGTGGGGAAAAATTTAAATCTGCATGGCACTTTACTCCAATTGGCTCATTCGCTTGCTTAAACTCAATGTTGATTCTGATTCCACAGAACTGGGTTGGGTGCGAAAAAGTATTTAACATTTTTTCATTCGTTTTTTTTTCTAGTTACGAGTGTTTTTAAAGCTGATAGTTGTGTTCATTTTGTTTAGTTCTTTTTTGTAACAGATTTAATGTTTAGTATAGAGCTTAGAAAAAAATCGCAGTGTGAGATAGGCAAGAAGTAAGGCATGTAGCAACATCAGCACGGCAAAGGGCACTCCTTTAAAGGCAAGGAAGGGCAAAAATATTTTAAGTCACGTGATAGCGATTGCTGTAAGAGTCGTACAATTTTTTAATCAAGCATGGGCAATGCCAGGCCAAGCTGCTAGTGTATATATATATATATATGTGTTATAATTTTTGCAGATTTATATTTTTTTTTTTTTTTTTTTTTTTTTTTTTAAAATGCAACTTGCAGAAGACAGACATACTTTCAGAATATTATTTAACATTATGAAACTTTTCTGAAATCATTCTTGTTGAAAAATATTGGAAGAGTTACATCAATCATTTTGTTTGCTAGTAATAATAACACTAAAAACTACATGACAGTGTGCAAGGATGGTGTAATTGCTTTTTTTTTTTTTTTTTTTTTAAGAAAGATGACAAGCAAACACCCACATCCAGTGATATAGACCCTCACTAAATACTATTGGGCTAGGATAGGTAAGTATACAGGTCTAAGAACTTAATTATGAAAAATAGGAGGCTCTGTGGCTGTGTTATATGAGATCTGACTTCAAGGCAATCCTCCGTAGGCCTAGTATGGATACAAACACCATTTGAGGGGGCATCAGATTAACACTTTCACTGCTGCATTATTATAAAAAGATTGCCTGGCTGTTGAGGAAAATCTGTGTAGCTATTTACTGGAAATAAATGGCTATAAATTATGTAGATGGCAATTTCTGTCACTGCTTATTCTATATTGCAGAGTATTTTGCACATTTTTTTTATTAATTTGACAGAAAAAAATATGTAATTAAAATAAAGTAAAATAAAAGTAGTTGATCAGATGAAAAATTAGTCATCTGGCAAAATGTCAGTCCTCTTCAAACCCAACTAAAGTCAATAATCATGCAACATCAATAAAAACTAAAATAAAAATGATTTTATATTGGTTGTGCAACAGCTGTGATTGTAAGAGTGTGTTCATTAACGCTACCATCCATGAAGGACTAAAATGCTACCTCTCCCTTTTCTCCACCCTCAGTTGAGCTGGTGGCGGGGGTGCAGTGGGGAGGGGAAGTAATCAAAATAAAGTTTATTTGAACAAATGTTTTATATCAAGTTATTAAGCATTATCCAAATGAATATAGCAAATCACATCTGTTAGAAGTCCAGATTGTCATTTTGGGTGCTGAAAGAGGATATATATATATATAATCCCCATTTTATAAAAGAAAAAACAGCAAAGATGTAAACATATTTTGTTAGATGTTATTTTTAGTAGATACCTATATTTAAATAGATGAGATGATTCATTTATTAAACATTTTCATTTACTGAAATTGAGAAATCTTATTAAAAAATATCCACACTGGCATATTATTATTATACTACTGTGATCTTGGATGTGTGGGTGGTATAATTGATAGTTGAATTGTTAATCTGAGAGCAGAGTTTCAATTCCAGTTGGCTTTGTTATATTCTTTTATGTACAGAACTTTGAGAAAGGTATGTTTCCACCTCTCCCCAAGCTATGGGTTAATTAGTAAGTAATTAATATCACCAAAACCATTATCTTTAAAAAGAAAAGATAATTGCATACAAAATACTTAGATTTCAGCATTAGAGTTGATATGTAGTACATACACGTGCCTCAATAAAAATTGACCCTTAATTTTCCAACAAGTTTGTTTTATTTATTGTGGTCCAACAACATTACTAGATGAAAAACCAAATACCAACTCACTACACTTTCTTGGAAATAGTTATTTCATTCCCTATGTTGGTAGTGCAGAAAACATTCTAAAGGAACTAATGACCAATAAAATCTTATAATTATTTGATTTTTTTCTCTTTCAACTTAATGATCCGTCCCAGGCCAGGTGCTGTTCCGACAGAGTGAGAAGGAAATATTACTATAATGTCAGATTTCAAACTCAGCCAAATTGTGTGTGCATGTGTGTACATTAAGTAGTAGAAGCATGTAATTCCTTCATACACAAAAACAAAATTTACAAGTGAACAGTGTATGACTGAATTGGTTCTTTGAGATTAAATATTGTAAAAAGAAAAAAAAAAAGCGAGACAAGAATCAACAACTGTAATGAAAACTGTTTATATTGTAAATTGGTTTTAATTATTTATAGCAACAGGTTAAGTAAGTGCAACTTTTTGTAAGAGTTCAAAAAAGGCTTAACAGGAAGACTAGGGCCAATAGACAAGTGTTTCAATATGAAAATTTTAAAGAGAATAAAAAGATACTTGATGACAAAAGCCTCTCACAGAAATTAACCAGATATTTGGCTCGGATCTATTTTCACTTTATATTATTTCTTGGCAATCTCATCTTGTACTGATATTGTTAGAATTCTCTCAGAAGCAAATAACACGTAAGAATATCAGAAACACTCATTTAAAAATGGCATTTAGGTCCACGGTTTCCATCAGCGTTTGGAATTTGCTGTAATTGACTGCAAGTGGTATCTTTCTTAAAGACGTAGCCAATTACCACACTGCCCTGGTTTTTCTGGTATTTTTCAAGTCTCAATGGTTAGAAACAAATAGAGAGGGAGGTTAGGGTTGTGAGTGACAAGACTGAGAAAACCTTCCCCCCAAAAAAGAAGCGGGGGGGTCAATAACAGTGTGTGTGTGTGTGTGTGTGTGTATAATATAACATCCACATACAAATACAAATTTAATGTCTTGCATTTCATTATGATGGGGTTTAATAGTAGTTGGATCTTCTCACCAATAACGCATAATCTTTTTGCCAGATTAATAATAAAAAAATAGAAATTTGAGAATACCATGGACAGAACAGTTGAGCAATGAGGAAATTAAGGGAAATATGAATTAAAGAAAAACAGATCCACAGAGATAAAACTGCTCAAACAAATTGAGGAAAGAGGGTTTGGAGAATCTAGTACATGGCAAAAAAAAAAAAAACACCCACCAGGAAGCATTGCAAAGCAAAGGAAATTTAAACAGTCGCAAAACTATTTTCTGTAGCATAATGAAAACACTTAAAATGCTCAGGAAATTAATATTTTAGGATTTTAATTTAAAAGAAATGTTAAACTTTCATGCTTAGAGTAACAATTTCTTCACTATGCATTTATGTTCCATATAAGGAAGTGTTCATTGCAACTATTTGCAATTAAAATAGCTTTAAAGTTAAAAATTTCATTCAATTATCCAACCTGCATCGTCAGGAAATATTCAGTGTCCATTTTTAAATTTCTCCTTTACATTTTCAATTTAGTTTGTAAACATAAAATGTTGGTATATATCTCTCTATATCTATAGATCTATATCTATAGATCTATATCTATATATCTATATCTATATATCTATATCTATATATATCTATATCTATATATATATATATATATATATATATATATATATATATATATATATATATATATATCTCTATATATCTATCTATCTATCTATCTCTATCTATATCTATCTATCTATCTATCTCTATCTATATCTATCTATCTATCTATCTATCTCTATATATATCTATCTATCTATCTCTATCTATCTCTATATATATATCTCTATATATATATATCTATCTATCTCTATATATCTATCTATCTATCTCTATATATCTATCTATCTCTATATATCTATCTATCTATCTCTATATCTCTATCTATCTATCTCCTATAATAAAAAGATGTCTTTTGCAACAAGAATTCATAAAAACAAGTTATTAAATAGCACCAACAAGGTCTATTAAACTTTATATTGTTTTTAATTTCAGAGACTGAGTTCTTTTTGTTCTATGGGCAAAAAAAAAAAAAAAAAAATAAATGACTCAAATTGTAGAACCCATTTGGCCTTTTGAACAGGATTTTGCTGGTTCCTTCTAAAGTCAGTTTCGTCTATACTCCTAATGCTTGTTCTTTCCTATGCTAATAGGAGCCCACACAGTAACCCTCTACCTTTAGTGGCTCTTGGGCCTTGTATTGAGTGAACATTAGTTAGAAAAATAAATATACAAAAAATAAAATGCTACACACTTGTTTGACCATCAACTTTACCCAATTAAATTCTAATTACAGCAATCTAGAAATTTACTACTACTATTAGTAGCATTATTACTACTACTACTAGTATTATTCCAAATATCCACATTGTATTTTCGATGAAGCGTTATTCTTATCAATCTCAGTTAAAATACAGTTTCAATAAAATTATTTGTCAAAATTGTTTGGATAATGGAATCATACCTGCCAAGTGTTGACATACAGTACAGTGTGTGGCAGAAACACTTCCCACATCATGGTAAGACATTAGCAAGATAAAGACATTGCCACTAATGTCTTACTATTATATGGGAGGTATTTCTGCCACACCCTGTATATAACAAGGCTGATTAAATTAATGATTATGTAATACTTACAATTGACCAACTTTGACATTAATATTTGACATATGTGGGGAAGATAATGGTTAACTCTAGATGTGAATAGGTTAAGATTGTAGTAGTTGGTGGAGCATCCTCTTGGGAGTTGATTCCATAAAAGCTGCACTTTGTGGGAAGAAGCTGTTAGAGTGGAACCTCACACTAATTCTTAAAGACAACTTAGAATTCCAAGTACAATACCCATGAGTTTAATCCTCACTGAGTCCACCACGCCTGTGGCCTTGTAACAGAAATTGCGATATGTCAAAATTCCTAACTTAAACTCTTAGACCTTAGGGAGGTACTATTACGATTCAGACAAAATTCACTAGTCATTTTTTTTTATGGTCACCCCAAGGCCCAAGAGCCACTCAAAGTAGAGGGTCAATGAAGTTTGTGTGAGCAGTAAGTAAGAGATGCACTTTATGGGGGATGTGTGTGAAAGAAGGTCTAACTCTAGAGGTTAAGACTGTCGTGGTTGGGGAAAGCATCCTCTTGGGAGTCAATTCTAAGATTGACGTTTGTGGGAAGAAGCTGTTCAGGTGAAACTTCTCACTAATTGGAATATGAAAGGAATGAACAGGATTCGTTCCTTGGTGTGTGACATACCAGGTCTTAAGTGTAAAAATGTCTGAGTTGGAACAGAGAAATGTAGTTCGTCTGAACGCTTTTTCCATGGAAATAGTGACAGAGTGTAACTGACAGAGAGTAACGAGGGACTTCTTGCATTAAAAGCTGACAAAAATAAGTATAGACTGAAAAACAATTATTTTTTTTAATTATTCAATGCCGGTTAATCAAAACTGATTGTAGTAATCGATTTCAAATACCATGTGTGTGTATGTAGGTATTTATCCGCAAACAAAATGTGACAATGACATGCGGGGTTTGGTTAATAAAAAAAAAAAAAAGAAAAAATGTACAAGCCCTCTTGGCACTCCCTTAATGTTCGCATTTCTTTCTGAATGTATTTTGACTCACAACAGAAAAATGAATGCGAGTCAATGTAAAAAAATAAAATTTAGCAAAGTGCAGTACAGAAATAGTTTTAAACAGATCTTTAAAACAACTTATAGGCGAATTTATCTTAAATTTAGATTTTAGACTAGACGTTTAATTTGGAGATACTTGTACAGTTTCTTCGATCGAGTTTTTTTCTCCTCTCGATAGACTTGCAAAGTAGTATCGATTTCCTTTTTTTACGTCTACTTTCCTCCCTTGGGACTTTGTAGGATAGTGCAAGTCAGGAAAGGGTTGATCGAATGAAATGTTAATTATCTGGCACAGTTAGTCAAGTATTAAGATTTGTTTTATTGCAGGACTTATTTTTAACGACCTACCGCTAGCCTTTACCGTAACTGTCTTCATAATTTAAGAAAAATCTACACAGTTTCACATTGCCGAGACAAGAAACGTGGCATACAAATTCATTCATGCGTATAAAATTTCAATGAATTCATGCATTACCATAGTGATTATACATTGTTACCCACTATCTGATACTTATCCAATGTTAAAAATAGCCTAGTTTATTCATGCGGATCAATCTAGTTTAGACTTAATTTTATTGAAATTTACAAAAACGTAAAGAATAAAAAAAATTAATCCAGAAATGTTTATTTTTCAATAAGACACAAACCGTGGGATGGAATTAAAAAACAATTTTAAACTAGAAATTAAAGTCTACTTTTAGAAGTGTTTCTCTAAACACCACAGGACAGAATAAATTCAATATCCGTCGTTTGAAGTTAAAAAAAAAAAAAAAAAAAAAAAAAAAAAAAAAAAAAAAAAAGTCTTTTGCGGTAATTTACCAAATTCTTTGAAATTTGCTTCTTCTGTCTGGCACAATGTCATGACTAATACAAAAACAAACTTTCGATCACATTTAATTTCGTTTAATGATCTTCGAAGACTAAAGACTGGGTTATTTTAAGAAAAATAAGGGGGGGGATTTGTTTTTACCTAAAAATTGAGTTTTTTTTTATTATAGAAAAACAAAAAAAAAAAAAAAAAAATTACCCGACCTCTGGGATAAACGTGGATATACAATTCAGAAGTTGTTTTTATCTTAAAAAAATTTTTAAAAAAGTCAGCAACTGAAAGTTAAATGGTGACAAAGTATTTTTTTTTAATTACTTTGTTAGCTAATTATTAATAAAATTATTGTACAATGTACAATAATTCATTGTACATGGCTGCAAGTGTGAGAATCTGGACAAATCTAGTATCCTTTCTTATAGCGGTCAGTCAACAATTGTAAAGTGACTAAAACCAATTAATTGCATGATGGCTATGATCATCTATTTTTATAACATCACAATTCAAGGTAGTTCGATTACTAATTGTACGCAACACACAATAGTTCAACTTAACCGCGGGCGATGTGCAAAGACCAAAAAGCAAGAAACCGGATAGTACAAAAAAGTAGTAACAAAAGTAAAATTGAGCACGACTAGTAGGGAACTACTAAAAACATTTCCCATTTGTTTGATAAACCATTTTTTTATTACAACTTCGAAATATTATCGATACTAAAACAAGTATTACTAATCTGCGGATTTCGGGACTATTAAACTTACGAATCATTTTTCTGAGGGTGACCGCGGATAACAGGGGGGGGGCACCACTGTATGTAGAAGTTTGAAAATACAGATTACAGAGAAATGGTGTTGTATATAGGAACTACGACCAGAATTTTGTTTCAAAACATTCCAGATCAAAGAAAAGTATAAAAATCTTATTCTAAGTTTGCTTTGTAAAAACTCATTTTTGAAGGATCACCCTATGGAAGCCAAAACAATGCTCATCTCATACAACGTTAATTTTTAATAAATTTAATGAAATTATATCTGGATTCAGGAGTTATTTTTCTTTCTCGTCATCGATTTTTAAAATTACTATAAATTTCAGAAGAAATTTGATTTTATTTTCATATATGTCATGAGCATATTTGTTTTGGCTTCCGTAGAACTAGGATCAGTTTACTTACATTTACAAATAAATTTAATGTTTTTTCGATATTAGTGAGTAAGTGAACCTTATTCATTTACTAAATTACAAAAATTATTTTTTTAAAGAATTATTCAATGTGAAAATGATAGTGTAATTTACTTTGACAAAACCAATTATTTTTTTTAGCTATAATTAGATGAGAAAAGGTGGGGCTGTTTAAGTTTTTGTCAGTTTCTAAAAAGGAAACAATTGTGAAAGAGAAAGACAATCTATCACTATGTAACTAAAGAAAAAGCAGTAGACTGTTTTTAAACACTTTGAAACTTCGGTAATGGCAAGATGATCAAATTTAAAGTTTGTCCATAAAAAAAAAAAAAAAAATAAAAAAAAAAATACTGATTTATTAGAAAATATATTCAGTTTTCATGTACAGATGGCGTCAAAATCGATTTCGGTTTAAAATACGTACTCCTTTCCTTTTAGCCAGGGGTTGTTGCCAGACTGAGAGAATTTAATTTTAACCCACGCAACACAGTTGTTCACATTGTTTGTGTATATTTGCGTGTGAATATGTAAATTCGATGACAAACCTAAAAATATATTTCTAAAAAAATCTGAAAAGATCAATAAATCTTGTTCTTGTATCAGTTTTTTTCGTTTATATTTTATTTTTAGTTAAGAATTTTTTTGTCTCCAACTTTATTCTATTGTTCAGACTAAGGTAGGAGCTGTCCAAGCTGGGTGGGTGTAGAGAGTAAGTGTAACATTGTAATGTGGGTGGGTGTTAAATGGCACAAGGACATTTAATTTATGTTGAGAACAGTTGCAATGTGTGCTGGACAGACAATCTCCTTTTTTTATAGAAAATTGTAAATTTAAATTGTTTTATGTAGTGGTGGGGAACTAAAACTGGACCCATTTTTTTAAAATCTTTTACGAAAGTAAAATTTTTCGATATTCGTAATCGGGGGGGGGGTACATAAAACAACCCTATTCATTCACTATTCAATTAGTCTAGCGTTCCTATAAAAAAAAAAAAAAATAGTTGGAACCAGGAAATATGCAAGCTTTAAAAATAAAAAAGTCATGTGTGTTGTCAGTTTTTGTTTTTGATAATGTATCCGACCAGGACAAGTAAAATTAGCTACAACTTTTAAATTAAGTTTAACTTTTTAAATTAGAAATTTTCTGCTCGAATATGCCGCATAACTTTTAGGAGAGTTTCCGATGTAAATTGAGCCGAGTCTCTTAGGAAAAAATATCCGAGTTAGACACTACTAGTGAATAGGTTAATGCCTATATAAGGAAGCCAAAACCAAAACCCAGCCGACCTGAACACTCCCTTCCCTACGTTCCATTTTGTTTGACATTCCAAGGTTTTACCAATCGGCACTTGAGATGGTTTGGCTCAGTGATTTAAGCAAGGGAATCTAAGCATAGAGATTCAGAGCTGCATCATCCTATAACAAGACAAGCAGGGTGATACTTCCTTTTTATCTGATAATCTTGAAAAAAATAAAAAAAGAGCAAGTTTTTAACGATAACTAATGTATGTCTACTACAAACTTTTTTGTTATCATTTTATACTTTTGCAGTTTTGCTTTTCACTTCATTTTCTGGAATTAGAAAACTTCCAGACTTCTAGAAGAGGGTACTTCGGAAAAAAAAGGAAGTGAAATAAAATGTACAGTTTAAAAACTTGAAAATTAATGATTCTTGAATTATTTTTTTAGTTGTGCAATGCCACTCGTTCTTAACTTAATTCTTGTCCGTTTATGGTTCTGTGTTTTTCTTCATAACACAGTGAGTGACCCCCTTGTGTTTTAGTGGCTTTTATTGCCTTGCTTGGGGCGAAATAAATCTGAAAGTTTAAAAATTGTGATTCAGTTCTGAAGTTAAACGAAAAAGAGCTATTTTTTAATAGAAAAACCTTTCCAACAATTTTTTTTTTTTTGTGGCGGCGGGGTTGGAAGCAACATCGATAAAACTGTTTATCGATGTTTATCATAAACACCATATTATGAATATAAGACTATTTTCTAGTTTTTCTTAGTTTAAAATAAATGGATGCCACTTACTACACAAATTGATTGACTTTATTCGATAGTAGAAAAAAAAAAAATACAAGTTCTTTGTGGAGAGGTAAGTTTCTGAAGGGAAGAGTTTTAACTTCCAAGAAGTACGGCCCTTATTGATGAAGAGAAGAGAAGAGTATTTTTGCAAAAATCCACGCTTAAATTTCGAAAAGTGTTTTTGACTTCATTTCCAGTCTTCCCATAAGAATTAAATAAAGATTAAAAATAAAAATGCCAAATTTACTAGAAATTAGGGGAGAAATTCAATTTTTTTTTTTTTTTTTTTTTAAGGGACTTAAAATTTTAGTTCCATTTTTTTGACAAAAGGAATTTAGTAAGCGACATTAAAAAAGTCCGTATTTTTTTTTTTTAACGGAGAAATGCACCCAGTTTAAAATTTTTTTATGGCAAAAAGAAAATATTTTTAAAATAAGATATACTTTAGCATCGTAGCTAGCTATAGTATGAATTTATTTAAATTTAAGGGATTTTTTTTTTGGCACAACACTAGATTCTATCTTCGAGTGGTTAATAATGAATGTATTTGAAACTAAATGTGAAAGCTTTTTGTTGTTGACATCGTGCAGTGTCTAGTGGACACAAATTAGGGAGGGCTTGGAGGAACACACGGTCAAAACTCAAAATAAAAATAAAACCTTTCCATTAAAAAAGAGTAAATAAGCCAAAGTCAGAGTGTGTTGTTGGAATGTAGGCGTTAAGATACCGTTGTATATCAAGTGCTACAAAGGAGACAAAAAAAAAAAAAAAAAAAAAAATAGGTGCCGACCTCAGAGATCTCACTTGACAAAAGAAAACACACTTTCAGCCCCATGGTGAATGTGGATTACCTTGCTTGAAAGGAAACAGCAACACTAACAGACTGTTGTCAAACAAATGTATTCATCTCAGATTTAATCCGTTTAAATTAAGATGTTAACATAAGCGGAGTGCTGTTAAGATTAAAAGTCACATTTGAAATGTAGTAAAACTGTAAAAAAATTTGATACAGAGGCGCTGATGTCAAATATTGCGTGAAAATAGACAAGTAAGGAAAGAAAGGTGATTGTGCTTTGTTTGTTTTAGTTATGTTGTTAAAAATAAAATATTTTTTTAAATCATAGAGAAAAAATCCTAAGTAAACAATAATAATGGAAAGTTATTTTAAATAATAAAGAAAATATTGGTTCATTATACTCACAGTAAAAAGAAAAACTGTTCTTGTTAGTACAACGAAGGAGACCACCTATGCAAACCAGACACACTGACAAGAAACCGCACCAGTGAAAAGCTGTTATCACCTTCCCTGGTTTTATTCACTTTCCTCCTCCTCTTCCTCCTATACATTCGTCCAACAACTTCCTTCTTTCGTTCCAGTTCCACGTTTGAAATTTTATATTTACTAAGCTTAGCGTAGTCTGGCACAAGACCAAATTAAAAGAGCAGAAATTGTATTATTACAGTACACTTAAGCTAGGCTTGCCAGAAAAAATCAGCATTCGAAATTCTTTTTTCTTTGACTCGAACACTGTCCACTTGCTCCAGTAACAAATACGCCACAACTCCCTCAACCATTCAACCTACGTTTAAAAAGCTTAGGTTAGTAAAAATCACAAAGACAGATTTAGGGGAATGCAACAAAGAAAATTATGTTGCGCCAAATTTTAATGTGGAGCGAGCTGGGGAAATTAGAAATCTGTTTTTTAAAGTTGCTACAAAACAGCCCTTTGGCATCACAGGAAAATAAATTAAAAAAAAAAGATCTATGCTACCCGTGGGTAGGGTTTCGTCTGCCTTAAAAAGATAGCTTTTTAAAACATCACCCTAAGCACTGATAGAAAATAGGATAAAAATCACGTTGAACCAGACCTGTTGTCAGGGGTGGTACTCCAGCTCCCAGGAAAAAAAAAACAAAAAAAAAACACCCTCTTCCCACTGAAGTGACGTTAACTAATTTTAGTGTGCAAATTTTTACTCGTCCCCGTTCCTAGACTTAAAGGGCGCCGCCCCATTCAAAACTTTGATGACGAGCCTCTTGCTAGGTATTAAGTTAACCCTGCATAATGGTTTTGAGTTGTGCATTTTCTATTCATTTGAGAGGTCAGCATTTTTTCACTCTGTTCGAAATATTGTCACTAAAATGTAAAATTCATTGTCGGACTTAATTTATCATAAATAGAATTAATAAAAAAAAATTAAAAGAACTCCTTTTTTTAACTGCGGAGAAATAAAAAGCTGACCAAGAAATATATTATAGAAAATTTCAACGTTCGGAGATACCATCAAAATAAAAAAGGATGCTTTTTTTCCTAAATGAAAGCAAAAAAAAAAAAAAAAAATCGCTATCCCCGTTTTAAAATATTTACCAAACATCGGAGGATTAAATTTTTCATCTTATTCATTAATGAGTGAATTATAGGTCATTTTATTTGGAAACTTTGTAGAAATATTTTTTTGTGTGGTTTGTTTCACCCCACTCCTTTCGACATCTTGTATGTACTTTTTAATTTGGTGGGGTATTCGTCAACTTTTTTTTTTTTTTTTTTTTTACAGTTTTATAAAGAAAATCCATGAAAATGTTATTTCAATAAATTATTTGCAACGTCATACAGAAAACGCCTACCGAATCTTGCCAAAGATAATTCAATAAAAATAAAACTCAAAAAAATACATTTTTCTGGCAGTTGGTGCTTGCATAATTTAATAAAACGCGTTATTTTCTTTATGATTGGACAGAAAAAAATCTACACTCAATTATTTATTGAAAAAAATACTTGTAATTTTTCAGTGCGATTTTGAAATTCATTCTGTGCTGTTCCGTAAGAAGAATTTTTTTTTATAAAATAGAAACATGATTTAAAGTTTAATGCCATTTTTTAGTGTGAACCGTTTTTAAAAGAATTTTAATGTTTTATTTTATTTTAGCAGCAGTTACATTATTTTTGTATGGATGTTCAAAAGGAAATAATAATTAATTACCGCCTTTGACTACTTTTCAACTATTGACAGAATATGATATATGATAATTCAATAACTCTTAAATTCAGAATAATAATAAAAAAACACATTGTGCCCATTAGATATTTTTTGACATCAAACATGTATGTAAATAATTAAAAAATAAATAAAAGCAATGTATAAAAATAAAAAAAAGTATTATTTAACTAAAAAATACTTAGTATGAAAAATAAAATTATTCATTCTACTATGTTTTATAAAAGAGTATAGAATGAAAAATTATATTCTTAAGCTATTGGTTATATAAGATTAAAGACTAATTTATTTTAAACATAAATACGGTTGATTTGTGTCTCTTTACTGCTGTAAGTCTTCTGCCAACTTGAATGAATGTTTGGTTTTTATGGACTCGTGTAGGCTCCAGAAGCCTATGTTTATTAACATACTTTTCACTTCTGCTTACTTTGTAGAATTTTAGCTTAAGCAATTGTTATCATTTTATAAGTCTAGCTTAGTTTGGCCCAAGGTCACTAATATGGAGCGCTTCGTGAGGGTTGAACTCACTATTCATAATAAATGACCAATCAAGATTTCTCGTTAACCATGCCGTGATGTATTTTTTTTGTTTCAACAGTCGCTTAATTGTTGTTTCTTTAATTCCCTTTTTTCACAAATATATATTTAAAAAATATACTTGTCCCTTTAGTCCATTGAAAGAAAATCCCATTTGAAACTTTTGCCAACATTTTATAAGAGAATTCTTAAATGTCCCCTTGACAAATTGAACTGACATTTAAAAAAGATTTTTAATTCTTTGTAACTCATTAGCATTTTTCTTTGTCCTAATTTTGACTATAAATCTTTTTTTTTCTTAATTTCCATTAACTGTTTGTATAATTTTCTGAATTGTTATATTTTTACCCAAGGAAAAATATTATGTTACAAACGTCCCTTAAAGATTAATATACAATGGGCCGCTCCTTAAATAATTCCTGTGTCTTATTATTTGATAATGTCCCCAATGTTCAAAAGTAGTAGCGAGGCTCTAATAATGTCGATAATAAGAAGCCATCGAGTATTGGGTCGGATTTTTAGACTTTAGTGCCGGATTTACATACACGGTAATATGGGCTGCAGACTAGAGGGGTCCCCAAGGCTATGACTACAGAAAAAATATCGAAAGTGTTGTCAGGTAAAAAAAACAGACTGTGGAGTGAAACAAGGGATAAGTAAATGTTTCGGATATTTATGTTACAAGGGGTATCACGGTTTGTTAGAAAAAGTATCAAACGAAAAGACAACAGGAAAGAAGAAAATAAATTATACAATGGAAATATAAGAATTCGAGGTCTTAAGTGACACTCAATTCTATGGAAGTTTTGAAAGTCAAGCAAAATAACTTCCCTTCAGAACACTTTCTCTCTCTCTCTCTCTCCCTTTCTCTCTCTCTCTCTTTCTTTCTTTCTTTCTTTCTTTCTTTCTTTCCCAAAACTTATAACTTAAAGCAATAACTTATAAGCAATTTTATTCTACTATGTTGAAAATTTGTCAGATTTTGTTATTAATATTTAACTTAGCTTAACTTAAATACAATACAATGCTAAATGGAAGAAGGAAGATTGTATTGCGCCAGACTTTTATCGTCAGAATTCATCTTGCACACTTATAAATAAACAAGTTGTCTGTGCATTGAATATTGCTGCCGTATCTAGTTTGATGCCCCTATTATGTATCTCCAGATTTTTGACAAAATTTAAAGAATAGTCTGAAATATAATCGATCCTGAATTGGCATCTCGACTTCAGTCACTTTCTCACCGACGTGAGATGTGGCTTCTCTCTGTCGTTTCTACAAATATTTTCATGGCAACTCTTTGGATGTTTGTTTCTTTTTTCCTTAGTACCTCACCTGCATGAATTTAAACGTGCAACTAGATTGGCAACTAGGTCTCACCGTTTTACTATTGAACTAGCTAGATGCAATCGTCTGTTCTATTCTAACAGTTTATTTTCTCGCTTGTGGAACTTCCTTCCGATTTCTTGCTTCCCTGATAACTATAATCTTTAAAAATTTAAATATAACGTCAATCATCATCTTGTGTCTTCCTGAATCATGTTCATTCATTGTCCTTTCCTCATTTCTCCTCACTAAAGTTTTCTCGTTCGTTCTAGTGGTATTACCACTTTGGTTGGACGCTAATGATTAAAACAGTGTTGCGGTCGAGTTTGTTTGGAAATTAACATTCAAAATGTCAGTCTTTTTATTTATTTACTAGCAGCATGGCCCGGCGTTGCCCGTGCTTGATTCAAAAATCGTACAACTCATACAGCAATGGCTATCACTTGACTTAAAATATTTTTGCCCTTCCTTGCCTTTAAAGGAGTGCCCTTTGCCGTGCTGATGTTGCTACATGCCTTACTTCTCACACTGCGATTTTTTTCTAAGCTCTATACTAAACATTAAATCTGTTACGAAAAAAGAACTAAAAAAAATGAACACAAAACGATCAGCTTTAAAAAAGGACTCGTAACTGGAAAAACCGAATGAAAAAGAATGTTAACAACAAATACTTTTTCACACCCAACCCAGTTCTTCGGAATCAGAATCAACGTTAAGTTTAAGCAAGCGAATGAGCCAATTGGAGTAAATTGCCATGCAGATTTAAATTTTTCCCACTTGTGACGAATGCAGCTATCGATTTTTTTGGGATGCTAGCATGCTAGTTGACATTCGTGTCAGTCAGCTGTTGGCTCTCACGCTGGCCAATAGAATCTTTTTGTCTATTCGTGGCAGCCAGCTATAGGCTCTCACTCTGGCCAGTACAAAATAGCAGCAAACTACATGAAAACTGCCGTAGAAGCATGCAAAAATCGATTATTTCCACTATCGATGAGAGTTGGGAAATGCAATGTCGGTCTTGGCCTTCCCGCCAACTTAGAGCATGTGCATGTAAATTTTGGTGCAAATCCGTCGAAAATTGCGGCCGTGCATTCGTTACACACACACACACACACACACACACACACACACACACACATCCTGCCTTTTATAGATAGAGATTCATTCATTTACTTTATAGTAAGGCCTTATTTATTTATTTAACATAATGTAATAGTGCCTGCAGGAGCAGTTTCTAACGACAGTACGCAATTTCCAACCACAAAGCAGGCTAACCACCCATTTTGATAATCTTGATAGGCTTAAGTTGGTATGGCATAAAAGGAAGAAGAAAATGACGATATTGAATCTTTCTCGGGGAGATCCAGAACATTCGTCTAATCCCTGCACGCAAGCCACCGATCTGACGCTGGATGGCATGCCACTAGCGTTTACCGCTGGTGGCCCGCTGTAGGACCGCTGTTCCTCTCGGCAATGTTACCACTGGCGGACCGTTAGAGGTCTACCTGTGGACTGCCAGTAGCTAATGTTCCTTAAGGAACATTCATCTAAGAAATATTGGTCTAAGGAATATTGGTCTAAGGAACGCTTGTCTAAAGAATATACACTACAGTTCAAAAATTTGAGACCACCCTCTTGAATTTTTTTTACAATTGGCTCCCAAAGTTGTTGTTTTGTACTTTAAATAAGATAAAATTATTATATATGGTTAAAAAAATGAGCCATATTTTTTTTATTAGAAATTTTATTATGACAAAAAGAAAAAAAAGCATTTTATGATTAAATTTTGCTCTCGTCAAAATAGCCTCCTTTAGCTTTGATTACTGCAGCACAAATTTTTGGCATTCGTTGCAAAAGTTTCTCAAAGTATAATTGATTCCATTCTTTTTTCAATGACTAAAGGAGCTCTTTTTCACTTTTTTCACTCTTCTCTCAAGTTCATCACATGCTAATTCTGGTAGTGGCTTCAAACTTTTGAATTGTATTGTACGTCTAAGAAATATGAATCTAAAGAATTATGGTCTAATGTGGCTTGTATTAATATACAAACAAAGCATGCTAATAAATGCTTATAAACAACATGTATCATCAATAATTAACGTTGCTATAAATGTCTTAAATATTATTCTGTAATATAGTGAATATCAATAAAAGTAAGTATTCTATACATGAATAAAGTGCTAATTTATTTTAAAAACATAATATTACAGATCAACGGTCTTTAGACGTCAGTCTTTGTGCCATGCGTGATACATGCGTAGGCGATCATGTATCTTTCGATACATGACTGACGAGGCAGATTTTTTTCCCGCAGAAGGTTGCCATTTCTTTCTGCGGTAGATCAGTTGTCATCCAAGGCTACAGAACCTGCTCTGTCCTGCTATTTACCCATAGCTGGAGGGAGAAGAAGAGGATTCACACCTTTCCCAAGGGTATTAGCACGTAAGTGAATGTAATGGATTCGATTGGAATTCGAACTCGGCTCTTCGATTCCTCAATTCGAGCCACTATCCATTACTCCATTGTGCCCCACCCATTCCTTAGACGAGTATTCTGTAAACCGATGTTCTTAGACGAGCATTCCTTTGCCAAATGTTTTTTAGACAGATTCCCTTAAACCAATATTCAAAAATCCCTTTTTTTTTCTATATTTCTTCAGGATATAGGCGATCATGGATCCTCACAGATTAGTTTTGTGCAACTGTAACATCTGTGAATTAATTGACGTCTTTGGAAAGATGGCATTTCCGTTATCTTTTTCCAGAACGGTCATCCTAGATTGGATATCAACCAAGTCTTGAGAGATCACTCTACTCTGCTATTCAACCCATAAATTGTAACTGGGAATTGATTCATGCTTGTCGTCTGAAGGGGATTAATGTGATGTGAACAAAACTTGACCTCGGTTCGCCAATTTCACTTTCGGTGCCGATAACCGTAACCCTACCAGCCCATCCACGTAATCTCAGCTTCTCAAATTATCACGATTCTTTTGCTGACGGAAGTCGACCAGTTAGAACAAAATACTAACTTAACGATTGAATATAGTAAAATAATAAAAGATTTTCAGTCATTTTTTTTTTTTTTTTTGGTTAGTATCAAAGTTCTGTTATTGATTTTTCTTTTACTATTTGCAATATAATTTATTCAATTTCAGGAATAAAGAACTAAAATTAAATCGGCTGTCAAAATTGTAATAAAGAAATATTTAAAATGAATAACTGAAGGGTTTAATTTGTTCTTTTATTTTAACGTCCAAAATAGTTTCTTCTTGTTGTCGTCGTCCTACCCTGTTTCTTCAGGACGTTGACGATCACGACTCTCCACAATTTCCTATTTTTTGTATCTCTTAATATATATTGTCTTTTTGTTATCTCTCCTAAACATTGTTCCGCCATCCATTTATTCAAGCTCATTCTTCTTCTTCTTCTTCTTCTTCTTCTTCTTCTTCTTCTTCTTCTATGTGCCGTGTCATTTCAGGGCGTGAGCGATCATGGCTCACCGCAATTTCTTTTCCTTTGTAGCTCTTTAATATAGTTTGTCCTTTTGCTATCTCTCCTAATCCCTGTTCTGCCATTCATTTAGACACGCTCGTTAAGCAGGGGTTATGCACTGCTTTCCGCTGTCCATTTTGCTTTCAATAAATCATGTGGCTGTCAAGTTTTTCTAAGCATTCGTTCCTCATCTTTGCCCTAGAAAATTTAACAATCTCTATTTGACGCTAAGTATAAGTGTCCTTTTTGTTTCTATTTGCTCTTAAACGTCTTCATTGCTCAGATGTTCAGTCAACGGTATTCTCAGCATCCTTCTGTAGAACACCATTTCTGTTGCCTAACGTCTCCATCTGTGATGAGATTATCCCGCATTCACTGTCATATAGCAGGACTGGTATTACATCACAGTTCAGTAAACTTCTTTTGTTTCTAATGAAATTTTCTTGTTTCTTAATACTTTGCTTAGCTTTTGGAAGGCTTCTTTTGTTGTCTTCCGATTTCAATGTCGTCCTTTCTGTCCTAAAACACCTTGATATTTAAGTAGTAGAAATCATTAACTTGTAAAACAGAAAAATGGGTATGTAAAAAAATAATGAAAAGTATTTCAACTATAGTAGTTTTAAGAAATTCTCTAAGCAAACAGAAGCAAGGTAAAAGGTCACTGTTTCGACTTCTGCGAACGTAAGTAAAATAAGTAACTTCAGCTTCGCAAGTGAGCAAAGATTTAAAAAAAAAATTATCAGAATGTAAGAGAAAGCAATCTGAGATGTAAATTAGCGGTTATCAGGGCGAAACTTGGAGTCGGCGTTCCGATTTCAAATTCTAGCCAGGTTGGACGGGATCACTTTCGCACAAAAAGCCCTTCGGAAAGTTATGAATTCATCTTTTCCTCTGAAGCTTTGGTTGGCAACCAGTCTAAGAGAAGGACAATTCTGAATTCAAAAACCAGTTGGGCTCGTAAAAATCTACTTGCTACAGAAATCACAGTAGTAACACCCAGCATAATGAGGGTGTGGCTCTATACTCCACAGGGGAGTCTAATGGCACCAAGGAGGATAAAAGCAATCTAACAGCTAATATGCTAAGAACGTTTCGGATACTAAAATAAACGATAGCCATTTATTATGTTTTTGACTTTTTGGCACTGTTTTAATATATATATATATATATATATATATATATATATATATATATTCACAGCGTCGCCCACGTGACGACAACGTGACCATGTTTAAAAGGAACGCTGATCTTATAAAACTTTCAGTTATCTGTTTGGATAAGTCTTGTTCTTATGTCCATCGTCTTTGTCATGTTGAATTGATGATGTTAATTATATCTTATGAATATGTCCTGAAGATGGTTTATTAGACCGAAACGTCCGACGTTGACATTATATTAACATTAAAACAGCTTAATTGCATATAAGGATTTTTGTTTGTTTTTTCCGTATATTTTTCTTCATATATATATATATGTGTGTGTGTGTGTGTGTGTGTGCGTGTGTGTGTAAGTATGAACCTGAACACAAATTTATTGTGTATGAACTAGCAATGAAAGCACTAAAGCAAAGAGAAAGCAATTCACTAAGAGGAAAGTATATGGAAAGGGCTTTAATTGCTATATCATCCATCCATCCATATATATATATATGACAGAAATAAAAGTGTAAAACTTAATATTACTAGACATATTAAAAACGGGCGTTTTTTTTCTCCTCACCTCCACAACTTCCTTTTTATTGTACAGTCTCTGTTGTTTTAATTTAAACTAAATCTCCCGTTGACGCCTGAAGAGCGGGAGCGAAACCGATTAGCTTCGCCCGTTTTTAACATCTCTACTAATATTAAGTTTTACACTTTTATTTATGTCATTAAATTTTGTACCTACAATATATATATATATATATATATATATATATATATATATATATATATATATATATATATATATATATATATATATATATATATATATATATATATATATATATGTTTGCTTCTCTGTGTCTTTTCCATGAATACTTTCATGATAATTGTTCAGATGAGCTCTTCCCTCTATGGTACCAAGACTATGAATTTAAGCGCAGTACTAGACTGGTGTCGAGATCTCATCAATTTACAAGTGAGCTGGCTTGATGTAGCCGTAAGTTCTATTCTAACTTTTCTCGCTTGTGAAACTCCATTCCCGGTTCCATGTTTCTGTTCCGAATTATTCTACACCCACCAACACCTTGTGTCTCAGTGGCTAGTAAAGCCACTGAGACACAAGGTGTTGGTGAATGTAGAATAATTGCATGAGAAGAAACCGATTAAAAAAATGTAGGAAAAAAGAAGTCATAACTTCAGCTAATGGATTATAAAAAAATAATCATATTTTTAATAATCATTTTAAGTACATATTAAAAGGCAATTAGAATATTTATTTTATTATACATTAAATTTGATTGCTATCAATATTTACTAAAGTATCACTTATAATTATAGGTAAGAGCATAAGATTCAAGTAGGTACCTCCAAAGAAAGAATTTAAAATGCATTTAAAATAGGTACCTCCACGAAATCGCTAAAAAAAGAGCATAGTCTGATGAAAAAGACGCCAAACTTTATTCATTGTTATAAATTTTAAAACAATGAAAAGTCTTTCTTGCAGCTTTTATTTTAGTTTTAATTCCAAGTAAATAGATTATATTTAATATTTCCAACTAACAAAATACTTTGCTGTATTTGAAAACGAATTTAAATTGTTTGGAATATTTTTCATGTAAAATCAATAAAAATCGTCCATATTGACAAATCTGTAAACACAACATCGTTCCCTTCATTTAAAAAAAAACTTTAAAAAATAAAATATACATTTATTTGATAAAAATTAGCTGATTTAAAGTTTAATTAATCTGAATTGAAACAAATAACAATTACTTTTAATTTAAAATATCTCCGAAAAGCATTTTTAACATGGTGATGGGTGGTATTTTTACGCGTGGGGTGATGTATTGACAGCTTGATGTTTGGAAAAATTAAGTTAGGAGGAGATGATCGAAATAAATTTACATGACGAATACAATGTAAACGCCATTTTAATATATATATATATTTTTACTACCCAGAAATCTTTAAAATTTTTAATATGTTTATTCACCGTAAAAAGGCACTTACATTTCCAGTGTTGATGTCAGAGAAACAAAATGTTTAACTAAAATGTTCAAGGATTTAAAAAGGATTAAAAAAATATTTTTGCATCAAAAACTTCTTTGATCTTACTCTCTTAGCAATAACACAAATCTTTTGACGATAAAACTTTGTTTTTATTATCTTTTTTGCATTTTTTTCATCATGTATCCTCAAGGCTGGGAACAACTATGTGAAATTTGAAAAGTACAAACATTTACTACATTGACATGAAATAATCTAACAAATATGATTTTTACAAACGGTTTGCACAAATTTCCTTTTTTGCACCTTATTGTGAACAAGGCAAGATAACATAAGAAAAGTATAGAAACTATTGGCTCTCCAAAACATTTACAATACAATTTTTCAGATCATGAAAAAGAATTTTTTTTTTTAAGCATTCAACCCCAAGCAAGGCGGGAAACCACTAGCACGCAAAGGGTTTCAGAGTAAAAGCGAAAACAAAGATGAGTGATAGAGGGAAGGATGAAGAGACGGTTAGGGGATAGATCATTGCATATGGAGACGTCGATTGACGTTACATTTGAATAGTTGGAGATTATAGCTATCAGGAAAACAAGAAATGGGGAGGGAGTTCCACAGGCAAGAAGTGCGAGACATGAAGCTATTGGAGTGGAAGAGACGGCTACATTTAACAGTTTCGACAGTGAAAGGGTGAGAGCGAGATGCCAGCTTAGTTGAGCGCTTAAATTCATGAAGTCTGGGAACCAGCGAAAGCAGCTCATCGGAGCAGTTACCGTGAAAGTATTTGTAAAAAAAGACAGAGGGAGGCAACGACATGTCTGTGAGAGAGCGGCTGCACACGAGATGCCAGATCAGGGCCAGTTAAATTGCATATCCGTCTTTGGATTTTATCAAGTATCTTGAGACAATTAGAAGGGGCTCCAGACCATATATGGCAGCAATACTCCATGCAAGGGCGAATGGTTGATTTGTAGATTTGAAGGATCCACTCCGGCGAGAAAAATTTCCTGGCGCGGCACAGGGAGCCAACTTTCCTTGCGGTGGACGAAGCTATTGACTCAATGTATTTATTCCATCTCAGGTCAGCGAACAATGTGAGACCGAGTAGTCGCAAAGAGGTGCTCTCGTGGAGTTGAGCGTCAAACATTCTAATTATAAGCAAAAAAGACAAACCTTACTAAGCTACAAAGAATAGGAAGTTGTAGAGAGCCATGATCTCCCACGTCTTCAAGGGACATAACACATAGAAGAAGAAAAAAACTTGTATATGATAGGTAGACTGGGTGTGTGCAAAGGGTTCCACCAAAGTACCAAAGTACACCACAAATATCTGTTGGAGCTGCTCAGCACCCTTGACATATTCGGGAAAGACATTAGAATAATCAAAAATCTCTACTGGCAGCAAATCGCCTGTATAAAGATGAAAAAAAAAAATGAGTTCAGCAGTTATACAGAAATAGAAAGAGGCGTAAGGCAAGGATGAGTCTTCTCACCGGACTTATTCAACCTATACAGTGAGACAATTCTGAGAGAACTAGAAATCCTACCAAGATTCACTATTGACGGCCACAATCTTCATAACATAAGATATGCAGATGACACATTGCTGATAGCAGACACGGAAAGCGAAGGAGAGCGAGAAGAAGGGACTAAGTATAAACTAAAAGAAGACAGAATGCATGGTTGTCAGCAAAAAGATGAGCCAGAAATACGATTTACGGGTCGGGGACACTAAAATCAAGCAGGTGCGGAAATTTAAATATCTGGGAAGGGTTCTGACAGAGGACGTTAAGTGCGATGCTGAGATCCGAAGAAGTATTGCGATGGCCAAAGACGCATTTCAAAAGCTAGGCAGAGTATTACGAGACAGGAGGATTACGTTGGTAACAAAGAAAAGAATACTGAACAGCTACTTGTCTTCCTTAATGGCAGCGAATATTGGACGGTCTCTTCAAAGATGAAAAAGAAACTCGTGGCAGCAAAGGTGTGGTCCTACAGAAGTATACTGAAATTACGATGGACCGAACATGTAAGCAACGATAAGGTTTTGGAGAGGATGCAAAGAAAAAGGAAACTCTTACTTAACATCAGGAAGAGGCAGCTGAAAATTCTGGTACACGTAATGAGAAAGGAGGGATTGGAAAATCTGATACTCATAGGGCGGATAGAGGGAAAAAGAGACAAGGGAAATCAACGCGCGACATAATGGACAGGGTCTGGGATAAATAGCAAAAAGTCAAAGCTTATTGAGAGCTACAGGTGACAGGAGGAAATGGAGGCCCATAATCGCCTACGTCCTGAAGGGACACGGCAGATAAAAGAAGAAAAATGCTAAGAAGAATGATTATAATGGTCGAGCTCAATTTAGCTTTGCGCTGAATTGGAACTATAAAAAGAAATTCGGTTCAAGCGAATTACTTCCCTTGCTTGTTCAACAGTTCCCCAGAAGATTCGTACTACCATTTTGATTGAACGAGGCACTGTGGGATTCAGCCAATCAGAGGACTCTATCGAATTGGCGCCAAAAGACGAATCTTCTTTCTGCTTCAAACTCCAACTAAGATAGACAGGCCATTAAAATCTGACGTTAAATGGAATTTTTTTCTAGTTGCCAGGACTATCTCAAACTTTTTATGTTACAGCCTTCGAACGACTAATTTGAACAATCATAATTTCAAACTGAAGAATTTTATCCAAAATAGTTGAGAATGTATCTCTTTAAGTTACAAGGACTTCACTTCAGTTAAGCCGCAAAAACACCATTCTTTTGCAACTCTTCATGGTGAAATTGTTACGTAATACAATGTTTCCTAATGTTAATATTGTATCGTGTCTTGTTTTTTTTTTTCTTGTCCTGTTAATTTTGACCGGAGCAAACTTAACACCAGTTTGCACTGAAATCACCATAGAACGAGAAAAATAAATGTTGTATTTACTTCTTGGGTAGAGCTGCAAAACCATGTTCGAACGCTATGCGTTGGAAAATGGAAGGAGCGGTGCTGTCCTATCCGGAAGTGGCGTCATAAAATTGCGCAGATAACTAAAAACCCTTTCCGGTTCCTTTATTACTAACATCATGGGAAAATTGTTTTTTCTTATTTTTATTCTGTATTCTTATTTTATTTATTGGTTTTATTTAATTTTCGCACAGGTTCTATATAAAAGTCGAGGTGTACAACAACTGAAACGATGTGACTATCAGAGTCAACCCGGGGATACGTGTCTGAACAAATCTGTATAGCATTGCTCTCTACTGTCAAACATTACTACATTTAATCCATTGGTAGGATATGTCATGATAAAATAATTTTTCGTTTATGTGCCGTGTCCCTTCAAGATATGAGCGACCATGGCTCTCCACAACATCCTACCTTTTGTAGCTCCAAGTAACTTTACTTTTAACTATCCCACTTTGTCTTTGTTCTGGCATTCTTTCACATATTATTATCCATTTATTTGCCATAATCCTTCAAGGTGTGGGTGACCATGACTCTCCACAGCTTCCTGTCTTTTGTTGATTTCAGCAACTTTTGACTGTTTACCATTCATCTTTGTCCTTGTTCGGTCACCCATTCACTTATTCTTCGTTTTTATGACATTTCACTTCAGGATTTTGGTGATCATGGCTCTCCACAACTTCCTGTCGTTTGTTGATTTCAGTAACTTTTGACTCTTTACCATTCATCTTTGTCCTTGTTCGGCCATCTAATCACTTATTCTTCGTTTTTATGGCATGTCTCTTCCTGATTTGGGTGATCATGGCTCTCCACAACTTCTACCTTTTGTAGTAAACTTTGACCGTTTACTACTCCTCTTAATTTTTGTTCTGCCATCAATTCTCTTCTTTTAGGTACTATGTCCCTTCAGGATGAGAGCGATCATAGCTCTCCACAGTTTCTTGTCTTTTGTATAAGTATTCTTAAACCTTTTACCATCCATCTTTGTCCTTGTTCTGTCATCTATTCACTTATTCTTCGTTTATATGCCATGTCACTTCAAGATTTGTGCGATCATGGCTCTCCACAGCTTCCTGTCTTTTGCTTCTTTTACTCTTTACCACCTCTATTTGTCATTGTTCTAGCATCAAATTCACTTCTTATGGGTGCCATTTCCCTTCAAATTAACGGAGCTCATGACTCTCCACGACATCCTACCTTATGTACCTTTAAGTAACTTTTGATTATCTACCAACCCACTTTGTCCTTGTTCTGCGATCCTTTAACAAAAACTCGTTATGTAGGTTACTCGATGCTTTCCTCTGCTTCTCTTGCTTTTAGAATGTCTTGTGAGTGTTAAATTCTCTAGGCTTTCTGTTCTCATTATAGTCTTAGTGTTCTTAGAGTTCCTATTTTCCTCATTATTTTCCTTGTTACTCACACGTTCAACCTTAGCATTTATCAGTCGAACCATGTCTGACGGTTCAAGTCGCTTCTTCATCTTTGAAAAAATTGTCTAGCATCCACTGCCATATAGGAGATTAGATATTACATTGCAGTTAAGGTATTTGTTCTTTGTTTCTAACAACATTTTTCGACCTCTTAATACTTGGCTTAGTCTGAAAAGCACTTTCCTATGCGTTCTAAGGATACAAAATGAGTTTATCGCCCTTTGATCGAGATAAGTCACATGGTCCACGCGATGGCTGCTTAGTGACGTCATTTCATACAGTGACGAGAGTGGCCAGTTATTCAGTAGGTTTACAGCAACGAAACGGAACTGTAGCTTTTTTAGCCTGTGCCAAGGGTTCCGAGCTGAGACTAACCCTGCCTCCCACTGAAGCTTACAAGTCCATGATGTTGTTTCCCTTTGGGAATGTATCTTCGCTAGATATAGAAAGAAACTCCGGTTCGCAGTCCTCAATCTGGGAAGACCCAAGACTTGCCATTTCTTCTTCGTGGAATATGTCATCGCCTGAGACATAGTAGATGAATCCAGCCCGTTTGAAATTGGAGTCCTAAAAATGGCTTCTCCAGAAACAGAAAAATTTCCATATTATATATAAAACCCTTCCTTTTTTTTCCTTTCTCCTTGCACTAAATATTTTCTGGCTTTAAATAAACTAGCAAAAGTGTTGATAAGCCGTAAAAAACGAATTAATCAATAAAAAAAAATAATGTCAGAACTATCTTTGCTCCTGGCCGTGCTCGCTAAAGTATTCATGTTTCCACATTGTTTTCATTATAATTCTGTATGTTCAGCTTCAGGCTAACGACACACAATTCTCTATTTTTAGAATATTATGTCTCGAGTACAATATTTTATAACTGAAAGAACATTATCATTCTTAATTACATGAGTTTTTGTCAGTGTCAGTGAAAAAAACGTTACAGGCAATAAACTAAGAATTACAAAAACAAGCTAAAAAAAGAAAAGACAAATAACTCAATTACAAACTTATTATCTTTTAACAAATGACCAATTCTTGTTGATTGCTCAGATTATTCTGTGAAATAATAACGATTTTGGTTTTATACAAATTTGCTTATATGCTGCATTTAAAATTAAGTCATATGATCTGTTTTACGCTAGATAAACTTGTATTTTCTTTATTTTTTTTTTGTAAACCAGAAAGTCAGAAGATTGGAAAAATGACAAAAGACTATGAAACAAATTTGAAAATCTAGATATTTATAAACATAATTCTTTTCATTATTAACTATGTCATATGACTGCGTTTTCACGTTCAGAATATGCTTCATTTAGGTAATATCAAGTTTTAGTTTATCATATTTCGGTTCTTCCATAACTTTAAGCAGGCTATTTTCACATTTGGGATGGAAAATCTGACTCAATATTCATTTTAGCTTTGAACTGAGTTGACAGGTAATAGACATCCAATCAAAACAAATGTAGTTTTTCATAATATTTTAATGCATAATGAATGTATACAAGTATATATAAAAAGACTCTTACTCTATAATGTGATATAAATATTTTAATTTTCCGGTTGCAGTTCCACAAAGTCAAAAAACAAAGGCGGACACACTTCAAGAAGAGAATCAACACAGCGACAACGTATTAAATTTTACGGGTTTAATTTACAAGAAAGAGTGTATGCACAATAGGTAAAAAGCAGGCTTGCTAATATAATTTATATTTGCGGAATTAACTGTTAGAATATTGTCCAAGAAACAAGTGGACTTCGCGGCATCTGTATTTCATTAACGTCGGAAAGGATGGCTCCAATAAACGTGTGGTCACTACGGCTGTCAGTTACAAAAGAGGAAGATTTCAGGATCGAGTTTACCTGCGTGTCCCCCAATAAGGGATCCTGATTGGACAGTAGTCAGCCAATCAGAGTCCAGGATTAGTAAGGGTTTCAAGTTCAAGTTAAACTTTGAATGGAAAATAGTTCGTTCCCTTTACTATCCCTTTCAAATTCTTATAGTGTAAATGTGTGTGTGTGTGTGTGTGTGTGTGTGTGCGCGCGCGCGCACAGGTATATATTGGTGGGCAATGTATATGTTTACATGTACAAATAGACAAAATAGCTCTAATATATTATATGCCTGCGTTGGTGTTTATGTACATATGTGTGCAAGTATACATATGTATATAAAAAAAACATCCACGATTTACAATCTAACAATACCAAACGAGTATTATATATATATATATATATATATATATATATATATATATATATATATATATATAGTGGTAGATAGATAGATAGATAGATAGATAGATAGATAGATAGATAGATAAAAAGAAACAAAAAATAAACAGGCGGATAGATACTTTCTAAATCTGGAAAATGGGAAGGGATAAGCTAAGGTAATTTAATTTGATTTATGATTACTACATATCCTCAGGGATCCCAAGTCATTTCCCCCCACACAGTTTTAGTTTAACCCGATGAATTCAAATAGTGCATAGGCTATCCAGTGAAATGCATCGTTAATAAATTTTCATTTTGTCTCATTATCTTCACATATTTTAACTACGAAGTAAGTATAAAATAAAGTAACTAATGATTTTTCAAAATACAGTTATATTATAATTAAATCACTTTATTTTCAGCTTATTATAGAAATGTAATTTTAAAATGTTCTATATTTATGGAATGAAGTGCTCAATATCAGAGATAGAGCGTATGTAAATATAAATATAAAAGTGAACATTGAAGTCAACACTCAGGGGCAACAGGCTGTTTCATGGTAGACGCAATCGTCAGGACGCCTGACAACTGCGTCTAGCATGAAACAGCCTGTCGCCTCTGAGTGTTGACTTTATGTCCCCCATATATATATATATATATATATATATTAGTAACTTTAATAAGTTCTCGTTGTTTTCCAACAGATGGCGTTCCCAGAACTGCTTTTGTGTAGTTTCAGATGGTAATGCATCTATAAACAAGCTTGAAATTCAGTGTATGTAATTTCACCGAACAAACTTTGCTTTTCATAGCGTTAAACATGTCGGATATCGTCCCAAAGAAAGTATATTCGCGGGAGAATTTTATTATATTACCTTATTCAAAAGAATTCTATAGCTGAACCACACAGAATTCTTGTTGACACTTAAGGCGACCATGCTCTATCAGAAACAGCATGCAGACATTGCTTTAGACGCTTCAAAATAATGATTTTGATGCTGAAGATAAAAACGCTCTGGCGCACGGGAAAAGTTTGAAGACGAAGAATTGGAAGCATTACTTCATGAAGATCCCTATCAGCACAGGCTGAACTTGCAGAATCATTAGGAGTTGATCACACAACAGTTTCGAAACGTTTGAAAGCATTAGGAATGATTAAAAACAAGGATATTGGGTGGCGTACGAGTTGAAGCCGAGAGACGTCGAACGACATCTTGTCACGTGTTTCAACGGCAAAAAAGGAAGGGGCTTTTATATTGTATAGTGACCGGCGATGAAAAGTGGATACACTACGATAACCCTAAGCATAGTAGATCGTGGGGTAAGCCGGGACATTCATCAACATCGATTTGAGCGGAGCATTGAAGATAAAACGGCCGTATACGAGCAGAGACATGAAAAAGTGTTTTTGCAACATGACAACGCGAGGCCACATGTTGCAAAACGGGTGAAAACTTACTTGGAAACACTTAAATGGGAAGTCCTACCCCACCCGCCGTATTCACCAGACATTGCACTGTCCGATTATCACTTGTTCCGGTCGATGGCACATGGCCTGGCTGAGCAGTACTTTCATTCTTCTGAAGATGCTAAAAACTAGGTTGACTTGTGTGTAGCCTCAAAAGATGTATATTTTTTTCCGACGTGGAATTCAAATGCTGTCAGAAAGATGGGGAAAAGTAGTGGCTAGCGATGGACAATACTTTCAGTGACATGTTTCTTACTAATTTTTGTAAATAAAATATTACTTTTCATGAAAAATCAGCGAGAACTTATTCAAGGTCCTAATATATATAGGAGAAGGACAACTCTGAATTCAAAACCTGCGGAGGGTCGTTTGGGATCCTTGTGGCACACGGTGCACCAGGTCTTTGTATTCGTCCCTTCAAAAAGTGTGGATGGTCCTGCACGAAGCCTTCACCACTATAATCAAATCTCATGTGCCGTTGTCGGGCTGTCGGTTTCCTGGAAACTGATCTGCTTGACCCTCATACGACAAGTCTCGACGGGAGAGTCGATTATATATATATATATATATATATATATATATTCATGAATAAATTTATACTATTTCTTGCAATTTAAATTTCAAAGATATTTAAATTGCAATACATTTGCATTTGATAATTTTCATTTTAAAAAAAGTTCATGTGCAGTGGTACAATTAGTAATATTTTTGCTACCTGTTGTGATTAACAATATATAAATGATACTATTTTATACATACATTATCAAACCATATAATAATTATCAATGTATATTTATTTATATATTTCCGGTGTATTTACTTATATATTTCCTGTCCATCTGGGAGGTAAATCAGCTGAAGTTAGTAGATTTCAAGGGAAGTAAATCAGCTTAAGTTAGTAAATTTATTAGTGATTACTTCCCTTAGTCGATTTAATAATCTATATAAATTAAAATAAATATTTACCTGCATAGACAAATTTACTTTACGAGTAAAATGAACTGTTTAATTAATCAGTTCCCTTAATCCTACCTTTCTTAGATTGCAGTCTTATTTGTTCAAGCCTTTCATATGAGACACTCAGATACCTTGGTCTAAGTGATTGTCTTGTTTCAACGTGATTTTGAAATAGGCTTTGTCGTCGCCGTCTTTTTTGTTCTGTTGCTAATCATTTTCTTTCGATAAATATTTCCATTTCACTGTTATATTAAACACACAAAATTTTGAACAGGAAAAGATATTGAGCCAAAAGCGATTTGTATTGTGGAGATCACTTACATGTGCCACACCTCCATTTCCTTCAATATCATTGGTTCGTAAAAATATGATACTTATCATATGACAATTTTGCCATCGCAGGTAATTTGAAATTTTCTCTAAAATCACGGATTGGTCCATTTCCTGACCAATCGTGTATTTTAGTATCTTTCTATATTTTTAGCGCCAAGCTCGCTGGAACTTAACCAGCATTATATAAAGACTTTCGCTGTTTGCCAACAGTGAGTAGCAGTTCAATTCTTGGAAAATAAGGCACGGCGCTATATTGACATTTTCATTCTTAATTATCACTCAATCGAGTAATCATACTAATTCCTATTGATATCACTCATGAACATTACATTTTTCTACACTGATAAAACACTAAAAAACCTTGAAATCTACTAACTTCAGCTGATTTACCTCCCAGATGGACAGGAAATATATAAGTAAATACACCGGAAATATATAAATAAATATACATTGATAATTATTATATGGTTAAAAATTCTTTATTTAGCTAAGACTTCAATTGAACTTTGTAGTTAAATAACATTCAATATTGTACTCAACATTTATTAGCTAAACTTACCCTTTTTATTACGGAAAAAGGGAAGCAACTTTCTTTATACTATTGTTGATATTTGTATATCATTGTTAATACAATATTTTATTAATGTTCACTGAGCTTGATTATTTTTCTCTCGTGTTTGTTGTGCATTATTGATGTGGGGTGTTGTTTTACAAGAACACAGCCTTCCTTCTTTATTACATTCACGGTGACCCTAGCCAACAATACTTACAGCACCACTACAGTATAATACCAGGAATAATTAATGTATCATAGATAACAGTAACAGTGAATATCTAAAAAAAATAAAAAAATAAAGGGAACGGATTAATTAAGCAGTTCATTGGTCTCTATTTTAGTTGTGAATTATTTATATCGGTTTTATTGAATCTTAATACATTGTTTTAAGATTCTTGTTTAATTGGATCTCACTTAAATCTTTCTAACAGCTACACTAGTACCATTTTTATGTATGAACAACATTATATCATTTTGCACTGGTGAGAAGCAGTTAACTAGGTACCTTATTCAGGCTGCATTTAAGCTAGCTCCCGAGGGCTCTTGATTAGGCCGTCATCACAATAAGGAGGAGTAGATGCGATAGGCAACAATAAACTACAGAAGAATTCAAAACTGATCGCTGCATTTAAGTATAGCATTAATAATTTAAGCTTACCTTTTAGTTTTAAATGTTCAACGATAATTCTTCTACCATCACTTAATTTAAAGACAATTTGATACACGTAGGTCCTTACTTTCCGTAAAAACAATTATTTTTATTTCATGGGTGACTTTCACTGGATTTCGCAATTAATTTCGATTATTCCGAAATTTATTTCCAAGTTATAAAAATTGTTTTCGTACAAAAAATTCGTCGCAAAAAAATCCCGTAAAAAAATCGCCGCTAACAATCGCAGTAATGAAAACTTGAGAATCCAAAATTTCAGGCTTGGGGGTCTGGATCCGGACTGGAATGTTTTTAATTTGCTCATGGAGTCGGCTTGCTTCCAAAATGGTATGACCGGTTACGGCCTCTAGGAGTGAAGTTGAAAAAGTGTAACACAGTGACACACTGACATTCGCATTTGTTGTGTTCAGTGTAACCCGGATATAAGAAATCCGGATATAAGAGAGATGTTCTCTGGTCCCAAATTAGAGCCTGTGTTAATGTATATAAAAGAGACCAAACCCGGATATAAGAGAAACCCGGATATAAGATACTTCTTCTCCGGTCCCGACAACTCTCTTCTTATATCCAGGTTACACTGTAGATGGATATGTTGTTTTTTTTTTCAAACTAAAAGCAAAAAATCACTACCCTCTGTTTTAAAAATTTTCAGAAATCCAATAAATCCGACTTAAACGAAATTTTCACTACTTATTCATTTAATGAATGAATAATGCTGAATATGTCATTTTACAGTGTAACCCGGATATAAGAGAGTTGTCGTGCCCGGAGAAGAAGTCTCTTATATCCGGGTTTCTCTTATATCCGGGTTTGGTCTAACACAGGCTCTAAGTTGGGACCAGAGAAAATCTCTCTTATATCCGGGTCTCTTATATCCGGGTTACACTGTAATTAGAAAATTTTTTGAAATATTTTTTGGGGTGTTCGCAAAATTTTACTGGTATTTAAAAAAAAATCTATGAAAATGTTGAAAAAGAAAATGCAATATCGTGTGCTAACAATAGTGACGATTTGGGAACATTTTAAAAGATATTTAACGCGGGCTTTAAAAAGTAAATTTACCTAAATAGTATTTAATATTTTTGTTATAAATTCTATAAATTCAATTTCATCATAGTTTTTTTTTATTACGATTCTAATCATCGCTTTTTAAAACATTGCCGAAATGGGACGGTAGTTAAAATAAAAGCGGTGTTACGGGAAAAACCGTCCCTTTTGACACTACGGCTTATTTCGAACACGTTTATAGAATTTTTATTGAATTTTTTGATAGAATTTTTATTGTAACAATGAAAAACTGATTTTCCTTTAAATAGAATGAAAAAGAAGTTGCTACATGGCAACAATTTAAAGTGAGTAAATAGTCAAAAGAAATATTATTCTTTATGGTAGAAATTAAATATTAACCTTTCTGTAAATAAAATACCCATAAAATATTTTACATTTTTTGTCATGAACTTTAAATATGTCAATTGTCAATCAAGCATTCTCAGTTGGTTTTACTCTGAATGCGATAGCTTACATGTGAACAAATAGGCTGAAATTTTAGTCAGCCCATTATTGTTTTCAAAGATTTGCCTTTAAGTCTCTTAACAATCATTATTTTGAAAACCTTTGAGAGTTGCATTTTATTCTCAGATTACAGCTTTCTTTGTTCAATGTATTATTTCTCAGGCAGCCAAAAAATCATGGCACCTGTACATTATTTTCTTGAGAAAGTTTAATAACTTCTTGATTGTGATAAAAGATTGTTTATTTTGATTATAAATATATAACTCTGTCATGAACTAATTTTTTTCCTTTATGCAGCCTAAATGTCTAATTAGGTTAAATTCCAATACGCGGCAATGAATTTTTACTGATTTGTATTATTATGGTGATTAAAAATCAGAAAAATGATTATGATTGTGTGTTGTCTTTTTATTGTAAAAAATTATAGGAAAAATGCTAGTAACCAGGTTCGCCTCGAATCAGCAGCAATGAATAATTTTTCAGATTGTTTTTCTATTATCTTTATGGTGATAAAAAAAATCAGAAAAACTGTACTATTAGGTTTTCCTTAAATACGCAAGTACTTTCGACGGTCCGTCCAGTCATCATCAGGCATGGAAATTATTTTGTTTTTGATAAAATTCAGGTAGCATTCGGGACGAAAAAATATAATGCGAATTGAAATAGTTTTTTTTTTTTAATGTGTTATTGATAATGGATTCAATCGCAAATTTTCGGGATAACAACTGAGACATTACTATACTTATTGAACTACTTTGTTCATGCCACGTTGACTGATAAACTCTTACAAAAATATTCTTAAATTGCCATATTAGTAAAAAAACGCACTCACTTAAATTTTAAAAAAAAATTCAACTTTAGCGTTGCGACTGAAAGCTCCACAAGTTTGTGTCCATTATCAATAACACATTTTAAAAATAAAACAACAAAAAACGTATTTCAAATCGCATTATATTTTTTCGTTTCGGATGCTACCTGAATTTAGGTTTTATAGCCTTGGATGGTATCTGGTCTACTCCAGAAAGAAATGGCAATTTACTACGGAAAAAGTTTGCCTCATTCATGTATCGAAAGATACATGATAGCCTAAGTATGTATAACTGAATGAAATGTAAACATTGTAAAATGAACTTTTATTTAAGCATAATTTTATTTCATTTTTACATTTCCATGTTTAAAAAATACACATTTATTGACGATTTATTATATGCTGAAAAAAAGTTTTCTTTTGTTGGAAAATACAGTTTCTTCATACTAAAATGATTGTATTTGACCAAGTTTCAAGGAAATTTCTCATGATACGTTGATGAAACACTGCTTTTTGTCAAGATCAGTAGACGTATAAATGACATTCTCATACAATTTTGTTTTATTATTCAAAAGAAGGTTGTTTGACCCCGTCTTCTGGCAAGTGACATTCGACATGTACATACCTGGAAAAAAAATAAACCATAATAATATTATGAAATAAAATGGACATCAATATTTTTTAAAATTTTCTGATGAATCATAACTTTTGTTGTCGCATACCAACGGACGATAATGAGTATGTCCCCATTCACATAAATACAGTAGTAAATAATATGGTGGTCTGCAGTTGGAGCTTCGTCTCCAGTTGTGCTGGTCAAACTCTCTGCCACCGGACAGAGAGGATCTCCAGACGAGGCTGTGTCGAGGGGTAGAGTCTCGTCTCGGGAAACAGCTACCCCACCCCGTATTATACGGGGTCTACGGGGAATTTTTGGCCGAGCCTACGGTTTCGGATACCCCACATTAAATTCGGCCTTGAGCCTCATCTGACCGCATGGGCGGTTGGTAGATATCCTGCAGTTAGATATTCATTGTGGAATTCACTTGACTCACTTCTAGCAGTTGACTATTTTTTTCTACGCGCAGCTGGCGAATCTTATATGTGTTGTTCTTGTCCTAAGTATCATCGTTCATTATCAAACTTCGTGTGATTATTCTATTCAGTAACCTTCTCTAGGTTACAACAATTCTTAATTTGATGTTTGCGAGATCCACGACTATAAAATACCCACGAAAATATCAGTTTTCCTATTTAACTTTTCTGATGAAGCATAATATTTCATGAAAAAATAAGATCATTGGCAGTTCCACGAATACAAAATACCCATGGGAATTATCCTATTGCATGGTTTAAATTAGAGCTAAACAACTTTAATAAAATATTGCAATAATAATCATAAGTATGAATGCATGTAAATATCAAAAGAAGTAAAAGGGTACAAATGAAAATATTTGAAATTTACAAGTTTTTCCATTTCACTGAAGCAGATTTTAAATGCATGAGAGCATTATTGTCTCCTCTGTCTTCTTTCTTATTATGTACGCTTTCTTTTTCTCACTAAAACCAAACGCTTTGTCTGATATATGAATTTATTCCAGTCTTTACTCACAATCGAAATAGAGTGGTCAATTATTTATCTAAGGCAATGACAGGCGATAATACATGTAGCAAATTACTAGCACAAGAATAAGTAGAATTATAATCAGATATTTTATATACTCGCAAATATACATGTTATGGAAATCTTTAATCTTCATGCCTACAGAAAATGGTATGTCAAAAGGACACTTTTTATCCCTTGACATCACTATTATTTAAACTACCATCACTCCTTGGCAATGTTTATTGTTTTTAAAATGATTAGAATTGTAATAAAACCTAAACATATGAAAGTGAATTTATACATTTTCTTTCTTTACAAAACAAAATAATAATCTTCATTCCCGAAAGAATTACTAATTTCCCAAGTCATGATCATAAAAATGTTAAAAAATTAAAAGAAAAGGGCCAAGTTCGTAATTCGTTATTTAAAATATATAAAATATGAATTAATCCTAAACCAAAACATTAATATTTAAATATTAATTTGTATAATAATTCCAGAACATCTTTTACTCACTTTCATTTATTTGACATTAAATTATATCACTTAGCGTCCTCCATAACTTACCTTTCAACTAACCTGGTGAATATTTATGAGCGCTTTTAAATAAAAAAAAAATTGAATAACTAACTACATTTTTGCTCATCCAGGAGACATTTGGTATTCATTGACAGAACAGTGTTACTGCTAGTTGAAATCTCAAAATCACTAAATGTTATAGCTCTTTCTAATATTGATGGAGGTTTTCTTCCTAACCCTTTGCTTAATGTAGTGTAGAAAGTTAACAGCTTCATTATGTTATCATTTCACCTTTGAGTTTCATATTCTACCCTTTTGAGTTTTGTGGCTGCTGTTAGTAAAACTCGTTAGTCATGATTCTGTAGTGTAAGTTGATGAAGTATGATGAAGTATAGTCTCCCTTAAGACCTTGATCAGAGAAAACAGTTAAATATAGCTGATAGTTTAGATCAGGGGTCAGCAACCCCTGGTCTCCGGGCCACATCTCGCCCAGGAAGGATTTTTGTCCGGCTCGCCAACTTAACACCTGGATACTAATTATCTCATTCATTTGTGGAGTAAGTGACAGAAAAATATCAGTTGCACTTAATCGAATTATAATGACAAATTTTTTAAATCAAAATTTAATTTCGAATCAAATGCTAGCTTCTACAATAAATATTTTTTGCTAAGCGGAAAAAATAAAAGTCCATTGAATGATGGGAAAATGATGGTATCATTATTTGGAAGTACATATGCTTGTGAACAACTTTTTTTCATCAAGTCGTTTAAGAACAAGGTTGGGTGATGACCACCTGGATAATGTTTTGATCCTATCATCTATAAATATTTCACCTGATGTGGAGAAGTTATCGAACTAAAAACAAATGTCTCATTAAATAATTCACCATTTCTAACTATATTTCGTTTATAGTAAAGAATTAGCATTTTTGTTGTTTGTGTTAGTTATCCTGTTATTCCTGCAGTAAAATAAGGAACCTTGTTTAAATAATATAACATTAACTTTTTTTTGTTTTTTTCTTTAAATCTCCAGACCAAGGAAGCCTTTGGACGGAACAGTCTAAGGTCAAGACAATGTATTATAGTACATTTGATACCATGTCCTTCCTCCGAGACACTGCATAGCTTTCTGGCCTCCTCTCCCCAAAAGGCTGCCAACTCCTAGTTTAGATATTTCTGAATGAGTATATGGCATCCATATGAAAGTCAAAATCTAATGGATCAATTTAAGAAGATGACTTCTTTAAGACCTACAAGATTAACTCGCTTGAAGTCATTTTGAATATAGTTGATAGTTTAGATATTTATGAATGAATTACATATACACTGTATATGATATATATATATGAAAGACTAGATCCTTCATGACTTCTTTAAAACCTTCTATTAGTAGCCAAATTTTATTAAAGTAAAATATAAATATTTTTAAAATCTCCTAAAAATTAGCCCCTACTTATCATCTCCTTCATACATCATTAACATTAATACCAGCATTATCATGGACAGGTCGATCAGCTGATTTCTGAAATCAGATACTTGTATAAGCAAAGCAAAATGTCAAGGAGCCTGTACCAAACCGAAGGGCAATCCTACTGGCACTCACCACACTCGACGATCAGTTACCAACGTCAATATAACCACAGGAAAAATAGGGGATAGAGGTCATTTTTTCTTACTTTTTGCCAGAAAGCAGAGTAGGCTGATACATTCCTCAAATCATCAAAGAACTAATCACCACAACTGCCTACTACAAAGAAGGTGTCTTACTCGTTCTCTTAGTTCAAACATATCGCAATCTATGAAATCAGTCACACAATTTGTATTTATAAAACAGAAAACAAATCTTTCAAAATAATGTTTGGTCAGAACACATTCTTTTTTATGTGAAAACCAACATTCTGCATCAACCTACACACTGGTGTACAGTGACGTGATATGAAAATCATGATGTGATAAGGATATTAGTGCAGAAGCATTTATTTTCAAGAGCACATCATATGGAATTTGGGACAAGAATTTTCATCCTTACCTAAAGCAGAGCAAAGATGAAATACAATGGCCAAGTGTCACAAAATAGAATCGTTAAAGATGACACCACCCACTGAAGGTTGAAGCAATCTATTGGTAATATAAGCAGAACTTTTTTTTTTCACAGTCATGTTCACCTATATAAAGGTGAAGAGTCATTTAAGGTAGAAAAAAAACAGGGTTATGATGGAAAGTGAATGCCAAGGCACCTCCCCTAAACAAAGAGATAATCTCGCAAAAGAAAATGGGGCCACTGGAAGTTTGACAGAAAATGATGTAGAAGAAACCGAAAAGCAAATGTTAAACAGGAAACAAGAGATAAACCTCTGCTCTTGTTCAAAAAACGGGAGAGTAGAGTGAACTGGATGGAAAGTGAATGCCATGAGGTTGCCAGAGGCCAGTAAAAGTAAAAGAAAATAAAAAAGTTTGGAAGGAACCTGAAATCCAATCCTAAACTGGAAACAAGGGATAAACCTCTACTCCTGTTCAAAAGATTGGGGAGGATTGTGAACTAGATGACAGGTGAATGCGACTAAGTTGCCAGGGACCATCGGAAGCAAAAGAAAATGGCTTTAGAAGGAACTGGAAATCCAATCCTAAACTGGAAACAAGAGATAAACCTCTACTCCTGTTCAAAAGATTGGGGAGGATTGTGAACTAGATGACAGGTGAATGCGACTAAGTTGCCAGGGACCATCGGAAGCAAAAGAAAATGGCTTTAGAAGGAACTGGAAATCCAATCCTAAACTGGAAACAAGAGATAAACCTCTACTCCTGTTCAAAAGATTGGGGAGGATTGTGAACTAGATGACAGGTGAATGCGACTAAGTTGCCAGGGGACCATCGGAAGCAAAAAAGAAAATGGCTTTAGAAGGAACTGGAAATCCAATCCTAAACTGGAAACAAGAGATAAACCTCTACTCCTGTTCAAAAGATTGGGGAGGATTGTGAACTAGATGACAGGTGAATGCGACTAAGTTGCCAGGGACCATCGGAAGCAAAAAAAAAGAAAATATGGCTTTAGAAGGGAACTGGAAATCAATCCTAAACTGGAAACAAGTGCCATCAGATAAACCTCTACTCCTGTTCAAAAGATTGGGGAGGATTGTGAACTAGATGACAGGTGAATGCGACTAAGTTGCCAGGACCATCGGAAGCAAAGAAAATGGCTTTAGAAGGAACTGGAAATCCATCCTAAAACTGGAAACAAGAGATAAACCTCTACTCCTGTTCAAAAAAAGATTAGGGAGGATTGTGAACTAGATGACAGGTGAATGCGACTAAGTTGCCAGGGACCATCGGAAGCAAAAAAAGAAAATGGCTTTAGAAGGAACTGGAAATCCAATCCTAAACTGGAAACAAGGGATAAACCTCTACTCCTGTTCAAAAGATTGGGGAGGATTGTGAACTAGATGACAGGTGAATGCGACTAAGTTGCCAGGACCATCGGAAGCAAAAAAAAAATGGCTTTAAAGGAACTGGAAATCCAATCCTAAACTGGAAACAAGAGATAAACCTCTATGTTCAAAAGATTGGGGAGGATTGTGAAAATGACAAATGCGACTAAGTTGCCAGGGACCATCGGAAGCAAAAAGAAAATGGCTTTAGAAGGAACTGGAAATCCAATCCTAAACTGGAAACAAGAGATAAACCTCTACTCCTGTTCAAAAAGATTGGGGAGGATTGTGAACTAGATGACAGGTGAATGCGACTAAGTTGCCAGGGACCATCGGAAGCAAAAAAGAAAATGGCTTTAGAAGGAACTGGAAATCCAATCCTAAACTGGAAACAAGGATAAACCTCTACTCCTGTTCAAAAGATTGGGGAGGATTGTGAACTAGATGACAGGTGAATGCGACTAAGTTGCCAGGGACCATCGGAAAAAAAAAAAGAAAATGGCTTTAGAAGGAACTGGAAAATCCAAACTGGAAACAAAGAGATAAACCTAAAAAAGATTGGGGAGGATTGTGAACTAGATGACAGGTGAAACAAACCATCGAGCAAAAGAAAATAAACCTCCTAAACTGGAAACAAGAGATAAACCTCTACTCCTGTTCAAAAGATTGGGGAGGATTGTGAACTAGATGACAGGTGAATGCGACTAAGTTGCCAGGGACCATCGGAAGCAAAAGAAAAATGGCTTTAGAAGGAACTGGAAATCCAATCCTAAACTGGAAACAAGAGATAAACCTCTACTCCTGTTCAAAAGATTGGGAGGATTGTGAACTAGATGACAGGTGAATGCGACTAAAAAGGGACCATCGGAAGCAAAAAGAAAATGGCTTTAGAAGGAACTGGAAATCCCTAAACTGGAAACAAGAGATAAACCTCTAGATTGGGGAGGATTGTGAACTAGATGACAGGTGAATGCGACTAAGTTGCCAGGGACCATCGGAAGCAAAAAAAATGGCTTTAGAAGGAACTGGAAATCAATCCTAAACTGGAAACAAAGAGATAAACCTCTACTCCTGTTCAAAAGATTAGGAGGATTGTGAACTAGATGACAGGTGAATGCGACTAAGTTGCCAGGGACCATCGGAAGCAAAAAGAAAATGGCTTTAGAAGGAACTGGAAATCAATCTAAACTGGAAACAAATAAACCTCTACTCCTGTTCAAAAGATTGGGGAGGATTGTGAACTAGATGACAGGTGAATGCGAGGTGGGACCATCGCGACAAAAGTTGGTTTTAAAGGAACTGGAAATCCATCGGAAACAAAAAACCTCTACTCCTGAAAAAATGGGGAGGATTTAACTAGATGAGGAACGACTAAGGAAATCCAAAAAGAAAAAAAATCCTAAAACTGGAAACAAGAGATAAACCTCTACTCCTGTTCAAAAAGATTGGGGAGGATTGTGAACTAGATGACAGGTGAATGCGACTAAGTTGCGACTAAGTTGCCAGGGACCATCCTAAACTGGAAGCAAAAAATCTCTAAAAATGGGGAGGATTGTGAACTTTAGAAGGAACTGGAAATCCAATCCTAAACTGGAAACAAGAGATAAACCTCTACTCCTGTTCAAAAGATTGGGGAGGATTGTGAACTAGATGACAGGTGAATGCGACTAAGTTGCCAGGGACCATCGGAAGCAAAAGAAAATGGCTTTAGAAGGAACTGGAAATCAATCCTAAACTGGAAACAAGAGATAAACCTCTACCCTGTTCAAAAGATTGGGGAGGATTGTGAACTAGATGACAGGTGAATGCGACTAAGTTGCCAGGGACCATCAAGAAAAAAAAAGAAAATGGCTTTAGAAGGAACTGGAAATCCAATCCCTAAACTGGAAACAAGGATAAACCTCTACTCCTGTTCAAAAGATTGGGGAGGATTGTGAACTAGATGACAGGTGAATGCGACTAAGTTGCCAGGGACCATCGGAAGCAAAAAATCGAAAAAGAAAATGGCTTTAGAAGGAACTGGAAATCCAATCCTAAACTGGAAACAAGAGATAAACCTCTACTCCTGTTCAAAAGATTGGGGAGGATTGTGAACTAGATGACAGGTGAATGCGACTAAGTTGCCTCGGAAAAAAGAAAATGGCTTTAGAAGGAACTGGAAATCCAATCCTAAACTGGAAACAAGAAACAAAAAGAGATAAACCTCTACCATCCTGTTCAAAAACTGGAAACAAGATTGGGGAGGATTGTGAACTAGATGACAGGTGAATGCGACTAAGTTGCCAGGGACCATCGGAAGCAAAAGAAAATGGCTTTAGAAGGAACTGGAAATCAATCCTAAACTGGAAACAAGAGATAAACCTCTACTCCTGTTCAAAAGATTGGGAGGATTGTGAACTAGATGACAGGTGAATATGCGACTAAGTTGCCAGGGACCATCGGAAGCAAAAAGAAAATGGCTTTAGAAGGAACTGGAAATCCAATCCTAAACTGGAAACAAGAGATAAACCTCTACTCCTGTTCAAAAGATTGGGAGGATTGTGAACTAGATGACAGGTGAATGCGACTAAGTTGCCAGGGACCATCGGAAGCAAAAAGAAATGGCTTTAGAAGGAACTGGAAATCCAATCCTAAACTGGAAACAAGAGATAAACCTCTACTCCTGTTCAAAAGATTGGGGAGGATTGTGAACTAGATGACAGGTGAACTAAGTTGCCATCAGACAAAAAAGAAAATGGCTTTAGAAGGAACTGGAAATCCAATCCTAAACTGGAAACAAGAGATAAACCTCTACTCCTGTTCAAAAGATTGGGGAGGATTGTGAACTAGATGACAGGTGAATGCGACTAAGTTGCCAGGGACCATCGGAAGCAAAAGAAAATGGCTTTAGAAGGAACTGGAAATCCAATCCTAAACTGGAAACAAAGAAAAAAGATTGGGAGGATTGTGAACTAGATGACAGGTGAATGCGACTAAGTTGCCAGGGACCATCGGAAGCAAAAGAAAATGGCTTTAGAAGGAACTGGAAATCCAATCCTAAACTGGAAACAAGAGATAAACCTCTACTCCTGTTCAAAAGATTGGGGAGGATTGTGAACTAGATGACAGGTGAATGCGACTAAGTTGCCAGGGACCATCGGAAGCAAAAAGAAAATGGCTTTAGAAGGAACTGGAAATCAATCCTAAACTGGAAACAAGAGATAAACCTCTACTCCTGTTCAAAAGATTGGGGAGGATTGTGAACTAGATGACAGGTGAATGCGACTAAGTTGCCAGGGACCATCGGAAGCAAAAAGAAAAAGAAAATGGCTTTAGAAGGAACTGGAAATCCAATCCTAAACTGGAAACAAGATAAACCTCTACTCCTGTTCAAAAGATTGGGGAGGATTGTGAACTAGATGACAGGTGAATGCGACTAAGTTGCCAGGGACCATCGGAAGCAAAAAGAAAATGGCTTTAGAAGGAACTGGAAATCCAATCCTAAACTGGAAACAAGGGATAAACCTCTACTCCTGTTCAAAAGATTGGGAGGATTGTGAACTAGATGACAGGTGAATGCGACTAAGTTGCCAGGGACCATCGGAAGCAAAAAAAAAATGGCTTTAGAAGGAACTGGAAATCCAATCCTAAACTGGAGATAAACCTCTACTCCTGTTCAAAAGATTGGGAGGATTGTGAACTAGATGACAGGTGAATGCGACTAAGTTGCCAGGGACCATCGGAAGCAAAAGAAAAACTGGCTTTAAAGGAACTGAAGGAACTGGAAATCCAATCCTAAACTGGAAACAAGAGATAAACCTCTACTCCTGTTCAAAAGATTGGGGAGGATTGTGAACTAGATGACAGGTGAATGCGACTAAGTTGCCAGGGACCATCGGAAAAAAAGAAAATGGCTTTAGAAGGAACTGGAAATCAATCCTAAACTGAAACAAGAGATAAACCTCTACTCCTGTTCAAAAGATTGGGGAGGATTGTGAACTAGATGACAGGTGAATGCGACTAAGTTGCCAGGACCATCGAAAAAATGGCTTTAGAAGAACTGAAATCCAATCCTAAACTGGAAACAAGAGATAAACCTCTACTCCTGTTCAAAAGATTGGGGAGGATTGTGAACTAGATGACAGGTGAATGCGACTAAGTTGCCAGGGAGGGACCATCGGAAGCAAAAAGAAAATGGCTTTAGAAGGAACTGGAAATCCAATCCCAAGAGATAAACCTCTAAACCTCTCCTGTTCAAAAAGATTGGGGAACTAGATGACAGGTGAATGCGACTAAGTTGCCAGGGACCATCAAAAAAAAATGGCTTTAGAAGGAACTGAAATCCAATCCTAAACTAAACAAGAGATAAACCTCTACTCCTGTTCAAAAGATTGGGGAGGATTGTGAACTAGATGACAGGTGAATGCGACTAAGTTGCCAGGGACCACCATCGGAAGGAAAATGGCCAAATCCAATCCTAAACTGGAAACAAGGATAAACCTCTACTCCTGTTCAAAAGATTGGGGAGGATTGTGAACTAGAACAAGATGCGACTAAGTTGCCAGGGACCATCGGAAAATCAATCTAAAACTGAAACAAGAGATAAACCTCTACTCCTGTTCAAAAAGATTGGGAGGATTGTGAACTAGATGACAGGTGAATGCGACTAAGTTGCCAGGGACCATCGGAAGCAAAAAGAAAATGGCTTTAGAAGGAACTGGAAATCCAATCCTAAACTGGAAACAAGAGATAAACCTCTACTCCTGTTCAAAAGATTGGGAGGATTGTGAACTAGATGACAGGTGAATGCGACTAAGTTGCCAGGGACCATCGGAAGCAAAAAGAAAATGGCTTTAGAAGGAACTGACAATCCTAAACTGGAAACAAGAGATAAACCTCTACTCCTGTTCAAAAAGATTGGGGAGGATTGTGAACTAAGATGACAGGTGAATGCGACTAAGTTTGCCAGGACCATCGGAAGCAAAAGAAAATGGCTTTAGAAGGAACCATCGTTCAAAAGAAGGAGGATTGTGAACTAGATGACAGGTGAATGCGACTAAGTTTAAAAGAAGGAACTGGAAATCAATCCTAAACTGGAAACAAAGAGATAAACCTCTACTCCTGTTCAAAAGATTGGGGAGGATTGTGAACTAGATGACAGGTGAATGCGACTAAGTTGCCAGGGACCATCGGAAGCAAAAAAGAAAATGGCTTTAGAAGGAACTGGAAAAATCCTAAACTGGAAACAAGAGATAAACCTCTACTCCTGTTCAAAAGATTGGGGAGGATTGTGAACTAGATGACAGGTGAATGCGACTAAGTTGCCAGGGACCATCGGAAGCAAAAAAAATGAAAATGGCTTTAAAGGAACTGGAAATCCAATCCTAAACTGGAAACAAAAGGATAAACCTCTACTCCTGTTCAAAAGATTGGGGAGGATTGTGAACTAGATGACAGGTGAATGCGACTAAGTTGCCAGGGACCATCGGAAGCAAAAGAAAATGGCTTTAGAAGGAACTGGAAATCAATCCTAAACTGGAAACAAGAGATAAACCTCTACTCCTGTTCAAAAGATTGGGGAGGATTGTGAACTAGATGACAGGTGAATGCGACTAAGTTGCCATCCTAAACTGGAAACAAGAGATAAAACTCCTGTTCAAAAGATTGGGGAGGATTGTGAACTAGATGACAGGTGAATGCGACTAAGTTGCCAGGGACCATCGGAAGCAAAAGAAAATGGCTTTAGAAGGAACTGGAAATCCAATCCTAAACTGGAAACAAGAGATAAACCTACTCCTGTTCAAAAAAGATTGGGGAGGATTGAACTAGATGACAGGTGAATGCGACTAAGTTGCCAGGGACCATCAGAAGCAAAAAAAGAAAATGGCTTTAGAAGGAACTGGAAATCCAATCCTAAACTGGAAACAAGAGATAAACCTCTACTCCTGTTCAAAAGATTGGGAGGATTGTGAACTAGATGACAGGTGAATGCGACTAAGTTGCCAGGGACCATCGGGCTTTAAAGGAACTGGAAAAATCCTAAACTGGAAACAAGAGATAAACCTCTACTCCCTGTTCAAAAAAGAAGGAGGATTGGAACTAGATGACAAATCCTAAACCATCGGAAGCAAAAAAAAGAAAAATGGCAGAAGGATAAACCTCTGGAAACAAAGTTAAACCTCCTGTTCAAAAGATTGGGGAGGATTGTGAACTAGATGACAGGTGAATGCGACTAAGTTGCCAGGGACCATCGGAAAAAAAGAAAATGGCTGAAGAACTGGAAATCCAATCCTAAACTGGAAACAAGGGATAAACCTCTACTCCTGTTGGGGAGGATTGTGAACTAGATGACAGGTGAATGCGACTAAGTTGCATTCGGAAGCAAAAAAAAGAAAATGGCTTTAGAAGGAACTGGAAATCCAATCCCAAACTGAAACAAGGTTCAAAAGATTGGGAGGATTGTGAACTAGATGACAGGTGAATGCGACTAAGTTGCCAGGGACCATCGGAAGCAAAAAAAAATGGCTTTAGAAGGAACTGGAAATCCAATCCTAAACTGGAAACAAGGATAAACCTCTACTCCTGTTCAAAAAGATTGGGAGGATTGTGAACTAGATGACAGGTGAATGCGACTAAGTTGCCAGGGACCATCGGAAGCAAAAAGAAAATGGCTTTAGAAGGAACTGGAAATCCAATCCTAAACTGGAAACAAAAAACTGAGATAAACCTCTACTCCTGTTCAAAAGATTGGGGAGGATTGTGAACTAGATGACAGGTGAATGCGACTAAGTTGCCAGGGACCATCGGAAGCAAAAAAAGAAAATGGCTTTAGAAGGAACTGGAAATCCAATCCTAAACTGGAAACAAGGATAAACCTCTACTCCTGTTCAAAAGATTGGGGAGGATTGTGAACTAGATGACAGGTGAATGCGAAAGTTGCCAGGGACCATCGGAAGCTGGCTTTAGAAGGAACTGGAAATCCAATCCTAAACTGAAACAAGGATAAACCTCTACTCCTGTTCAAAAAGATTGGGGAGGATTGTGAACTAGATGACAGGTGAATGCGACTAAGTTGCCAGGGACCATCGGAAGCAAAAAAAAGAAAATGGCTTTAAAGGAACTGGAAATCCAATCCCAAACTGGAAACAAGAGATAAACCTCTACTCCTGTTCAAAAGATTGGGGAGGATTGAACTAGATGACAGGTGAATGCGACTAAGTTGCCAACCATCGGAAGCAAAAGAAAAAAAATGGCTTTAGAAGGAACTCCTCCTAAACTGAAACAAAAAACCTCTACTCCTGTTCAAAAGATTGGGGAGGATTGTGAACTAGATGACAGGTGAATGCGACTAAGTTGCCAGGGACCATCGGAAGCAAAAAGAAAAAAGAAAATGGCTTTAGAAGGAACTGGAAATCCAATCCTAAACTGGAAACAAGGATAAACCTCTACTCCTGTTCAAAAGATTGGGGAGGATTGTGAACTAGATGACAGGTGAATGCGACTAAAGTTGCCAGGGACCATCGGAAGCAAAAGAAAATGGCTTTAGAAGGAACTGGAAATAAATCCTAAACTGGAAACAAGAGATAAACCTCTACTCCTGTTCAAAAGATTGGGGAGGATTGTGAACTAGATGACAGGTGAATGCGACTAAGTTGCCAGGGACCATCGGAAGCAAAAAAAAATGGCTTTAGATGGAAATCCAATCCTAAACTGGAAACAAAGGGATAAACCTCTACTCCTGTTCAAAAGATTGGGGAGGATTGTGAACTAGATGACAGGTGAATGCGACTAAGTTGCCAGGGACCATCGGAAGCAAAAAGAAAATGGCTTTAAAAGATTGGGGAAGGAACTGGAAATCCAATCCTAAACTGGAAACAAAATCCTAAACTGGATAAACCTCTACTCCTGTTCAAAAGATTGGGGAGGATTGTGAACTAGATGACAGGTGAATGCGACTAAGTTGCCAGGGACCATCGGAAGCAAAAAAAAAAAAAATGGCTTTAGAAGGAACTGAAAATCAATCCTAAACTGGAAACAAAGGGGAGGATTGTGAACTAGATGACTACTCCTGTTCAAAAAAGATTGGGGGGAACTGGAAACCTCCAATCTAGATGACAGGTGAATGTTCATCTAGATGACAGGGACCATCCAGGGACATCATCAAAAAAGAAAATGGCTTTAGAAGGAACTGGAAATCCAATCCTAAACTGAAACAAGGGATTAACCTCTACTCCTGTTCAAAAAGATTGGGGAGGATTGTGAACTAGATGACAGGTGAATGCGACTAAGTTGCCAACCATCGGAAGCAAAAGAAAATGGCTTTAGAAGGAACTGGAAATCCCTAAACTGGAAACAAAGGATAAACCTCTACTCCTGTTCAAAAGATTGGGAGGATTGTGAACTAGATGACAGGTGAATGCGACTAAAGTTGCCAAGGGACCATCGGAAGCTAATCCTAAACTGGAAACAAAGGATAACCTCTCTCCTGTTCAAAAGATTGGGAGGATTGTGAACTAGATGACAGGTGACCAAGTTGCCAGGGACCATCGGAAAAAAAAAAAATGGCTTTAGAAGGAACTGAAATCCAATCCTAAACTGGAAACAAGGATAAACCTCTACTCCTGTTCAAAAGATTGGGGAGGATTGTGAACTAGATGACAGGTGAATGCGACTAAGTTGCCAGGGACCATCGGAAGCAAAAAGAAAATGGCTTTAGAAGGAACTGGAAATCCAATCCTAAACTGGAAACAAAGGGATAAACCTCTACTCCTGTTCAAAAAGATTGGGAGGATTGTGAACTAGATGACAGGTGAATGCGACTAAGTTGGGACCAACCATCTTTAGAAGGAAAAAAACTGGAAAAATGGCCTCTTGTTCAAAAGATTGGGGAGGATTGTGAAATAATCCTAAACTGGAAACAAAAGAAAAACCTCTACTCCTGTTCAAAAGATTGGGAGGATTGTGAACTAGATGACAGGTGAATGCGACTAAGTTGCCAGGGACCATCGGAAGCAAAAAAAAAATGAATTAGAAGGAACTGGAAATCAATCCTAAACTGGAAACAAGGATAAACCTCTACTCCTGTTCAAAAGATTGGGGAGGATTGTGAACTAGATGACAGGTGAATGCGACTAAGTTGCCAGGGACCATCGGAAGCAAAAAAAAAAAATGGCTTTAGAAGGAACTGGAAATCAATCCTAAACTGGAAACAAAGGATAAACCTCTACTCCTGTTCAAAAAAATTGGGGAGGATTGTGAACTAGATGACAGGTGAATGCGACTAAGTTGCCAGGGACCATCGGAAGCAAAAAGAAAAGAAAATGGCTTTAAAAGGAAACAAGGAAAACCTCAATCCTAAACTGGGAAACAAACAAGATAAAGTTGCCAAAATGGGACCATCTAAGCAAAAAGAAAATCCTGTTCAAAAAACAAAGATTCTACTCCTGTTCAAAAGGGGGAGGATTGTGAACTAGATGACAGGTGAATGCGACTAAGTTGCCAGGGACCATCGGAAGCAAAAGAAAATGGCTTTAGAAGGAACTGGAAATCCAATCCTAAACTGGAAACAAGGGATAAATCTCTACTCCTGTTCAAAAGATTGGGGAGGATTGTGAACTAGATGACAGGTGAATGCGACTAAGTTGCCAGGGACCATCGGAAGCAAAAGAAAAGAAAATGGCTTTAGAAGGAACTGGAAATCCAATCCTAAACTGGAAACAAAGGATAAACCTCTACTCCTGTTCAAAAGATTGGGGAGGATTGTGAACTAGATGACAGGTGAATGCGACTAAGTTGCCAGGGACCATCGGAAGCAAAAGAAAAGAAAATGGCTTTAGAAGGAACTGGAAATCCAATCCTAAACTGGAAACAAAGGATAAACCTCTACTCCTGTACAAAAGATTGGGGAGGATTGTGAACTAGATGACAGGTGAATGACTAAGTTGCCAGGGACCATCGGAAGCAAAAAAAAGAAAATGGAAACAAGGGATAAATCTCTACTCCTGTTCAAAAGATTTAGAAGGAACTGGAAATCCAATCCTAAACTGAAACAAAAGGGATAAACCTCTATTGGGAGGATTGTGAACTAGATGACAGGTGAATGCGACTAAGTTGCCAGGGACCATCGGAAGCAAAAGAAAAGAAAATGGCTTTAGAAGGAACTGGAAATCCAATCCTAAACTGGAAACAAAGGATTAACCTCTACTCCTGTTCAAAAGATTGGGGAGGATTGTGAACTAGATGACAGGTGAATGCGACTAAGTTGCCAGGGACCATCGGAAGCAAAAAGAAAAAAATGGCTTTAGAAGGAACTGGAAATCAATCCTAAACTGGAAACAAGGATAAACCTCTACTCCTGTTCAAAAGATTGGGGAGGATTGTGAACTAGATGACAGGTGAATGCGACTAAGTTGCCAGGGACCATCGGAAGCAAAAAAGAAAAGAAAATGGCTTTAGAAGGAACTGGAAATCAATCCTAAACTGGAAACAAGGATAAACCTCTCCTGTTCAAAAAGATTGGGAGGATTGTGAACTAGATGACAGGTGAATGCGACTAAGTTGCCAACCATCGGAAGCAAAAGAAAAGAAAATGGCTTTAGAAGGAACTGGAAATCCAATCCCTAAACTGGAAACAAAGGATAAACCTCTACTCCTGTTCAAAAGATTGGGGAGGATTGTGAACTAGATGACAGGTGAATGCGACTAAGTTGCCAGGGACCATCAAACAAAAAGAAAACCTCTACTCCTGTTCAAAAGATTGGGGGAGGATTGTGAACTAGATGACAAATGGCTTTCGGAAGCAAAAAGAAAATGGAAGAAGGAAGGGAAAATCCAATCCAATCCTAAACTGAAACAAGGATAAACCTCTACTCCTGTTCAAAAAGATTGGGGAGGATTGTGAACTAGATGACAGGTGAATGCGACTAAGTTGCCAGGGACCATCGGAAGCAAAAAGAAAAAAAATGGCTTTAGAAGGAACTGGAAATCCAATCCTAAACTGGAAACAAGGGATAAACCTCTACTCCTGTTCAAAAAGATTGGGGAGGATTGTGAACTAGATGACAGGTGAATGCGACTAAGTTGCCAGGGACCATCGGAAGCAAAAAGAAAAGAAAATGGCTTTAGAAGGAACTGGAAATCCAATCCTAAACTGGAAACAAGGGATAAACCTCTACTCCTGTTCAAAAGATTGGGAGGATTGTGAACTAGATGACAGGTGAATGACTAAGTTGGGGGACCATCGGAAGCAAAAAGAAAATGGCTTTAGAAGGAACTGGAAATCCAATCCCAAAACTGAAACAAAGGATAAACCTCTACTCCTGTTCAAAAGATTGGGGAGGATTGTGAACTAGATGACAGGTGAATGCGACTAAGTTGCCAGGGACCATCGGAAGCAAAAAAAAAAAAAACTGGCTTTAGAAGGAACTGGAAATCCAATCCAAAAGAAAACTGGAAACAAAGGATTAAACCTCTACTCCTGTTCAAAAGATTGGGGAGGATTGTGAACTAGATGACAGGTGAATGCGACTAAGTTGCCAGGGACCATCGGAAGCAAAAAAAAAAAGAAAATGGCTTTAGAAGGAACTGGAAATCCAATCCTAAACTGGAAACAAAGGATTAAACCTCTACTCCTGTTCAAAAGATTGGGGAGGATTGTGAACTAGATGACAGGTGAATGCGACTAAGTTGCCAGGGACCATCGGAAGCAAAAAGAAAAGAAAATGGCTTTAGAAGGACTGGAAATCCAATCCTAAACTGGAAACAAGGGTTAAACCTCTACTCCTGTTCAAAAGATTGGGAGGATTGTGAACTAGATGACAGGTGAATGCGACTAAGTTGCCAGGGACCATCAAAGCAAAAAGAAAATGGCTTTAGAAGGAACTGGAAATCCAATCCTAAACTGGAAACAAAGGATAAACCTCTACTCCTGTTCAAAAGATTGGGAGGATTGTGAACTAGATGACAGGTGAATGCGACTAAGTTGCCAGGGACCATCGGAAGCAAAAAAGAAAATGGCTTTAGAAGGAACTGGAAATCCAATCCTAAACTGGAAACAAGGATAAAACCTCTACTCCTGTTCAAAAAAGATTGGGGAGGATTGTGAACTAGATGACAGGTGAATGCGACTAAGTTGCCAGGGACCATCGGCAAAAAAAAAAAAAAATGGCTTTAGAAGGAACTGGAAATCCAATCCTAAACTGGAAACAAAAAGGATAAACCTCTACTCCTGTTCAAAAAAGATTGGGAGGATTGTGAACTAGATGACAGGTGAATGCGACTAAGTTGCCAGGGACCATCGGAAGCAAAAAGAAAATGGCTTTAAAGGAACTGGAAATCTCCTAAACTGGAAACAAGGGAAAACCTCTACTCCTGTTCAAAAAGATTGGGGAGGATTGTGAACTAATGACAGGTGAATGCGACTAAGTTGCTCGGAAGCAAAAAAAAAATGGCCTGTTCCTAAACTGAAACAAAGGATAAACCTCTACTCCTGTTCAAAAGGGGAGGATTGTGAACTAGATGACAGGTGAATGCGACTAAGTTGCCAGGGACCATCGGAAGCAAAAGAAAAGAAAATGGCTTTAGAAGGAACTGGAAATCCAATCCTAAACTGGAAACAAGGGATAAACCTCTACTCCTGTTCAAAAGATTGGGGAGGATTGTGAACTAGATGACAGGTGAATGCGACTAAGTTGCCAGGGACCATCGGAAGCAAAAGAAAATGGCTTTAGAAGGGACTGGAAATCCAATCCTAAACTGGAAACAATAAACCTAAAAAGATTGGGGAGGATTGTGAACTAGATGACAGGTGAATGCGACTAAGTTGCCAGGGACCATCGGAAGCAAAAAGAAAAAACTGGAAACAAAGGACTAAACCTAAACTGGAAACAAAAGAAAATGGCTTAGAAGAACTCCTGTTCAAAAAGATTGGGAGGATTGTGAACTAGATGACAGGTGAATGCGACTAAGTTGCTAGGACCATCGGAAGCAAAAGAAAATGGCTTTAGAAGGAACTGGAAATCCAATCCTAAACTGGAAACAAGGATAAACTCTGGAAACTCCTGTTCAAAAAAGATTGGGGAGGATTGTGAACTAGATGACAGGTGAATGCGACTAAGTTGCCAGGGACCATCGGAAGCAAAAGAAAAATCCTAAACTGAAAATGGCTTTAGAAGGAACTGGAAATCCAATCCTAAACTGGAAACAAAGGATAAACCTCTACTCCTGTTCAAAAGATTGGGGAGGATTGTGAACTAGATGACAGGTGAATGCGACTAAGTTGCCAGGGACCATCGGAACAAAAAAAATGGCTTTAGAAGGAACTGGAATCCAATCCTAAACTGGAAACAAAGGATAAACCTCTACTCCTGTTCAAAAGATTGGGGAGGATTGTGAACTAGATGACAGGTGAATGCGACTAAGTTGCCAGGGACCATCAGGAAAAGAAAAGAAAATGGCTTTAGAAGAAAATGGCTTTGACAGGTGAAAGGAACCATCGGAAGCAAAAGAAAAGGAATAATGACCTCTACTCCTGTTCAAAAAGATTGGGGAGGATTGTGAACTAGATGACAGTTCAAAAGTTGAATGCGACTAATGCGACTTTGCCAGGGACCATCGGAAGCAAAAGAAAAGAAAATGGCTTTAGAAGGAACTGGAAATCCAATCCTAAACTGGAAACAAAGGATTAACCTCTACTCCTGTTCAAAAGATTGGGGAGGATTGTGAACTAGATGACAGGTGAATGCGACTAAGTTGCCAGGGACCATCGGAAGCAAAAGAAAATGGCTTTAGAAGGAACTGGAAATCCAATCCTAAACTGGAAACAAAGGATTAACCTCTACTCCTGTTCAAAAGATTGGGGAGGATTGTGAACTAGATGACAGGTGAATGCGACTAAGTTGCCACCATCAAGAAGCAAAAAAAGAAAATTTTAGAAGGAACTGGAAATCCAATCCTAAACTGGAAACAAAGATAAACCTCTACTCCTGTTCAAAAGGGGGAGGATTGTGAACTAGATGACAAATGCGACTAAAAGGGACCATCGGAAGCAAAAAGAAAATGGCTTTAGAAGGAACTGGAAATCCAATCCTAAACTGGAAACAAGGGATAAACCTCTACTCCTGTTCAAAAGATTGGGGAGGATTGTGAACTAGATGACAGGTGAATGCGACTAAGTTGCCAGGGACCAAGTTTACAAATCGGAAGAAAAAAAAGATTGGAAGGAAAAAACTGGAAACAAAGATGGGGGAGGATTGGATGACAGGTGAATGCACTAAGTTGCCAACCATCGGAAGAAAAAAAGAAAATGGCTTTAGAAGGAACTGAAATCCAATCCTAAACTGGAAACAAAGGCTAAACCTCTACTCCTGTTCAAAAGATTGGGAGGATTGTGAACTAGATGACAGGTGAATGCGGGACCATCGAAAAAAGCAAAAAAAAAGGATTAACCTCTACTCCTGAAAATTAGAACTAGATGAGAAGGGACTAAGTTGCCAGGGACCATCGGAAAAGAAGGAACAAATCCAACTTAAACTGGAAACAAAGGATCTACTCCTGTTCAAAAAGATTGGGAATTGTGAACTAGATGACAGGTGAATGCGACTAAACTGGAAAAAAGAAAAATAAACTGGAAATCCAATCCTAAACTGAAACAAAGGATAAACCTCTACTCCTGTTCAAAAGATTGGGGAGGATTGTGAACTAGATGACAGGTGAATGCGACTAAGTTGAAGGTGGGACCATGCCAAACAAAAAAATGGCTTTAGAAGGACTGGGACCATCCTGTTCAAAAGATTGGGAGGATTGTGAAAGAAAAATGGCTTTAGAAAAAAAAAGAAAATGGCTTTAGAAGGACTGGAAATCAAACCTAAACTGGAAACAAGGATAAACCTCTACTCCTGTTCAAAAGATTGGGGAGGATTGTGAACTAGATGACAGGTGAATGCGACTAAGTTGCCAGGGACCATCGGAAGCAAAAAAAAGAAAATGGCTTTAGAAGGAACTGGAAATCCAATCCTAAACTGGAAACAAAGGGATAAACCTCTACTCCTGTTCAAAAGATTGGGGAGGATTGTGAACTAGATGACAGGTGAATGCGACTAAGTTGCCAGGGACCATCGGAAGCAAAAGAAAAAAATGGCTTTAGAAGGAACTGGAAATCCAATCCTAAACTGGAAACAAAGGATAAACCTCTACTCCTGTTCAAAAAGATTGGGGAGGATTGTGAACTAGATGACAGGTAATGCTCCTAAGTTGCCAGGGACCATAAAAAAAAAAAAGAAAATGGCTTTAGAAGAAAAATCAATCCTAAACTGGAAACAAAGGAAACCTCTACTCCTGTTCAAAAAATATTGGGGAGGATTGTGAACTAGATGACAGGTGAATGCGACTAAGTTGCCAGGGACCATCGGAAGGAAAATGGCTTTAGAAGGAACTGAAATCCAATCCTAAACTGGAAACAAAGGATAAATCTCTACTCCTGTTCAAAAGATTGGGGAGGATTGTGAACTAGATGACAGGTGAATGCGACTAAGATCGAAGCAAAAGGAAAAATGGCTTTAAAGGAACTGCCAATCCTAAACTGGAAACAAAAGGATAAACCTCTACTCCTGTTCAAAAATATTGGGGAGGATTGTGAACTAGATGACAGGACCATCGGAAGCAAAAGAAAAGAAAATGGCTTTAGAAGGAACTGGAAATCCAATCCTAAACTGGAAACAAGGGATAAACCTCTACTCCTGTTCAAAAGATTGGGGAGGATTGTGAACTAGATGACAGGTGAATGCGACTAAGTTGCCAGGGACCATCGGAAGCAAAAGAAAAGAAAATGGCTTTAGAAGGAACTGGAAATCCAATCCTAAACTGGAAACAAAGGATAAATCTCTACTCCTGTTCAAAAGATTGGGGAGGATTGTGAACTAGATGACAGGTGAATGCGACTAAGTTGCCAGGACCATCGGAAGCAAAAAGAAAAGAAAATGGCTTTAGAAGGAACTGGAAATCCAATCCAGGGACCATCTGGAAACAAAGGATAAATCTCTACTCCTGTTCAAAAGATTGGGGAGGATTGTGAACTAGATGACAGGTGAGATGACAGGTGAAAACTGGAAACAAGGGATAAATCTCTACTCCTGTTCAAAAGATTGGGGAGGATTGTGAACTAGATGACAGGTGAAAGTTGCCAACCATCGGAAGCAAAAGAAAAGAAAATGGCTTTAAAGGAACTGGAAACCAATCCTAAACTGGAAACAAGGGATAAACCTCTACTCCTGTTGGGGGAAAACTAGATTGGGACTAAGTTGCCAGGGACCATCGGAAGCAAAAAGTGAACTCTAGATGATTGGGGAGGATTGAATCGGAAGCAAAAAAATGAAAAAAATGGCTGCAACTAAACCAATCCTAGGGAAACCTCTACTCGGAACTAGATGAAGTGAAAAAACCATCGGAAGAAAAGAAAATGGCTTTAGAAGGAACTGGAAATCCAATCCTAAACTGGAAACAAGGGATTAAACCTCTACTCCTGTACAAAAAAGATTGGGGAGGATTGTGAACTAGATGACAGGTGAATGCGACTAAGTTGCCAGGGACCATCGGAAGCAAAAGAAAAGAAAATGGCTTTAGAAGGAACTGGAAATCCAATCCTAAACTGGAAACAAGGGATAAATCTCTACTCCTGTTCAAAAGATTGGGGAGGATTGTGAACTAGATGACAGGTGAATGCGACTAAGTTGCCAGGGGCCATCGGAAGCAAAAGAAAAGAAAATGGCTTTAGAAGGAACTGGAAATCCAATCCTAAACTGGAAACAAGGGATAAATCTCTACTCCTGTTCAAAAGATTGGGGAGGATTGTGAACTAGATGACAGGTGAATGCGACTAAGTTGCCAGGGACCATCGGAAGCAAAAGAAAAGAAAATGGCTTTAGGGAAAGATGACAGGTGAAAAAGAAAAGGTACAAAATATTGGGAGGATTGTAGATGACAGGAATGCGAAAGGGACCATCGGAATCCTAAACTGGAAACAAGGGTGGCTTTATAAACCTCTAAAAAAAGATTGGGAGGATTGTGAACTAGATGACAGGTGAATGCTTGCCAGGGACCATCGGAAGCAAAAGAAAAGAAAATGGCTTTAGAAGGAACTGGAAATCCAATCCTAAACTGGAAACAAGGGATAAACCTCTACTCCTGTACAAAAGATTGGGGAGGATTGTGAACTAGATGACAGGTGAATGCGACTAAGTTGCCAGGGACCATCGGAAGCAAAAGAAAAGAAAATGGCTTTAGAAGGGACTGGAAATCCAATCCTAAACTGGAAACAAGGGCTAAACCTCTACTCCTGTACAAAAGATTGGGGAGGATTGTGGACTTGACAGGTGAATGCAACTAGAGGGACCATCGGAAGCAAAAGAAAAGAAAATGGCTTTAGAAGGGACTGGAAATCCAATCCTAAACTGGAAACAAGGGCTAAACCTCTACTCCTGTACAAAAGATTGGGGAGGATTGTGAACTAGATGACAGGTGAATGCGACTAAGTTTCCAGGGGCCATCGGAAAAAAAAAAAAGAAAATGGCTTTAGAAGGAACTGGAAATCCAATCCTAAACTGGAAACAAGGGATAAATCTCTACTCCTGTTCAAAAGATTGGGAGGATTGTGAACTAGATGACAGGTGAATGCGACCATCGGAAAAAAAAGAAAAGAAAATGAAGGAACCAATCCTAAACTGGAAACAAGGGATAAATCTCTACTCCTGAAAAAGATTGGGGAGGATTGTGAAAGATGAAAAGAAAATGGCTTTCGGAGAAAAAAAAGAAAAAAATGGCTTTAGAAGAACTGGAAATCAATCCTAAACTGGAAACAAGGATAAATCTCTACTCCTGTTCAAAAGATTGGGGAGGATTGTGAACTAGATGACAGGTGAATGCGACTAAGTTGCCAGGGGCCATCGGAAGCAAAAGAAAAGAAAATGGCTTTAGAAGGAACTGGAAGTCCAATCCTAAACAGGAAACAATGTATAAACCTATCCCCGTGTACAAATACCAGGGAGAAGTGTGTACCGCATTATAAGTGAAATGAACATATACTTACCTAATATACCTTTGGGTTTTGGCAGGGGCTGAAGGACTGTGAAATGAGCACTAAGTGCCTTTTCATTGTCTATAGTCTTAATGTATACTTTCAGCTTCAGATATTTCTTCACAGTTAGAATGATCTCAGTTTTGTTGGCAATAATAACCTTTTTTTGGTTTTTTTCCATCATTTCTGGTGTTATTTGTGCAAGAACTTTACGTTTCTTTTTTATAACCAGCCTCTTCAATGTATTCATACAGTTTGAAGAAGATGTTCTGTCCAAGATACCATAAATAAATATATCTGGAAATAAAAACGTAAATAAAAATATATATATGTGAACATGAGTAGGGTGTAATGGATAACTTTTCATCTAAATTATGCAAAAATGAAAATAATGCTGACATCTCATTTTAACACATATATTCACCAAAATTACACAAAAATATCTTGAAATACTAAAGAGTAAATTTATTTAATAAAATTGCAATCGGCTCCAACTATGGCATCCAGACAACTTCAGATTTTCCAGCAACTTTTCTGGACGTTTTTCTTGTTTAAGTTGGTGAATGCTGCCATAATCCTTGCCTTCAGTTCATCTTTGGTGTTATAAGGAGTTTTGTTGATCATAATAATCAAGGAGGTTGCAGTCTGGTGGGGAGGGGTTAGGTGGCTAGATGTAAGGAATGATACGGTCGCAGAAATTGTCTGACAGCCATGACTGGGTTCTCCTGCTTGTGTAGCATGGTGCAAGGTCCTGTCCATGTTCTACCAGCAGCGACCCTCTTAACCCAGGGCAGCACTGAAGAAAGAAGTTAGTTATCATATTGATTCATTTAATCCGAGTACATTTGACATTAGAAAAATGTCATCTACAAGACAAATTTGTGGTGTTTATCTGAAAATTATTTTTTATTTGTGAAATGAAAAACGTTAAACTTATGTACTATACCTTTTTAAATTTTATGATGCAAGCATACACGTCTAGTAATATCAAAGGAGGTAATTAAGTTATCAAGGTGTCTATTTTTTATTTTACTATTTAAGCTATTAGTTAAAACCTAGATATTTTTAAACTATCTGCTGTAAAGATTTTAAAACATTTGTGCAATAGTTGTAATTAATTTTATTAAGGGCTAGTTTCAATTTTTTAAATTAGATGGATTCAAGAATTTTTAGTTTTTGTTTATTTTTTTCATGAAAACGTATGGACGTATTTTCAACAAGAATTTTTCTATATTGCGAATGTGGACAGGCATGCTGTTGTAAATGTTTAGAAATGTTAGATGTATCATTCAAATGAAAACACAACCCCCAAGACATTGTAGTTGTAGGGTGACCAACATAAATATTTTTCTAGTGGAGATACAATCTGCCAAGGAATTCTAAATTCATATATAATGATGTTTTTCTGCAGTAGGTTAATTGGTGGGGTGGTGTCATTATGAATAATTCAGTTGGATATACTGAATTTAGTATATAATTAATTTTATTTTTTTTACTAGGATCTGTGGTGGATATATTAGTATTTATTAATTTTTTAGGATATTTTCATCCTGTTTATAATTAGAATGTATTTGATTGCGATATAAACGATTAATATGTTTAAGATTATTTGAAGAAGTATTATATTTTCTTTGTCCTGAAGATGACATTTTGCTAATCTCGAAAGTAGTCGAAATAAAAGAATATGCATCAATAAGATGCTGAATTTTATTATTTAAAATATATAATGCATAAATTAATGCTAAACTAAAATAATATAAATATTAATTACATTCTAAAAAAATAAAATTCAACAACAACATTTACTTATCGTCCATAATTTACCTTGAATTTTCAGTTAGTCTGATGTATATTTCTGAGCATTCTTAAATGAAAAAAATTCTGTAAAATGAATGACATTTTTACTTCTGCTTATAAAATACTTATATTTGCCTCAATAAAATCCACCAGAGGATGAAACATACTGGCTAAGAGAAGTTTTCTTCATATATATATATATATATATATATATATATATATATATATTGCACATATAGTGCTGGTGTTAATAAAACAGTTCTCAATGTAATCTAACAGCTATTAAGTATATATTGATAAATATACATGTCCATCACTGCTAGCATGATTTTCACGATGCAATCTTCAGATGCTGAATATGAACTGATCATTACAAATTTTGAATTTTAATAAATCTGGTTATCCTAATGTTGGCTTAGTTATATATTATGTTGAAATTACAGTTTTTTAATTTTAAAATTTTAAAATTACATTTGGCAATTAAAATAAGTGGGATTTATATATGTATGTAAAAAAAAATAAACTGAAAAATTATATCTTTGAGTGGTGAATATTCATATTTTATTTTTTTAAATTTTGAGAAAAATTTTTAATTAAAAGGGAGATTACTTTTTCTTATTTAAACAAAAAACATAAATTTATATTCAAATAAGTAAATAGTAGTTTACATTAAAAATAAACCGTAATTTACATTAAAAATTAAAAATTAATATTTAGGCAGATATTTACCTAAATCAGTAATCCAAAACTCTCTCTATAAATTGTCTGCAATGGGTGACATCAAAAGTACTTTGAGTTTTAGCTAGAACTGTTTATATAAGCTTACAAGCAGAACTTTCTTACTTCTTGCTAAGTGATACTTGTTTTTATTTATTTATCTACTTATTTTATTTCCTTTTGGTCAAGTGGGTGGCAGCTTTGAAGATCTTACTTCACAAACTTTACTGCTGGTTGTAAAAACACCAGGCACTTCAGACATAGATAAAATCTTTTACTATCCACTTCTATATGAGTGGTCTTATCTAATCATACGGGGGAGACATTGTGTCATACAACATTGTTAAGGTACTCCCTATACCTGTTATAGTTTTCATGGAAATAAATAAATGGTAATAGTGTTACTTATTAGTAAATAATATCAAACTTAGTACTTACAAGCATGGCTATCTGCAAGGAGAATGACTTTTGAATGACTAAGACAGGATTTATGACTTCTAAGGCACACTGTTTCATTACAGCCATATGGTTCTAGAATTATACCTAAAGAGAAAAAGAAATTTCACAGTTTAGATCAAATATAATTTAATAGAGAGAACTTAGCAAAGTTTAACAAATATACCTGAAAAAAAAAATAAACATAGTCAAAAGGACAGTTTTTCACTTCACACTGCTATTACTGTATGCACTTTTGACTCCCTCATTAATATTTATTGTTCTAAATAGCTATTTTTAGAATTTTAATAAAACTCAAGCATAACTATAAGTTCTAAGGCACTTTGACATGGTGTAATGGTTAGAAAGCTTGTCTTGTTGTATAAATTATGACAGAGTAGTGAGTTGGTTGACTACTAAAACAATTAGGTCAGACTGGCTGATGACCTTAGGTGATAGCTAAAAATAGCTTCTCACACACATGCAAAATCACATTATCCCGTATGAATGTTGGGTGGGAAAATATCAGTAGAAATTATTTGGAACATGAATCTTAAGTGAGTAACATCTCTTTTTATTTCTTGCCATCAAGCAAGGCATTGATGAGTTCCAATTCACCTCAACATACTATGCTGCATATATCAAATGCATGGGCAAATTACTAAGTTTGATAATTGCCTAAAACAGGCATATATGACACACTCAATCAGACTATGACCTATACAGTGCTAAATTTTTCTACCTGAACAATGAATTCTACATTAAAAGAAGGCTTTTATACCATTCTTTTAGAAGTAAGTTGTCCCATGCTTCCATTAAAAGAAAGCTGTCCCATCTTCCCTTTTTCCTTTTCAGAAATAAAAGAACATCAAATGATGAAAATACATCTCAGTTTTCTCCATTTTCACTCTTAAAAGTAAAAACATTTCAAATTCAAAATCATGAGTTGTATAGAAAGACATTGTTCTTACCTGGAATAAAGTTTATTACTTTTGTAGTGTTTGTACTTGGAGTTGTTGCTGTTATTAAGAATGGCCTCTTAGTGGTTGTATGTTGAATGGAAGCTGCAAAATACAATATTTGATTAAATGTGAAAAAAACAAAATGTTAATCATGGATAATAAAATATTGTTTCTTACAAAATATGTTGAGAAAAGGTCATCAAACATTTTTGGAAGTTGGCCAGATTAATATAATATTTTCTTTGTATCTTAATACTGTTGAGACTTAATACTTGTATCTTAATACTTTCTTTTAATTTTTCTTTGTATCTTAATATTTTTATCTTAATACTTTCTTTGAATCTTTCATTGCATCTTAATACTTACTTTTAATCTTTCTTTCTATCTTAATACTTTCTTTCAATTTTAACACTTTATTTGCATCTTAATACTTTTATCTTAATACTTTCTTTGAATCTTTCTTTGCATCTTAATACTTACTTTTAAGCTTTCTTTGTATCTTAACACTCTTGTATCTTGATACTTTCTTTGCATCTTAATACTTTTATCAAAATACTTTCTTTGAATCTTTCTTTGCATCTTAATACTTTCTTTTAATTTTAAAAAATTTTTCTTTGTATCTTAATACTTTTATCTCAATACTTTCTTTGCATCTTAATACTTTCTTTTAATCTTTCTTTGCATCTTAATACTTTATTTTAATTTTTTAAAATTTTTCTTTGTATCTTAATACTTTTATCTCAATACTTCCTTTGAATCTTAATACTTTCTTTGTATCGTAATACTTTTATCTTAATACTTCCTTTGTATCGTAATACTTTCTTTGTGTCTTAATATTTTTATCTTAATACTTCCTTTGAATCTTAATACTTTCTTTGTATCTTAATACTTTTATCTTAATACTTTCTTTGAATCTTAATACTGTCTTTGTATCTTAATACTTTCTTTGAATTATAAAATTAGTCTCATATACTGTTAATCAATTTAAATTTAAATTAATTTGATCAGTATGTCTGGTTAAAGGCCAATGGAAGTTCTTTGTTAAGGATTTTTTCTATTTTCTTTATATTTCATAAACTATGCCTGTTCCGACACACAACAATCTCATTCAGAACAATTCTTAAGCATTTGTACAACATGAACATTAGTAAAAAACAAATTACTATTGTTTTAATTTCAATTAAAAGATTAAATCTGTCTATATTTCTGAGATGAGGTATTAGGTACATTATTTACATTATTCTGACTATTGCAGATATCTCTCCCAAGTAAGAACCTCTAACAGAGGAGAACATGACTAAAGACTGTGTGTACGCTATCCCGTGCAGCTGTGGAAAGAAATATAAAGGGGAGACAGGCCACCCCCTTAAGGTAAGGCTTCAAGAACTCCAGAAAGCTATAACATAAGGGGAAGTGGCAAAATCAGGCATGGCTGACCACATATGGAGAGAGAAGGGAGATCACCACCTTCTGTGGGACCAGGTTGAGATCATAGACAAGGAACATTTGTAAACTTAAGGGAAATTTGTAAACTTAAGGAACCAGCACATATGCTAGGCCACAAAAATCTCCTGAGCCGACCAAGCATAGAAATGAATACAATATGGGAACCAGTAATAAGGAATGCCAGAGAAAAGCTATAACAACAACAAAAGTTGCAATATGAGCTCTGGTAAAAACATTCAATGATAACAGCAAAAAATTGCAATATGAGCAGTGGTAAAAATGGTTGCTGAAGACATTAGGTTTATAATATAATAATATATTATAATACCCAGAAATTCATGCACAGATGTCCTCAAGGAGACATGGCACAGTGGATAAAGGCATTGGTTAGATCCAGTGACAGGACCCAAAGAGTGTGAGTTCAATACCCGGTTAAGGCAGTGGAGAACTTTCAGAGGGAAATTAGCAGGAGATAATTGACATCAAACAGGTGGAACTACCAGTGAATGAAATAAAGGGTTAAGTTTGACATTCCAACCACCTGACGATGGCTGTTGTATGCTCCATTGTAATAAATATGGTGACAAAGATGAGAACAATAGTCTGAATAATGTAAAAAGATTAAATATAAATGATCTGATGTCAAAGTACAAGTACTCATGCACTGGATAATTTAAATTTTCACCATTTAAATAGAATTTATCAAAATTTAAATATAAAATGACCAATGAGTACTTGTATTCAGACACTTGATAATTTGTTTAAATTTTGAAAATTTATATTAAAATTTCAGCATTTAAAAATGAATTTTCAAAATTTTGGTATAAATAAGTAAATATTTTAAATTATATTTAAATTTTGAAAATTTCTTCTAAAATTCTCAAAATTTAAATATAAATATTTGAAATTATATTTAAATTCTTAAATTTATATTCAAATTTTCACAAAAGAAAAAGAAATTATCCAAAATATAGAAAAAACAAACGTATTGTCAATATTATCCATTTCTCTATAAGGAAATATTTGGCATTCATTGAGTAAGCAGCCAGTACTGTTTTCAGTTGAATTTTATAAAATTTTTCACTTAAACAAAATTTTTTAGAAAAACAGACTGCCCAAGTCCAGTAACTGTTATCTCTCTTTTCAATATTGATGAGGATTTCTTTCCTAACCTTTTATTTGAAGTGGTGTGGAACATCAAGATCATGATTGATGCCAGACATCCATATAAAAGTTCCAATCTGGCGTAGCCATTTAAGAACATCTTGTATAAATGATAATCAATTTATAGATTGAATTCATTTAAATTATTTACATTATTTGGACTATTATCCTCATCTTCATTGCCATATTCACAACGTTTTGGCTGTTGTACACTCGGATCTTCTTCAGGTGATGGGAATTTCAAACTGAACCATTTATTTCATCCACTTGGGGTAGATTGTTGTAGTTCCACATGCCATGCCCCTTCCAGCTGTCTTGGTTATTTCTCTTTAACTCAATTCTCCAAGTTTTTTGGTTCACCATTACTATCTTTTCATTACATAGGCGAACCAGTAAGAACCATTATTCACACATTGGATGAATTAGCATAATCAAGTGAATTTCCAAAGAAAAATAACCAAATCAGAGACTGTCTTGTGATAGGACTACAGAATAAGGACCTATTAGAACTAATTCTTGATTTGAAACTTGAGAAAACTATGGACCAGGGGCAGTGAATAAATAAAATGGAAGAATTACATGAGAAAAATGTAGATGACCTCAAGACCCAGAGAATTCAAGAATTTATTAAATGTGAATTCAAAAAGACTAGAATATTTTGGGCAGATAATTTCTGAAGATGAAATTCATCCCAGCCAGGAAAGACTAAAAGCTTTTCAGGAGTTATTGTCACCTACAAATTTAAGAAAATGATGATCTATAATTGGCATGATCAGGTAATTTCTTACTGAACTTGTCTGAAATAATACAACCAGTGATAGAATAATTAAAAAAGAATATTCTATAGGAATGGGATTACTTACAAGAGAATTCTTTTAAAAGAGTAGTGATGGAATTACTAACTCAAACACTAGTTCTATCATAAAATGATCCAGTCAAACCTATAGTACTTAGTGCTGACTTCAAAGCAGCACTATTTCAAGAAATAGATGGCAATTTAAAAATAATAGCATTTGCCTCAGGCACACTTAATAGCACTGATAGGAAATATGCACAAATTGAAAGAGTATTATATTGTGGAGAAATTTAGTGAATGCACAAAAAATTGGAAAAGAAGACTTGTGAATAGGGATGGCCCAATTTTGCTGCACAACAATGCATGGCCACATGCTTTTCAATGAACTGCTCAGAAGCTGCATAGTTTGAATTATGAAATTTTGTCTCATCCTTCATATTCACCTGATATCTCTCCTAATGATTATCACATATTTATGCATTTTGAGCTTTTCATATGCAATAAAACATTCTCCAACAAGGAAGAGGTAATCAAAGCATTTGAATTGTTTATCACATCAAAGGATGAGAATTTTTTTTAAAGATTGGATCAAGAATTTAGTGGTAGGTTGGAGAACAGTCATTCATCAACACAGTTCCTATTTCAACTGAATAAATTAGTTATTTAACATTTCAGAAGCATTTTATTCATTTCCTATAAAGTGCATCATTTCATGAGTGACAACCTAAAACCAGCAAAGTTAGCAAGAACCAGACCAGCATCCAATAAGAAATTAAACAAATTAAAGATATCAATTAAACAAGAGACAATATTACAAGAATTAATGCACATCTCATTAAATGGTTGGACATATGAAGAAGGAAGTCAAAAAGAAGGAATAAAGCCATATTTTCTAAGTCAGTCTGTGACAATTTATTGTTTTCAGGACAGAATTGTCATACCTGAAAAACTTGGACCAGAGAAATTAAAGACACTTCATAATGGTCACTTGAGACTAAATAAATGTCAAATGAGAGTCAAAGAATCAGTATGGTGGCCTAGAATATTTCAAGAGTTGGAGTATAAAAAAGTGCATGTTTTGCAATATATAACATTCAACAAATAAAAAGGAATTAAAATATGACCTCCTCAAGCTCCATAGCAAAAAATTGGTACAAATATTTTCACTCACCAAGGATGAATGAAGAAAAGTAATTTCAAATTGTCAGTATGTGGCAACTTTCATTTTATGCATGGTCCATGAATAAAAGTTGTACCTCAAGCACTTTGTCCTAGAACTAATAGATCTAAAATGTCATCCTGTTGGTATCAAATCAAACAAGTAACACCTGGGATACATATCCTCTTTCATAATATTTTCTGCTCTGCTGCAACAATAAGAATTAGAAATATCCACTAAGGAGGGCATCAAGCAGATGATTATGTTTTGAGTGACATCTATAAACATCTGGAGGGCTATAGTGTCCAGTGCTGAGCAGCTTGTATACCAAACAGTGATGCCGTACACCAGCTCACTCTAAAGAGTGCAACAATAGCAGGTCACTAACTGCTTCTTTTGTAAATTATTTTTTCTAAGAATTCTCATTGAACGAAGTAGCTGCTGAACCTTCTTGACAACTGTGGTGGTACTGCTCGTCCAGGAGAGGATGTTGGCAATGTGTATGAAGAGAAACTTAATTTTATTTGCTCTCTACACACAGACCCCATTGATAAATCAAATGTGCTGTGGTGTTTCTCTAAAAGTCCACCACTAGCTCTTTTTTGTCAGGTCTTTAACACAAGGTTACATGCTGTTGCTTACCTCTGTCTTTTCTACAAATACTTTCATGGTAACTGCATCGATCAGCTACTTTCGCTGGATCCCAAACTGCAGGAATTTAAATACGCTGCTAGGTTGGCATCTCAGTTAAATGTAGCTATCTCTTCTACTCCAATAGCTTCACTTCTCACACTTCCTGTCTGTGGAAGTCCCTTTCTCTTTCTTACTTCCCTGATACTTATAATCTCCAAATATTCAAATGCAATGTCAGTCGACATCTCCAGATGCCATGATCTGTTCCCTGTTCCTCTCTTTGTCCTTTCCTCTATCAAGCCTCTTTACTCTTGCTCTTACTCTCTGTAACCCCTTGTATGCTAGTGGCACTCCCAATTTCCATGGGGTGAAATGCTTAAGAAAAAAAAAGGTTATTCTCTGAGCTCCATGCATCCAATCTTTCTCTTTTACTCCGCTCATCTGCTTCATCACCCCTTAAAATGGTTAGACTTATTTTAGGGGATGGTGAGGTGGGCGATAGGGGTGAAATAGAAAAACAAAGCAACAAAAAAAAAAAATAAAAATAAAACATAAACAGCAAAAATGCTTTTTCTAGTCATTCTTTTCTTTTCTGAATATAGTCTTTTTTCATCTCAAGATAAAGAAGTTAGAAAAGGGACATAACTCCATGCAAACTAAAACTTGTGTAAAATGTCTAAAATTCTGCATTTAAGGTGATTAATATGAAACTAACATTACCCTGTGGCATTTTGTGATGAATCATAATTCTTCAGTTATTGATTGAATTAGCTTTTCTTGAGTTAAAAATTACCCATGGAAATTTCCCAATTCGATTATTAGATTATGGGAAAATTTTTAAAAATTGATAAATAAAACAATAATAAAGAATAAAAAAAGAAATACATTCTCTTATGATGCTAGTAATAAAAGGAAAGGGTTTTTGGTGATCTGTTCCATGATTTCTGACCTCCTGTATGACAGCTGAATACTCTCCTAAAAATGAAGAAGAGACTTGAAGCAACAGAAATATGATTCTACAGAAGGATGCGGAGGATACTATGTGCCAGACATGTAAGCAATGACAAAGTTTTTTTTTTAGAGAAAATGGAAACAAAAAGGAAACTTATACTTAATTTCCACACTCCAAAACACATCCAAATGCTATGCATTGGAAAGTGCAAAAAAAAGTTTCGTTTTCTGATCCAGAAGTAAGTTAGTGTACATTAGAACAAGAATAGTCATTTTGGTTGAGCTCAAGTCAGCTTTGCACTGATGTCAACAATAGCAAACGGGACCTAAAAATATTGCTTGCCAAAGACTAATGGGACCCACCCACAACTACAATGCTATCATTGAATTTTATTTATTTACTATGAAAATAATTATGGAAATAATCACACTTATTATAAAACCCAGTTTGTGTGTGTGTGTGTGTGTGTCTGTTTCGTTTATATATTGGATCGGATTTCCTACATTTTTCAACCGATTTCAACAAAACTTCACAGGACTATGTAAAATTACCTTGCGGTAGTTCTGACAGCACCAAAAATTGGAAAAACACAATTGTTTTTGCATGAAATCAATTTGAAAACACAATTAAGAGGCATCGCTGTTGAGAATGAAAGGGGGACAACTCATATCGAGTTATACTTATTATAAAACCCAGGTTGTTTGTCAGTGTGTGTGTTCATTTATATATGGGATCGGATTTCCTACATTTTTCAGCTGATTTCAACAAAACTTCACTTTTTTTTTGGCAGGTAGTGTTTCTTATTGTTTTGCACAATTTTTCCTTTATTTTTACATTCAGAATGCTTTAAAAATTCCATTTACAAGACAATTGTTTATAATAAAATTCTATTCAATTGGTAGACTCATAACGATTGAAAACAATGCTTTTGTTTGAGTCTGGGTTTGACCAATTCGTAAAAAAAAACAAAACGAAAAACAAAACAAAAAAAAAACTAATTAAGACATGCATGTCCGTCAACCTTAAACAATAATCTTTGTCAATTTTATTTTTCAGTCTTTATGATGGTCGATACTTGATCTATCTCTTACTGTTACATCCCCGGGCAATGCCGGGCTCTACTGCTAGTGAATAAATAAAATTTTCAGAAAATGCATGCATAAAAAAGGTACAATTAAAATTATTTTGGTAAAAAGTGTATTTCTTAGTAATTACAGTCTACATGTATTGCACATATTACTGGCAGTAAATACCAAACATAAATACAGAATGTTATAACTGAATTTTTTTTAGTTTTCTTAACGTTTAGCACTCTACATTATTAATATTACTTCCCTTTCCACTGCATTCTTTTTCAAGGCCTCTCGATTGCTGTAATGTTATTGTTAATTTCACTTAAAAGTTTTTTGTTATCATATGACAACACAACTATGAAATTCAAACAAATTCAAATTCAGAGTCACCTTTAGTGACAGAATAAACATTTTGTACTCCAAACAAAGTCATATACAAAGTGACAAAGGTTAATTTTAAGTAAATGGATGATATTCTTAAATAGTTTGCTGCACAATTTACACATTAACAGATAGTTCAAAAGCACAATATAGAATTGCATGCAGTCCAATATATTAAGAAGAGCAATTGTTTGTGTTTGCTAGATGATTGTTTGAATCTGCCAATAATTTCCAGATCGAGATCATCTAACAATTCCTTTTCAATGGATAGCAACATGCATGATTCCAAATTCTCCACAGGCAGCAAATTTCTTAACCTTGTTTTTATGATCTTTAGCTTTGAAAATATCCTTTCACATTGGACTTGAGTAACTGATAAGTGTGCAGATGACTTTATAAAGTTCTTATTCCTTTTTATTAAGACAGTTGTTGGTTTCTTTTTTTGTATTTTTTTTTTCAGGGATCCATTTGCTATCTTTCAAAGAGACTACAGTCCAAATAAAATCAATTTTTCCACAACAAGTGAGTTTATTTGGTAAGATGAATTACTAATGACAAAGGTTGAATTTATTATGGACAGCAGTGTCATATAGGGTCTAAAAATATTGGTTGCCAGGAGAAAAGGGTTCCCACTAACAAGTACAATGCTATCATTTAATTTTCTTAATAAATAAATAAAATTTTCAAAAAATACACCTGGAAAAAAGGGTACAATTAAAATTTTTGTGAAAAAAATGTTTTAGTAATTACAGTATTAGTAATTATGTATTGTATATATTAGTGGCAGTAGATATCAAATGTAAATACAGAATGTTATTATTTTTTTTTAATTTGAAGTAATTGGTTGATATTTTTTAATAGATTACTGCACAACTGACATATTAACAGATAGTTCAAAAGCACAATATAGAATTGCATGCAGTCCGATATATTAAGAAGAGCAATTGTTTGTGTTTGCTAGATGATTGTTTGAATCTGCCAATAATTTCCAGATCCAGATCATCTAACAATTCCTTTTCAATGGATAGCAACATGCATGATTCCAAATTCTCCTCAGGCAGCAAATTTCTTGACTTTGTTTTTATGATCTTTAGCTTTGAAAATATCCTTTCACATTGGACTTGAGTAACTGATAAGTGTGCAGATGACTTTATAAAGTTCTTATTTCTTTTTATTACTAAAACACTTATTGATATCAGTGACAGTTTTTGAGAAAAGGCTTAAAATTGCAGAAAATTTGTTTCAATACGTACTTGCTAGCAAAACTCTTGGGACTACCTTGTAGCTTCTTGCTGGAAAAGTAAATATAACAGTCACATTTGAAAAATTTTCATATTTTTATTGTCCACTTATTAAAAACATTTAAGAAATTTATTTAATAAACTTTCCATTTTGTACTTTTTTTTAATCAAATTCACCCCTTGCAAGGCAGTAAAGCCACTAAGACACATGGGGTTATTGCATGTGAAATAATTAGAAAACAGAAACATTAAACTGTAAATTGATGATATCTTTCCAACAATCTGTTACTGCGCTTAAATTCATATAAAATCTTGGTAGCATAGAGAAAAATTTATCGAAACAATTACCATGAAAATATTTATAGAAAAGTCACAGAGAAGCTACATTAAAGCTGTTGGAAAGTGACTGAAGCTGATATGCCAGGTCAGGACCAATAACACTGCAGATTTCTCTTTGGATTTTATCAAGAATCTCTAAATATATAGCAGGAGTGCCAAACCAGATGTGGCAGCAATATTTCGTCAGGATCTTGGTTAAAATTTTTAACTTTGTGTTTAACAGAATTATGGACCTGTGGTTATTTAGCTCTCTCCCACCATGCTTACTCTTCCTCAACAAACTAATCACACCCCTGGTAATTTGGTCAGGGATGGATTTTGTCCAAAGCAGTTGTTGAAAAAAACAAAACAAAATCAGTACAAACATGTGTAACAGCCTTAAGTTCAGTTTGTGGGGCAAAACATCACATCTGGGAGATTTGCTACTGCCAAACAACTTTAATATTTTATGTACATTGCCCACCATGATCACCCCTTTATGGCTGGCCAATTTTACCTACACAGGTCAAGCAAATTTGGCTAAATAGCTCTGAAATTTCTGTTCACACAGGCTGGGCTCCTGAGTAAAATCATTTTTGGAAATGCTGATGAAAAGCTACACATATATCGTTAGTCGACTGAAACATGTCTCCATCTAGGGACAAAAAGTATTCATCTGGAACTTGAGTAATTCTTTTTTTTCTACAGTAGAGTTCACCTTGCACAAGGCCCAGGGGCTACTTGAGGTAGAGGGTTACATTAAGGGGTAGTTTATATGGATAGAATGGGAAGATAATGGTTGACTATAAGACTTGAACAGGTTAAGATTGTAGTGATCGGGAAAAAATCCTCATGGGAGTCTGTTCCACAGGGCAGTGGTTTATGGAAAGAAGCTGAATAGAACTTACTTCTTGCCAATTGAATATGGGGGGAATGTGGGTGATTTGCTACTATGTAATTGGCATGAAGATTAAACCTGTTGGAATTCTGCACCAGTGTTCAAGGCCTTGTCCAATAATTTTGTTAGCCTATCCCTAACTACCTGACCATAGTAGCACTAGCTTGTAGACTGCCCCAGGTCTTTCTCAGCTATTTCTATCATTAGGTTACCCCCAGCTGAACCACTGCTCAGGAAATTCTATCTTCTAATGTTGTCGCCTTCTGAGCCTTATCTAGAGTTGCTGACTATATTTAACTGTATACAACATGATCTTGTGTTTTAGATCTGCCCAGAACTTATTCCGAACTATCAGCCTAATAAATTTCTATTGAATTTAGTCAGTTAACTGTTGATGAAAGCCCAACTTGTCCAGTAAAGACACGTTAAACTTCCAGTCTCCATTGTGTAGCTGCATCTAAGAACAAAAAACAAGTTTGTGGTCCAAATAGCCTGACCAATGGGCTTATGGCCACATCACATTAAAACACTAGTTCCTGTACAATCACCAAAGTTAAGCAACATTGAGCTTGGATGTCTGAGTGGTGTAATGGATAATGGCTCAGAATTGTTAATCGGTGATCCGAGTTCCAATTCCCATTGGGTTCGTTATATTCACTTATGTGCACATACACTTGGGAAAGGTAAGAAGTATCAATTCTCCACCCAAATATAAGTCAATTAGTAAAACTTAGTTAATTAGTATCACTAATACCATTATTATCTAAAAAAAATTAAATAAAATGACATACAAAATATTTAGATTTTGACGTTAAATAACCCATAGAGGTGTTCATGTGCTGCTAAACAAAAACAGCTACCATATCTTTCTGTGTATTAGGCGATCTTTAGATAAGACAAGGTCAAAAAATGTAGCAAATTTTCATCAATTTATTCTATACCTGTAGTATAAGATGACTGCTTATTGATTATATAAAGATGATGTTATTAGAAATGTTACTTGCTGTATCCTTATAAATTCAAAATAAACAGAATATCAAAACCGATTCTATATCATGTTTTCCCTACAAAGGTAAACTATTGTTTCATCAAATGATCTCTTGCGAATACTGATTCTTCTTTTTTTTCTTATATCTAAAAGTTACAAACAGCCTGGTATACTAATGGCCATTTACTTATACTTCATTGACAGTCACAAAATACCACTAATAACAGTATGATAATGTATGATAATAGTACATTCAACTTTCAACATTTTTTTTTATTCAGTCTTTTCTGAACTTCTGTCTAAGCCAGTTGAAATTTCTTATTAACTCATAGATGTTATTACTGCTGTGATTAACATTACCTTGATGATTATTGAAAATTTAATGAAAGATAAAGGTTGTTGTGAAAGCAATCATAACTCGATGTTTACATTTTCCCAGCTGAGCTTGCATGAATACAAGTTGATTTCATTGATATGGCATTATTCTTCAAAATGGCAATTTATTATGAAGTTATGTCAGTAATATACAAGGTAGAAATGGTTTTATTACTTTTATTATCAGTTTATTTGATAATGTGAATCTTTTCATGTACATTATTGGTTATCACATGTAGGCTGAGGTTAGCCTACTGACAAACATCCCTAAGAATTTAAGCTTTCTTTTTTAGAATTGGATTAGAAGACAACCTCCCAATTTTTAAGGGAGATTTTTGGGATGGTCACCTTATATGCAGAAATATACAGTAACTAAGTAATCAATGGAACATGGGGCAATCTAATAAGTCTAGATTAATTATTCTAACTAACATTCTATCCAGGTAGCTATAGGTTCACATATATATCTCATCTGGGATCAACCCATTTAAACAGAAATTGGATTACTTAAAACTCAAAAAGTTACAAGTGAAACTCTGGTATTTCAATATTTTCTGTTATACTGCAAGCAACGAGATCAACTTGCCCACATGTGTATAAATATTCAAATGGGACATGAGACAAGGGGACAGCAAAAACTGTATTTAGTGGTCCACTGAGAAAATATAATAATACTCTGAAGCTGGACTTACTCTAAGAATGCCTGAACTCAACTAAGTAATTGATACATAACAATATTTTAAAGAAAGAGAAAACATTTACATACACATTCCAAATCTGAGTTTTCGACGAGGAATGAATGGTGAAAAATGTTTTTGAAAAACCATTGGTTTATGAGAATAACCTGGAATGATAAAAACAGATTAAAATTCAACCATATTTGAAAAATTGTTTTTTAATTTTTACTTAGTAAAATATAAATCAATTAAAATTATCTACCTAAATATGACATAGTAACATCTGTCTATATTTCTGAGATGAGGCATTGTAACTATTTATGCTATTTACATTGTTCAAATTGTTGTCCTCATATTGTCATATTCATGACGTTTCGGCCGTTGTACACTCTGGCTTTCTTCAGGATATTTCTATATTTCTGAGATGAAGTATTGTAACTATTTACATTATTTACATTTTTCAGACTGTTGCTCTCATCTTTATTGTGATATTCACTATGTTTTGGCCATTGTATGCTCCAGCAAGGACACATGGATAAAAGTGTTGGTTGAAGTAATCCAGTTGATCCAAAGAGTTGTGAGTTCAATACCTGGCCACAGCAGAGGCAAACATAAAATTGGAGATTTGATTTACTAAAGGAAAATAACTGAGACTGAGATATCCAGAAAAGGCATGGCATGTGGAACTAGAACAATCTACCCTGGAGGATGAAATAAAGGGTTTGGTTAGAATTTCCAATGTATATGACCTGAAGAAGGCTGAAGAACACAACAGCAAAAATGTAAAGTTATAATTCAAAAGGGATGTTCATTTATCAGTTAATTTTCTTATACCATTAATTTCATTCAGACAGTTCTTCTTCAGTCAACTTCTATGTGTCATGTCCCTTCAGGACATAAGTGATTATGAGTCTCCACAATTTCCTGCTCTTTATAGTTATTAATAAATCTTGTCTTTTTGTTATCTCTCCTAAACCTTGTTCCATCATTCATTTACCCAAGCTCATTCTTCTATGTAACGTGTCCTTTCACAACATTGGCAATCATGGCTCTCCACAATTTCCTGTCCTTTGTAGCTCTTAGCAAATTTTCTCTCTTATATGTTTACACTGTGGAAGATCTTCATAGCTGAGGGGTTTCAAAGTACACTAAGCTACACAGTGATTTCCCTTCATATCAGATGGACTCAGCTTTGATCTCTGTATCTTTTCTTTATTAAAGATTCTTGAATAATCAATGCTAGTGGATGTCAATTATTCTGCTTAGAAAACAGACATCTACTCACACACTAAATATAATATTTATGTTTATATGGTCTTTTGTCCTTGTTTTGGTGTGTGGTTCCACCCACAAAGTGTGTAAAAGTATTTTTGATAAAGCCTGTATATATAATTGTATGTTTGGGCAGTAATCCTTCTTTTATACAAGTTTCATTAAAAATGACTGACAAAGTACTGTGGTTAAGTTTTTTATTTAATCTTTTTTGTGTTCTTTTCTCTATGTCAAGTGACACTAAAATGCTTTGGTCTGATTGTGCAGTTTTAAGTATTTCAAAAAATTCATGAGTTGATTTGATGCTACAATCTGTAGATAGATGTGGAGTAAAGATATCATTGAAGAATTCTGACAATGGCAAAACAAAATTGGTATTGGCATCTGTGAAATGATGGGTTATCTGGCTAGTGGCTATCTGGTTTTATGCATTTCCACATAAATATCCTGGTTGTAATTCTTCAATGATTTTGTCGATTTTCCAGGATGATCCATCAGCATTGTTTGATCTTATAAGCTTGTTAACAGGTTTCTCCATATCTATTTATCAATTATAGCATCAAATCAACTCCAAATCCTTAAAACTTAGGTATTTTACGATTACTTGATGTAGAAAATGTATTTACATAAGAATGCAAGAAAAATTAAATAAAAAATTAACTGCAGTTGAAGACAACTGACCGAACAATGTAAATAGTATAAATAGTTAAAATAGCTGCTATAGTTATTCAGATGACATGAAGTGGAAAGACTATTTTGAATCCATTGCTAAGTCAGCAGCTAAGAAAGTTGGTTCAGTGTCATGCAAGGCAATTTTTCTCTCCAGAATCTATCTTACATATCTATGTCAACCATTCATCCATGCTTAGAATATTGCTGACACATATGGTCCAGTGTCCTTGAGCTCCTTGATAAAATCTGAATAAGAATCAGCAATATTATTGGTTCTGATCTGATGGCTTGGCTTCAGGCACTCTCCAACTGCCATAAGGTTGCCTCTCTATGTATTTCCTGGTAATTGTTCGGATGAGCTTTTGCCACGGTACCCAGACGTTTTGAACTTAAGCATAGTACTAGACTGGCAGTGAGACGTCATTAATTTACAAGTGAGTTGGCTAGATGTAACTGTAAATTCTATACTAACAGTTTCTTTTCTCACACTTCTCATTTGTGGAATTCCCTTCTGGCTCCATACTTTTCAACCAACTTTAATCTGCAAAAATTTAAATGCAATGTCAATTGCTATATACTCCTGATTAGTCCATTGCTGTATGTCTTCCTGATTAGTCAATTGCTGTATGTCTTCCTGATTAGTCAATTGCTGTATGTCCTCCTGATTAGTCAATTGCTGTATGTCTTCCTGATTAGTTAATTGCTGTATGTCCTCCTGATTAGTTAATTGCTGTATGTCTTCCTGATTAGTTAATTGCTGTATGTCCTCCTGATTAGTTAATTGCTGTATGTCTTCCTGATTAGTCAATTGCTGTATGTCTTCCTGATTAATCAATTGCTGTATGTCCTCCTGATTTCTCTTTTTGCTCCTACTCATTATTAATGTTTCTGTTCCTAATTCTTCCACACTCTATAACCCCTTGTGTCTTAGTGGCTTTACTGCCTTGCATAGAGTGATTTAAAAACAACTTCATCTCAGAAATATAGACAGAATTTGCAGTAGGTCTTCCAATAATCATTACTGTATAAAAAGCAACTTAATTCTTGTTTTTGAATAGCAAAATGGACTTACCTTTTTCAGTGGATTCCTCCAATACATTTCCAACAAGATTGGCTTCAGTTACAACCATTGCGGTCAAGGGTGTGACAAAGCCATACTGCATTAAAAGAAATTGAAATTAGAACATTTATGATTTTTTCATCCTCTCATTTTATAATAACATCATAAGTCCTTCCCTCTCTTTGTAGGTAATCATGGCCCTCCACATATGCATGTATATTTGTAAAATTTATGCATGTAAAATATCTAAAATATATGTGGATATTTCTAAGTGCATATCCATATATTTTGAAAAAGCAAATAATTACAAATATGGAAAGCCTCATAAATTTGCATGTCATCTTTCTTGTCGTAGTGGAAAGACTTGTGTGATCCAATGACTCTGAGTACAATGCTATTGGGAGGTTTAAATTCTTGGTAGGGAGACCCTTGGCATCAGGGTCAAAGACAAGGACCCAGACTAAGCATGACCAACCACAAAGACTTCAAAGTGGATAATAAATATAACAGATCTCAAGGGGTGAACCAGCCGATTAAGAGGGCTATGCATGACAGACATGCTACAGAAAGTGCCAGTCTAAATTATAACTGAGTTAGAGGCAGTCCATTATACTTTCATAACTGGATTCTTCATGTCTCGTTCCATGTGTGCCTACAGAGAAAGGTCATGAAATCAAGTGTGTGGGTCACTTCCTGGCAAGTTGGGGTCATCGGCACTTTCTTCTATTCTGATTTTCTTTCATCCCCAACCAATTCTTGCAAAGCCAAATGTTAATGAGGAATGGATGACGAGAACAGGTTTTAGTGAAACTGGAAGCTGTTAGTTATGGCCCTGTACATTGTTGGCGGATGTGTAATGGTTGTCTTTCTCAGACCCACTGACTACTTAAGTGTTTAGTCTTGCATTTGTGTCTGGACCTGTCTGTTTAGGAGAACCACTGCCCACCTCAATCAAGGAAGGTCCTAAAAAATGTGGATTAAACATTGGAAGTCACCAATGCCTGGCTGGGAAACTGCACATAGCAGGCCAATCATCATGCCATTGACACAACAAGAGACTTAAGACTACCAATATTATCTTTGGAACATGGAATGTTAGAACTCTTTTCAATATTGACAGCACCGACAGACTAGAAAGATGCAGAGCTCCAGTTTCAAAAGAACTGGCTAGACTCAATGTAGACAGTATAGTCCTGAGTGAAACATGTCTTTCAGAAGGAAGACTCAAACTGGTTCTGGCTATACATTCTTTTGGGAAGGCAAAGAAAGGGAGAGAAAAGAATCCAAGCCGTCATTTTTGCTATTAAAACCTGCATCATTCGAGACCATCACATAACACTGGTATATGATTCTTTATTTACCAATTCTTAAAGAGAATTACATCAGTTTCATTTCTTTCTGCTTAAGCTTCCAGTTGGGAGACTGTCTATAAAATGCTTTTACAAGTAGACCAGTCTTTTTAAGAAATGCCAAAAAATATATATAATTATAATACTTACTCTCAAAGCCAATGAAATAATTTTCTCAGAATTTTCCTCTGTTTTGTCTTCCTTCAGGAGTTTCTTTAAGGTGAGAAAAACCCAGGTATTTCGCGTGATCTCAGACAGAGAACTTAAGTCTGTTAAGTTGGGGTTGTTTCCTACTATTGTATTTTCAATATCTGCCAATTTAACTTTAAGATCAAATGTTTTAGTGCCGTAAAAGTTTGTCATTGTCATTTGAATGTTCATTTCTTCTTGGCCATCAGAGTGGAGTTGACCAGTTGTAACAATCTCTGAGCCCTTAAAGTAGCTGCTAAAATTGGTAGGAGAGAGTGATTGAAGATCAATTGATTCATCCAGATAAGTGATTTCAATGTCCTTCAGTAAAATGTTTGTGATTTCCTCATATAATCCTTCAATCTGAAGTTGACTATCAGCAGCAATATAAATTTTCCGACTGAAACCTCCATTTTCAGTGGCTACTTCTTTAAGGAATTTGATGTTGGAATTATCACCAAAACCCAGCATGAAGAAAGATATACTGCCATAGTTGGCTTCCTTTACATTTTTTCGGATTCGTTTTGTATTTTTAACTCCTACAGTAGGTTGGCCATCGGTCAAGAAAAACAGGACATCTTTTTTCTCAAATGATTGAACAGAATTTAGTTTCTCAACGCTTTTTAAAAGGGCATCATTGATATTTGTTCCTTGAAGAAAATGAGAATAATAAAATTTTAAATTAATTAAAAAAATTAAACTTATTAAAAAACAAAAATTAAAGATAAAATAAAATGGTTATATAAAAACTGCTGATCACTAAATTGCTTTGAGTAGATGGAGCACAACAGCCCTGGAAAGCAGATGATCTGCTGCTAAGTGGCATAGTAATTTTAATGCCTCAAAAATGAAACTGATCCCTATCAATCACCCGAGAGACTCCTTTTTGCCTTCCATTAGAATAGTTGATGCTAACCTCTAGAAGAGTAACTTTTTGCTCCTTCTCGAGTGAACACTTTTAGCTGACATGAAGTGGAAAGATTATATTGAATCCATTGCTAAGTCTGCTGCTAGGAAAGTTGGTTCACTGCGTCGTGCTAGACAATTTTTCTCTCCAGAATCTATCATTCGTCCCTGCTTTGAATATTGTTGTTGCTTATGGTCTGGTGCTTATGATATACATTTAGAGATTCTTGATAAAATCTAAAGAAGAATCTGTTATTGGTCCTAACCTGGCATCTCACCTTCAGTTCCTTTCCCATCGCCATAACATAGCTTCCCTCTGCCATTTTCTATAAATACTTTCATGGTAATCGTTCTCTGTGGTACCTAGACTTTTTTTTTAATTAAACACAGTAGTAGATTTGTAATAGGCTGAGACATTAGACTAAGACCAATAATATTGCTGATACTTTGGATTTTATCAAGAATTTTTAAATATGTTGCAGGAGCACTTAATGGTAGTAGCAATATCCAAACCATGGACAAATGGTAGACTCTGGCAATACAGTGAACCAACTTTCCTAGCAGCAGATCTAGCAATTGGTTCAATATAATCTTTCCACTTCATGTCAGCCGAGAATGTTAACCGAGTATATAGTAAAGTATGGGCAAAGCTGAGTGGTTAGAATGTTTGATTTCTGACCATGAGACACTGGTTCGATTCTCACCATGGTTTATTTGTCAAGAAGGTGACTTCTTGATGTTATCTTTCTGGAGGAGATGATCCCAGAATATGGCACCTTTGGTAAGTGCCTGAAGACCATACCACAAGTTGACCCAAATCTTGTGAGTGAAATTGAGTAGATGGAATTATTTGAGAGTCTTTGATGGTTGTATTAGCACAAAGTCACAAGTCATTGTGACCAAGTGTTTTGAGTGTACTGGCCTTGTTCAGATTGTTGATCTCACTAGATTATATGCTCTCTCCCAGAAACTGTAACTAAGGTTTGTTCAGTATATGTTATAGTGAAACACACCTATTCTATAGTTAATAGACTCTCCCACCTATAATAAGTAGGAGTAGTAATAGTAATGAGTCAGTCGCTCAGTTGCTGAGTGGGTTGGTCCGTCAGTCAATGCCAGACGACCGTTAATTGGATACTAAAGTATCAGCAACTACAACTAGATTTCTCTGCATTATACTTATTATATGAAGTTCCTAACATTTTGTACGTCGAACCTATTTTAGGACCGACTTAGTACAAATACAAGCCTCCACTGTGAAATCACTCCATAACAGTATAGTTGAAGTATACACCACAGGTGGCCTCTGTGGGTGTTGAACAAACACAAATGTGACTGAGCAGGTGCCTACGCTTGCAACAGGGATTGGGTTGCCACCTTTTATAGGCAGACATACCAGCCACTATTCATTGTATATTATATAAGTAGGTACCTCCAAAGATTTACTAAAATTGAGCATACCATGATGAAAAAAATGCCCCAAACTTAATAAAAACAGTTTTATTGTCAAAATCTTGATCTTATTATTAAGAGGAAAGACCAAACAAATTTTTGATGATTAAATTAAATTTTTAAATCTTTTTTAGAACCTGAAAAAAATTTTAGTTTTTGAAAAACACATTGATTTGGACTTGCAAAATATTGTCAGATTTTAATGAAAATTTCATGACATCTTCATAAATGAATTAAAATATTTTAGAAAATCTTTGTAAAAAAATCTTTTTGTTGTATCTGTTATCCCACACTTGTTTAATTTTATGAAATTTTGAGGAATTCATTTTTGTACGGCTTAATGTTTATATAACAGAAATACTTGGAAAATTTTAAACCACCAATTATTTTTGTAAAACTGGACCCTCAGTTATTGAAAATCTCCTCTGAATTGTAAAATAAAAATGTAATAAAAATAAAACATCATTTATTTAGAAAAGCTTTTAACTGTTTTTATAACTAAGATATGTCATGAACACTATTGTCTTAAGAAAAAAACATTTTGATGAATAATGAATTTTTACAAGAATTATTTTCATTTTTTTAAAATTTTAGAATAATTCATAAAGTTTTAAATCTTTTAAAATTCTGTGCTGGTTAGGTGATATTAGTTATTAAGTAAAAACTATAGTTACTAAACATAAATAGAAAAGTTTACTACAATTCAGTGACCACCAGTATTTTAAAAACTATTTTGAATTTTTTTGTGTGTCTTTATGTGTATGAATACGGACATCTGTATATGACATTATCAGAAAATAAGAGTGATAATTCTAGTATATTTAAAGCCAGAGTACCTAAAATTCATTAAAACATTAGATTACTTAAAATATTTGCCTAAATTTTTAAAATTACCAGGTAGTTAAAAATTACATAAAAAGGTTACTCACATTATATTTTTCAAGTAATTTTTATAGATATGTCCCCCATAGAAAACATTTTCAAACATGTCTATCGAGATAGTTGTCAACATCTCATAAAAACACCAACACCCATGCTTTTCTGTGATATTTTAAACTAAAAGTAAATAATATTTCTTTCAAATCAGATTAATTAAACTTTAAATCGCCTAATCTTTCTCAAATAAAATTTCAGAAAAGCATACTTCATTTTTGAAAGATTTTTTAATAAAGAGAATTACTTAGTGCTGATAGATTTATAAATATGTATAAAATCAGCCATTTTTAGCTATTAAAAGATCTCATTCCATTCAATGTAAATTTGTTTTGAAATACAGCAAAATATTTTATTTTGCTTATTGGAAATATTAAATTTAATCTATTAGCTTGAAATTAAAACTAAAATAAAAGCTGCAAGAAAGGATTTTCATTTTAAACTTATGTATCACTTATTAAACAGTGTGCCTATTGGTCTGCGCGTTCAAAACCAAATTTCGAAGCCAGTTCGGAAGCACATGTCTTAAGGACTATTACAGGGATACCATTATGTCCACATGTTTTATGATGATCCAGATTAGAGATGATAGCAGAAACCGTAGAAGAGGTTATATGCATATCACTCAACAGAGACTCAGTTCTAAGTGGGAAGTTAGGCAAGGATACTCCTGATGAGTCAAGATTAGAGTTTAAGGAGAATTTACAAGCAAAAAATTCAGGTTTATCAACAGAAAATGTTAACACCTCAAATTGATTGAAGAGAAGAGGGATGGAAAACTTACTCTTATATAATACACTAGTACAAAGCCTCCAGTAATCACGAGAGCCAAATTTGTCAGATGCAATACGGTGCCTCCTTTTCTCAACAGACACTTAGCTTCTTCGAAGACAAGTTAAATTAATTAATTTAATAGCTTGAAATTAAAACTAAAATAAAAGCTTCAAGAAAATTTTTTTTACTTTTAAAAATTCATTTTAAACAAAGGTGTCACTTTTCTTTGAAGATACTTAAAAAAGTGCTAAATAGTAATAAGATGCTAACCTCCATTAGCATAAAGTTCTTTGACTGCGTTTATGGCGTTGGCAATATTGATCTTTGTAGCAGGCACAAAAACACCATCATTCATCCAACGGATATTTGATGAAAAGGAGCCAATAAGGAAATTATCTAAATCTGGTACCAGGGAATTCAGAATAGTGATCATGGCTTGTTTCAGTTGTTCGAGTTTGGGTAAATTCATCGAGCCGCTGACGTCGAGCATAAAGACAATGTTCTTTGGTAGTTGGGGTAGAGAATCCGGAGTAAAAAAATGGACAAAGTAGCCATCAACAGCCTGAAAAAAAATCAACATAAAATTTCTCAAAAGAAGCCATATTAAAGACAACATTGAATCGAACATCTAAAGTTTCTACAAAAATGGTAAAATACAAAATAAACAATGGAAAATGGAGCCCTCAACAACTCAAAAAAAATGCACAAAAAGAATAAATCAAAAAAGAAAAAAAGAAAAGAAAAAGAAAGAAAGATAAAAGAAAAAGTAAAAAAAAGAAAAAGAATACAAAATGAATAATGAAAAGAGTAGTCTTCAACAACTGACAGAAAAGAAAATTAAAGATAAAGAAAAAAGAAAAGAAAACGATAAAATATGAAATGAATATTGAAAAGAGTAGGCTTCAACAACTGACAGAAAAGAAAAAAGGAAAATTAAGGAAAAAGAAAAAAACAAGAAAAAAGAAAAAGAATAAAACAAAAACAAAAAGAAAAACAGAAAAAATATTAGTAATAAATTTCATTCTTTAGGTATATTATTTCTTACTTAGCCTGAAAAGTTGCCAATGCATCAAGAAATTAGTAACTGTGGTATTGTCATATAACGGTCATGAGTACATAAATTTTATTATTTTTTTTATTTATTTATGGTCTTTGTTATTTGGTACAGTTCTTTGTTTGTGACTAGTGCCAGTCTACAATGTTCAAAGACCTTTGCTCTAAGCCTCTTTTCATTATTGATGTGAGAAAGTGGTTGTATACAGCTGACAGTTTTAGATATTTCTGAAAGAGTTTGGTACCATGCAATGACATCCGTATGAAAGTCATGATCTGACAAGGTTATTAAAGAACACGACTTGAGTTCTTGGGTTAATATTTTGGTTTTGTAGCAAGTGTTGAGTGAAACTATCTCTGGTGCAGCTGATTCTATGTTCAATTTTTATTTTTATTTTACTTCATTAATTTAAAATGAATTTACATTGAAAATTCTACCCACTATTATGTTTCATAAGATTTAATAAAAATGTGTTGATATCTGTGGTATAGAGGACTGAATCTATAATAATATAAAAAAAAAAACATTGAAAAAAAAAGATTATTTTTGGTTGTTTTCCTTACTATAGAACTGTACCAAAATACTACAAACTATCCAGTAAAAGGGTTTGGTGATGCACAGGATCAACTCCTTGATTGTATGCCCCTAAAACTCAAGTAGAGAAACCTGCTCCAGTCTCACTTATCAAAACATGGATCCACATTCACACCAACATGTGTTGACTGTAGGGTGCTTGTACAATGAACTTAACAGAGACAATTTCAAATTTCAAAAAATAAATTCTTATTTCACTCTTTTATTGGATGCCCTCCTGATATGGGTGTCTGCAGCCATCACACACTCACCCTCCCCTTTCTGCATGCTCTTAAGTTAAAACATAACACATAAATGTGATTTTTCAATGATTCTTTCAAGTTGAAAAAATATAATTTTCTTGCTTTGTTTAGAGAGAATTCAAACATCTCTATTTAAGCCCTTCATTTAAGTTTCATTCGCTATTTAAAAAAGTGCTTAAATTTTGTTATTTTTTAGATTGTTAGTATATACATCTACAGGAAGGCTCCATTTATTAAAAACAGGCTTCTACAAGCAAGACAAGAATTTTTAAAAGAAATTATTAGTTGCTTTTAGAATGAATACAGAGTGCCCAGTAAAAAAAGCAGAACATTTATCATTCGACTCTCACGTAATTACTTAACTCTGATTGGTTCTTTTATGATTGATCAATTGCTGCCCAATTTTATAACACATCATTTAAAGGTTTTTTTGCAGACAACTTTTGTTCTATAACTCACTGATTTTGAATGTCAAATTATCGTACTTGTCAAAGAATATCCAATGTGACAAAATTTGCAGAAATTCTTCCTGAATTCTTCATCTCACGTCTTTCTGAATCTACCACTTTTTTACTGGCCACCCTATGATATACGTTTAAAAATAAAAACACTTTTTTTTCCATTATCATATTGCAAAGACTGCACTTACATAAACCATGTGTGGATTGTCTTGTCGATCAACATCATAGTACACTTTAAAAAGGCCTTCAATTCCATCTTTTCCAAATCTCTGTTGTTCTTCTGGGCTTGGATTATATCTGATGTAGACGTTTTTATTATCAAAATATTCTATGGTAGCTGTTTCCAGTTCTGTTCATGACAAGAAAATTCTTATAAAACAAAACTGAATGTACAATTATTTTTACAAAGAGTGAAACAATAAACACTAATGGCATATAAAACCTACTTTTACGTGACAAATATAGCACCTCCACAAAAATCAGAAAAAAAATGATACCTTAGATTTAAAATGAATTTTTAAAAATGAAAAATCTTTCTTGATGCTTTTATTTTACAGGGTGCCCAAGAAAAAAAAACACACAAAATGTTAGACTTAGTATATGATAAAAAAATGAACTAACATATAAAAAAATAACTTTTTTAATCTGAACACCACATTTGTGTTTATGTTCTGTTTTAAGTGACTAAATTTCAATCCTTTGCTTTTGATTTAAATAACTGTAACAAAAATTTCATCTATTAAAAAATCTGTACCAAATTTCATTTTGGTGGGGCATCTTGTAGTTTTAATTTCAAGCTAATAAATTTAAATTTAATATATCCAATAAGCAAGATACTTTGCTGTATTTCAAAAACTAATTTTTAAACTGATTGGAATTTTTTTTTGCGAAAATAACTGATTAGCACCCTTTAAGCATAAAAAATCTAAATTTCTTTTTAAGTAAAAATTGTATCAATTTACTGAATTTTTGGGATGAGAATGAAATATTATTTACTTGACTTATATGCAAACCATTATCTTAATCTTTATTAATTATCACAACTAGAAAGATCTATGAAAATTTCACGGTTTACCTATTTGAAATTTCTAATTAATTTAATTAATGATTTAATAAGCTCATGGTGAGTTCTATGACAATATTTCTTTCTTTCATTCTTTCCTTCTTTCATTGTTTGTTTGTTTCTTTCTTTCATTCTTCCCTTCTTTCATTCTTTGTTTGTTTCTTTCTTTCATTCTTCCCTTCATTCATTGTTTGTTTGTTTCTTTCTTTAATTCTTCCCTTCTTTCATTGTTTGTTTGTTTGTTTCTTTCTTTCTTTCATTCTTCCCTTCTTTCATTATTTGTTTGTTTCTTTCTTTCATTCTTCCCTTCTTTCATTGTTTGTTTGTTTCTTTCTTTCTTTCTTTCATTCTTCCCTTCTTTCATTCTTTGTTTGTTTCTTTCTTTTCATTCTTCCCTTCTTTCATTGTTTGTTTGTTTGTTTCTTTCTTTCTTTCTTTCATTCTTCCCTTCTTTAATTGTTTGTTTCTTTCTTTCTTTCTTTCATTCTTCCCTTCTTTCATTGTTTGTTTGTTTCTTTCTTTCTTTCATTCTTCCCTTCTTTCATTATTTGTTTGTTTCTTTCTTTCATTCTTCCCTTCTTTCATTGTTTGTTTGTTTCTTTCTTTCATTCTTCCCTTCTTTCATTGTTTGTTTGTTTTATTTCTTTCTTTCATTCTTCCCTTCTTTCATTGTTTGTTTGTTTCTTTCTTTCATTCTTCCCTTCTTTATTCTTTGTTTGTTTGTTTGTTTGTTTCTTTCATTGTTTGTTTGTTTGTTTCTTTCTTTCTTTCATTCTTCCCTTCTTTAATTGTTTGTTTGTTTCTTTCTTTCTTTCATTTCTTTTCTTTCATTGTTTGTTTGTTTCTTTTCTTTCATTCTTCCCCTTTTCATTGTTTGTTTGTTTCTTTCTTTCATTCTTCCCTTCTTTCATTGTTTGTTTGTTTCTTTTCTTTCATTCTTCCCCTCTTTCATTGTTTGTTTGTTTTCTTTTTTCTTTCATTCTTCCTTCTTTCATTGTTTGTTTGTTTTTTTCTTTCTTTCTTTCTTCCCTTTCATTGTTTTGTTTGTTTCTTTGTTTTCCCTTCTTTCATTGTTTGTTTGTTTTATTTCTTTCTTTCATTCTTCCCTTCTTTCATTGTTTGTTTGTTTCTTTCTTTCTTTTCCCTTCTTTATTTTTTTCATTTTGTTGTTTGTTTTTCTTTTTGTTTGTTTGTTTGTTTCTTTCTTTTTTATTCTTCCCTTCTTTCATTTTGTTTGTTTCTTTCTTTCATTCTTCCCTTTTCATTCTTTGTTTCTTTCTTTTTTTCATTTCTTCCCTTTTGTTTCATTCTTTTCATTCTTCCCTTCTTTCATTTTTTTGTTTGTTTATTTCTTTCTTTCATTCTTCTTTCATTGTTTGTTTGTTTTTTTTTCTTTCATTCTTCCCTTCTTTTTGTTTGTTTGTTTCTTTTCTTTCTTTCATTCTTCCCTTCTTTCATTGTTTGTTTGTTTTATTTCTTTCTTTCTTTCTTCCCTTCTTTCATTGTTTGTTTGTTTTTTCATTGTTTCTTTGTTTCTTTATTCTTTTGTTTGTTTTCTTCCCTTTCTTTCATTGTTTGTTTGTTTGTTTCTTTTCTTTTTCATTCTTCCCTTCTTTTATTGTTTGTTTGTTTCTTTTTTTTAATTCTTTTCTTTTTTGTTTTTGGTTTCATTTCTTTCCTTCTTTCCTTTTTTCATTCTTTGTTTGTTTTTTTTCTTTCATTCTTCCCCTTTTCATTCTTTGTTTCTTTCTTTTTTTCTTCATTCTTCCCTTCTTTCATTGTTTGTTTGTTTCTTTCTTTCTTTCTTTCTTCCCTTTTTTCATTCTTTGTTTGTTTCTTTCATTCTTTGTTTTTTCATTGTTTGTTTGTTTCTTTCTTTCTTTCATTCTTCCCTTCTTTCATTGTTTGTTTCTTTCTTTCTTTCTTTCATTCTTCCCTTCTTTCATTGTTTTGTTTGTTTCTTTTTTTTCATTCTTCCCTTCTTTCATTGTTTTTGTTTGTTTCTTTCTTTAATTCTTCCCTTCTTTCATTGTTTGTTTTGTTTCTTTCTTTTCTTTCATTCTTCCCTTCTTTCTTCCTTTCTTTCTTTCATTCTTTTCTTTCATTTTTTTTTTGTTTCTTTCTTTCTTTCCTTCCCTTCTTTCATTCTTTGTTTGTTTCTTTCTTTTCATTTTCTTTTCTTTCATTGTTTGTTTTCTTTATTTTTTCTTTCTTTCTTTCATTCTTCCTTCTTTGTTTCTTTCTTTCATTCTTCCCTTCTTTCATTGTTTGTTTGTTTGTTTCTTTCTTTTCATTCTTCCCTCTTTCATTTTTTGTTTCTTTCTTTCATTTCTTTTCTTTCATTCTTTTCCATTCTTCCCTTTTTCATTGTTTGTTTGTTTTATTTTTTCTTTCATTCTTCCCTTCTTTCATTGTTTGTTTGTTTCTTTCTTTCATTCTTTCCTTCTTTGTTTGTTTGTTTGTTTTGTTTTCTTTTTCATTTGTTTGTTTTCTTTTTGTTTCTTTCTTTTTCTTCCCTTCTTTTTGTTTCATTTCTTTCTTTTCTTTCATTCTTCCCTTCTTTCATTGTTTGTTTGTTTCTTTTCTTTCATTCTTCCCTTCTTTCATTGTTTGTTTGTTTCTTTCTTTCATTCTTCCCTTCTTTCATTGTTTGTTTGTTTCTTTCTTTCTTTCATTCTTCCCTTCTTTCATTGTTTGTTTGTTTGTTTCTTTCTTTCTTTCTTTCATTCTTTCATTGTTTGTTTGTTTCTTTCTTTCATTCTTCCCTTCTTTCATTGTTTGTTTGTTTTATTTCTTTCTTTCATTCTTCCCTTCTTTCATTGTTTGTTTTGTTTTTTTTCTTTCCTTCTTTATTTTTATTTGTTTTGTTTTTTTTTGTTTGTTTCTTTCATTGTTTGTTTGTTTGTTTGTTTCTTTTTTCTTTTTTTTTGTTTTGTTTGTTTTTTTTCCTTCTTTCATTGTTTTGTTTGTTTTTCTTTTTTCTTTCTTTCTTTCATTCTTCCTTCTTTTTCATTCTTTTGTTTGTTTCTTTCTTTCATTCTTTGTTTTCTTTCTTTTTTTTTTTTCTTTCATTCTTCCCTTCTTTCATTGTTTGTTTGTTTCTTTCTTTCATTCTTCCCTTCTTTCATTGTTTGTTTGTTTTATTTCTTTTTCTTTCATTCTTTTCTTTCATTGTTTGTTTGTTTCTTTCTTTCATTCATTCTTCCCTCTTTCATTGTTTTGTTTGTTTCTTTTCTTTCTTTCTTCCCTTTCTTTTTGTTTGTTTTTTTTCTTTCTTTCATTTCTTCCCTTCTTTCATTGTTTGTTTGTTTGTTTTCTTTTCATTCTTCCCTTCTTTTATTCTTTTTTTGTTTGTTTGTTTTTTTTCTTTCATTTTTGTTTGTTTGTTTCTTTCTTTTTTTTCTTTTCTTCTTTTTTTTTGTTTGTTTCTTTCTTTATTCTTCCCTTCTTTCATTGTTTGTTTGTTTGTTTGTTTGTTTCTTTCTTTCTTTCATTCTTCCCTTCTTTCATTCTTTGTTTGTTTCTTTCTTTTTTTTCTTTCATTCTTTCCCTTCTTTCATTGTTTGTTTGTTTCTTTTCTTTCATTCTTCCCTTTTTCATTTTTGTTTTGTTTCTTCCCTTTCATTCTTCCCTTCTTTCATTGTTTGTTTCTTTTTTTCTTTCTTTCATTCTTCCCTTCTTTCATTGTTTGTTTGTTTTTTTTTTTTCTTTCTTTTTCATTGTTTGTTTGTTTTTTTTCTTTCTTTCATTCTTTCATTTTTTGTTTGTTTGTTTTTTCTTTCTTTTCTTCCCTTCTTTATTCTTTGTTTGTTTGTTTGTTTCTTTCTTTCATTCTTTGTTTGTTTGTTTTTTCTTTCTTTCTTTCTTTCTTTTTTTGTTTGTTTTGTTTCTTTCATTCTTCCCTTCTTTCATTTGTTTGTTTTTTTTCTTTCTTTCTTTCATTCTTCCCTTCTTTCATTCTTTGTTTCATTTCATTCTTCCCCTTTTCTTTCTTTTGTTTGTTTCTTTCTTTCTTTCATTCTTCCCTTCTTTCATTCTTTGTTTGTTTCTTTCTTTCATTCTTCCCCTCTTTCATTCTTTGTTTCTTTCTTTTTTTCTTTCATTCTTCCCTTCTTTCATTGTTTGTTTGTTTCTTTCTTTCATTTCCCTTCTTTTCATTCTTGTTTGTTTTTTTCTTTTTTCATTCTTTTCTTTCATTGTTTGTTTGTTTGTTTCTTTCTTTCATTCTTCCCTTCTTTCATTGTTTGTTTGTTTCTTTCTTTCTTTCATTCTTCCCTTCTTTCATTGTTTGTTTGTTTTATTTCTTTCTTTCATTCTTCCCTTCTTTATTCTTTTTGTTTGTTTTTTTTTCTTTTTTCTTTCTTCTTCTTTCTTTTTTTGTTTGTTTGTTTTTTCTTTCTTCTTCCCTTCTTCATTGTTTGTTTGTTTTCTTTCTTTCTTTCTTTCATTCTTCCCTTCTTTCATTGTTTTGTTTCTGTTTTCTTTCTTTCTTTTTTTTTCTTTCTTTTTTTCTTTCATTCTTTTTCTTTCATTGTTTGTTTGTTTCTTTCTTTCATTCTTCCCTTCTTTAATTGTTTTGTTTCTTTCTTTCCTTCTTTCATTGTTTGTTTGTTTCTTTCTTTTCTTTCCCTTCCCTTTTTCATTGTTTGTTTGTTTTCTTTTTTCATTCTTCCCTTCTTTCTTTCTTTGTTTCTTTTTCTTCTTCCCTTCTTTCATTGTTTGTTTGTTTCTTTCTTTCTTTCATTCTTTGTTTGTTTGTTTCTTTCTTTCTTTCATTCTTTTCTTTTATTGTTTGTTTGTTTTCTTTTCTTTAATTCTTTTCTATCATTGTTTGTTTGTTGGTTTCTTTTCCCTTTCTTTTTCATTATTTTTTTTGTTTCTTTTTTTTTTCATTTCATTCTTTGTTTCTTTTTTTTTTTTTTTCATTTCTTTTTTTTCATTGTTTGTTTTGTTTCTTTCTTTCATTCTTCCCTTCTTTCATTGTTTGTTTGTTTCTCTTTCATTCTTCCCTTCTTTCATTGTTTGTTTGTTTGTTTTTCTTTCTCTTTCATTGTTTGTTTGTTTTTTCTTTCTTTCATTCTTCCTTCTTTCTTCTTTTGTTTTTATTTCTTTCTTTGTTTCTTTCTTTCTTTCATTCTTTCTTTTTTTTTGTTCTTTCCTTCTTTCATTGTTTGTTTTTTTTTTCTTTCTTTCTTCTTCCCTTTTTTATTGTTTGTTTTGTTTCTTTCTTTCTTCCCTTCTTTCATTGTTTGTTTGTTTTCTTTTTTTTCATTCATTCCCTTCTTTCATTGTTTTCTTTGTTTCCCTTTCATTTTCATTCTTTGTTTTTTTGTTTTTTCTTTTTTCATTCTTCCCTTCTTTCATTGTTTGTTTTGTTTTTTCTTTCATTCTTCCCTTCTTTAATTGTTTTTTTTTTTTTCTTTCTTTCTTTCATTCTTCCCTTCTTTCATTGTTTGTTTGTTTCTTTTCTTTCTTCTTTTCCTTGTTTGTTTGTTTGTTTGTTTTTTTCTTTCTTTCATTCTTCCCTTCTTTCATTGTTTGTTTCTTTCTTTCTTTCTTTTCTTTCATTGTTTGTTTGTTTCTTTCTTTCTTTCATTCTTTGTTTGTTTTTTTTGTTTCTTTTTTTCATTCTTCCCTTCTTTCATTGTTTGTTTTCTTTCTTTCTTTCTTTCATTCTTCCCTTCTTTCATTGTTTGTTTTTTTTCTTTCTTTCATTCTTCCCTTCTTTCATTTGTTTTTTTTTTTTTTTTCTTTCATTCTTTTCTTTCTTTTTTGTTTTGTTTCCTTTCTTTCCTTCATTCATTGTTTGTTTGTTTGTTTCTTTCTTTCATTCTTCCCTTCTTTAATTGTTTGTTTGTTTCTTTCTTTCATTCTTCCCTTCTTTCATTCATTGTTTGTTTCTTTTTTTTCTTTTCTTTGTTTCTTTCTTTCTTTTCTTTGTTTTGTTTGTTTGTTTTCTTTCTTTCATTCTTCCCTTCTTTTATTGTTTGTTTGTTTTTTTTTCTTTTCCCTTCTTTCATTGTTTGTTTGTTTCTTTTTTTCTTTCATTCTTCCTTCTTTAATTTGTTTCTTTTCTTTCCTTCTTTCTTCATTGTTTGTTTGTTTGTTTGTTTTTTGTTTGTTTCTTTCTTTTCTTTCTTTCATTCTTCCTTCTTTCATTCTTTGTTTGTTTGTTTCTTTCTTTCTTTCTTTTTTCATTCTTGAAATAACTTTTTTCTCATGTCTGTTTTAACTGTTAATCTTCTGTTTTCTTTCTTTCTTTCTTTCTTTCTTTCTTTCTTTCTATCCAAATCCCTGTCTTATGAACATTTCTCTTAATAATAATTTAAAAATAATTCAACAATATTATTTTATTTATGGTAACTTGATTTTTGATGATTGCCCTCCTCAGTTTCCCTTGTTTGATACTCTGTGCATCTGGAATATTGTACCTTTATAATGGTTGCCATGGTATTTGGACTTGAAGTTAATGTTTTTTTTTATTCCTTTCTTTCATTTTCTCACTGAAACCAAGTAGTGTCTTTTTCCTTCTTTCCACATGCTCAAAACGGAATAATCCATTATTTAGGAAATATTGGCAGGGCATAAAAGAGTCATGTGAACTAATGAAGGCAAGGACAAGCACAATTACAATAGGATGTTTCGTTTGCTATGCCCCTAGCTTTCATCAGATACAAATTTCACACAGGATTACATGCTGCTTTCTGAACAAAGTGGAACTAGACAGCACATTCACAAACACCACAAGCACTATAATATTAGACTACTGCTCTCAGGAAACCTTCAGGTTTAACCACTGCTTTGTGAAACCAGTTCTCAAGAGGATGCTTCCCTGATCAGTATAAGCTTAACCTGTTCAAGTCCAGGGCTAACTGTTATCTTCCCCACATATCCCCATAAACTGTGCCTCTTACTCTGTAACCCTCTGTCTCGAGTGGCTCTTGGGCCTTGTACAGGGTGAATATTATTGTAGAAAATAACTCAGGGAAAAGGGACAAACAATAAGAAATAGACAAGATGTCACTAAACCTGGTCAGCAGAATGAGAACAATTCATTTAGATTAAATAAAGAATTCAGTTTGAAATTCTCTCTTAGATCAACAAATATCTGACGTAGGCCCTGGGGCACAATGGCTGTAACATTGTCATAATTGCATCAAAGATGAACACAATGGTCCACATTTAAATAATGATAATGCCTCATCCCAGAAATGCAGTACATCTGATAACAATAAAAATATTACACTTATCTGTTGTTTCTTTTTTAGGATTTAAAAAGTTAAAGATTTTTGCTTCTAATATTAGAATTTTATTCGAAATTTTTTTTTTCTATTAAATTCACCCCATGCAAGGCAGTAAAGCCACTAAGACACATGGGGTTACTGGGTGGGAAAGAATGAGAAAACAGAAACTTTATTAAGCAGCAAGAACAATAGAAGAGTAATCAAGACGACAGTAGAAAATGATTGACATTGCATTTAAATTTTGGAAGATCAAACTTGACTTGAAAGCAAGAAACTGGGAGTGATTTCCACAAGCAAGAATTGCAAGAAAAGAAACTGTTATCATAGTATTTATGATTAAATCTAGACAGCTCAACTGTAAATTGATAAGATCTCATAGTCAGTCTAGTACTGTACTTAAATTCATAAAGTCTAGGTACCATAGCAAAGATCTCATTTTAACAATTACCATGAAAGTATTTATAGAAAAGGGACAAGGAAGCAACTTTACAGTAATGGGTAAGTAACTGAAGCTGAGATGCCAGGTCAGAACCAATAATATTGCTGATTCTTCTTTGGATTTTATCAAGGATATCTAAATATATAACAGGAGCATCATACCATATTTGGTAGCAATATTCAAGGCATGGGTAAATGGTAGACTTATAGATGTAAGATAGATTTTGAAGTGAAAAATTGTCTGGTGATTCTGCTATGTATTTAGAGATTCTTGATAAAATCCAAAGAAGAATCTGCAATATTATCAGTCTTGACTTGGCATCTCAGCTTCAGTCATTTTTTCATGGCCACAACCTAGTTTCCCTTTGATTTTTCTAAAAATACTTTCATGGTAATTGTTCTGATGAGCTTTCCTAGTCGGCACCATAACATTACAAATTTAAGCACAGTACTAGATTGGCAATAAGGTCTCATTCTTTTACAGTTGAAATGATTAGATGTAATTGTAAGTTTTATGCTAATTCTTTCTTCTCACACTTCTTGCTTGTGGAACTTTCTTCCAGTTTCCTGCTTTAGTATTAACTAAGATCTTTAAAAATTTAAATGCAATGTCAATAGTCATTTCTTTCTAAGTAACCTGTCACCCCCATGAGTGACTACACTATAGGCAGTAACTACTTATAAGTATGTGTAAGTCAACAAACTACAGAGTTTAGCTGGGATCTGCTGAGTACAACTCAGATTTACGCAAGAACTACCAACCTTCCAATAGTAGCACTCACTACTGGATTGACTTGCGACGAACTTGTGCATAACTGTTATCTTTATTCTTATTGTACTGGTTTTTTTACAATAAACCTTTACTTAATTTATCCACCTTGTTTTTCAAGTATATATTCCTATTAGCATGGAATATAACAAACATTATATATACTTAATCATCAGCCAGGACTGATAACATTGCAAATTTACTTTGAATTTTATCAAGAATCTCTAAATGCATAGCAGATGCACATGCACCAGACCAGAAGCCAGGGCTGGCTCAAGATACTGGCAACTTAGTCACCTGGGGCACCATCAAGGCTGAGGGTGCCATCATGCTGCCATGCCATTTGTTTGGGATCTTCCAAAAATGAAGCTTATAAAAACATACTTGCAGTCATCCATGACTCAAAGCAGATTAAATTCTTTGGCTATTTTGTCAATAGAAAATGATCTTGTAAAGAATATAGGTATAAAAAGTGGCTAGAAAATATGTTTTAGGTAGGATAATGAATGTTTCTTTTTAGCTCGTATTAAGGTGTATATTGTAATAAATTTATTGTTCTACATTTTCAGTTTATATCCTTGTGAAAAGTTTTAAAAATTATACATGTAAGGATGCCAAAGTTCATCTTGTCCAGGGTGCCAGTAACCCTAGGGCTGTCACTGACAGATGCAACATTAATGTTCAATGCATGAATGAATGAATGGCAGACTTATAAGTGTACAAGAATTGCAGACCTATAAATGCTTATGATTATGCATGAGAACATGTGAGTGAACAAGTGAGAATGAAAGAAAACAAACAAAATTTTAATAAACATTATTTTCCTTGCTAGAATTATTTAGCAACACTGACACGTTGAAATGTTCACAGTATTTCATATTGTTGAAGTTCTTGCTAACATTTTGTTGAGATTTACAAATTTTGCAAAACAATCAATGAAATTTGAATACGGTGATTTTTTGGGAGTAAATACTGTGACAAAAACCATACTTCATGGTTTAATAATTTCTTTAATTTATATAATTTATAGGACTTCATGGTAAACAATATTTTTAAAAAAATCTTTTTTCTTTTTTAGTAGCTAAGATTTCTTAGGATTTCTTACTCTTGAGCATGCAACATACAACTGGCCATGAGTAAATATTTCTTTCTGGAGCCAGATTTTGAAGCATTTGGCCTTATGATTTGTTTATAGTTCTTGCAAACATGGTGAACTGGAAACTGGATTCTTATACATAAAAAATTAAAGCAAAGATATGCAAAAAAGAAAAATTGCATTTTCATTAAATAAATATTTGTTATTTTAATCATTGAATTGTTTTAAAATTAGTGGGAGTATTTTATGCTAAATAATAAAACTGTTAATTTTGCCAAAAAATGAATGAAAATTTATTGTACCATGGTTCAACAGATGGATTGACTAACAGAAGTTACAGAATATTATATATAGATAAAATTAGGCAGGCAATTTTGAAAGTGAAATGGACTGCATGTATCTGACATGAATGGTTTATACTCTTACCTTCTGTCTGTTGTGTTGGTGATTCCAGTTCATCTGACTTTATCTTAGGGATCTGAATATCAATAATATCCTGAGGTTCGCTGATAAAAACTTCTATCAAGAAATTGTTGATTATTTCTTTGTTGATCAGATGAATAACATGTCTGTATTTTCCTAGAGACCGCTGAAGAAGTTCCTGGTATGTCAGGTTGAATACAATATTTTTACCTGGTTCAACATTGACTGATATATCATACACATTTGTGAATCTGTGTCTGTTAATGATAAAAAAAAAAAGAGAATTTATTTTTTATTTTTTTTATTTTTTTTTATTTATTTTTTTTTTTTTAGTCGGTTTCACCCCATGCAAGGCAGTAAAACCACTAAGACACAAAGGTTTGCGGGTTGTGGAAAAGTTAGGAACAGAAACATTAACAATGAGCAGGAAGAGAAAAGAATAATCAGGAGGAGAGTAGATAGCAATTGACATTGTATTTAAATTTTTGCAGATTAAAGCTGGCACAAAAGCAATGAGCTGGAAGGGAGTTCCACAAGAGAGAAGTGCAAGAAAAAGAACTATTAGCATAGAATTTATGGTTACATCTGTCTAGCTCAATTGTGAGATCTTGATGCCAGTTTAGAACTGCATTTAAATTCAAAAAGTCTTGGTGCCATGGTGAAGAGCTCATCCAAACAATTACCATGAAAGTATTTATAGAAAATGTACAGAGAGGCAACCTTACAGCAATGGGAAAGTGACTGAAGCTGAGCTGCCAGATCAGGACCAATAATATTGCTGATTCTTATTTGGATTTTATTAAGAAGCTCAAGGTAAATAGCAGGGTCACTGGACCATATGTGACAGCAATATTCTAAGCATAGATGAATGGTAGACTTATAGATATGTAAGATAGATTCTGGAGAGAAAAATTGTCTCACACGACACAGTGAACCAACTTTCTTAGCAGTTGACCTAGCAATGGATTTAATATAGTCTTTTCACTTCATGTCAGCTAAGAACGTTAGCCCAAGAAGGCACAATATTCTAAGCATGGACGAATGGTAGACTTATAGATATGTAAGATAGATTCTGGAGAGAAAAATTGTCTCGGACGACACAGTGAACCAACTTTCTTAGGTGCTGATTTAGCAATGGATTCAATATAGTCTTCCAATTTAATGTCTGCTGAGAACATGAGCCTAAGAAGGCACAACGAGTCTCTCTTTTGGAGGTTAGCATCAGCCATGCTGATGGAAGGCAGAAAGAGGTCTTTCAAATGATTAATGGAAGAAGTTTTGGTGGTATTAAAATTAATAAGCCATCTTTTGCCCCAATTAACAAAAGACTTGAGGTTGTTTTGGACATTTATTTGTTTTAAGACATTGCTTAATGGAAACAATAAAAAAAATGTTTTATTAGGAATAAGAAGGCAAACTGCAGGGTTGTTTGCAGAGCTGGTGCAAGGATCTCTTGTCCCCACCCAACCAATCTATGATTTACCTTCTGCTGAATCTATGATACAGCTCCCCTACACTACTAAATCTTAATTTTCATAAGGTAGTGTTCAGATAAAATACAAATGTTATTGTAATCTAATTATGTACAATAATGGATCATACGCAATATAGATGGTATTTATCAATCCACCCACGGGGATCGAATGTGGCACAAGGCCTTTTTAATGTGGGTATCTCTGAGCCCGTAGGCCCAGCCAAAAATAAATAACAATCCAAACCTGCCGAGGCGGGCCAGTTCCGTCAACCTCCCCCAACGAAACCCTACCCTTCGGCGGAGCTTCGTCCGGGTTCCTCTCTGCAAGCAGAGAGTTTGACAGACACCCGACCCGACAGCTCACAAAGCGCAGATACTACACTTTGATCCTAGCCACCAGGCCGAGCGGGTATTCTTTTTATAGATACGCAATATAGATGAACAATTCAACTAGAAAACTTGAAAATAAATACAATGTATCTAAATGCAAATTACAGACACGTCATAATAGATCATTCCAATGTCATAATGGATCATTCCAATGTCATAATAGATCATTAAATAAATCAATAATGTTTTGCTACAATTTTTAACATTAACTTTTCTTGTTAAAAAGTTGTATAATTTTAACACATTCGACATTATGGATAAAAAATAGTGCATTTTATATTGCTTTCTTGAGACTTATCATGAACAAAACAAACTCACAGATGACATCAAAATGGCCCCAAAATGACATCAACATCCTCAAAAAATTTTCATCCTTTAATCGTCAGTTGTGCATAATTTAATTTGTAACGTATATAAATGTAGGTAGAAAAAAGCAAATGTTCATAAGATAGTGAGGCTCACAAAGAGTTGTGGGGGGATTCAGGAATAGTGTGCTCTGGCCCAGGTTGTTTGCAAAAGAGAAATGCAAAAGTATGAGTTACATATTAATGAAATTGGACTCCATGATACAGATGTATATTTCTGAATGATTGATTCATCCATTCATTTTTTATGATTTATCAACCCTTGGCAGTTTATCTAAAGCCAGAATATATTTTTAGATTGTAAGAATTTTTTTATTATTTTTGGAGATAATAATGGTTTAGTGATACAAGTTTTATTAATTGATCTATAGCTGTAGGAAAAAAGATGTGGATTCATGCCTTTCCCAAGAGTATTTGTGTGTAAGTGAATATAATGAACCAAACAGCAATTTGAACTTGGCTCTCTCCGATTAACAATTTCAAGCTATTATCCATTACACCACCTGCACATCCAAGCTTACAGCATCTGGCATTCCCAAGCAGTCACTCATCTAGGTACTGACCAGGCTTGATGTTGCTTAACCAGTGATCATACAGAAACCAGTCTTTCAACATTATGGGGCATATCCAATCTTACAGCATCTTGTATTACCAAGAAGTTACCCATCTAGTTATTGAGTAGGCTCAACATTGCTTAACTTTGGTGATCATACTAGAACCTGTGTTTCAACATGATGTGGCCATAAGCCCAAGTCATCACCACACAAACAATTTAAAAAAAAGAATACATCATATATTTTAAATATTTATTTTAAATCATATTAAATAATAATATAATTCTAACAGTTTTAAAAAAAGATTTAAGGAGAATTATAAAATTATTTTTTCTAAGAATAAAATTTAAGTCAAGCTAACGTTCAAAATTTGCGCTTCTTCTCATCAAAATTAATTGTAAATGCCAAGCAATTATACTTGACCAATATGCAAACTTGGAAGGTTTTATCTTTAAAAATGTCTTCTTATACAAATATATTTTTTACTTACAAGTGGAATTGTCAGTCAAAGGATTTTATGGCAGAATACTCTTCATCAAGAAGAAGGTCTTTGTAAAAATCAGACAACTTTCCTTTTTCTATTTGTAAATATTTTTTGATGTTTATTTGGTTTATATAATCAGATTGCCTCCCTGTATTATAATTAATAACCTTTTTGATTTTTAATATTTCCTAGAACAATATGATTATTTTGTTTGTATAATGTGATAATCTCTTTCTTTCATTATGATTAATAACTGTTTTAGTTTTTAATATTTTCTACAATATGTTTATTATTATTATTTTATTGTATATCTTAATGCATCAAGTCATGACACAAAGTGATATTTATACATACAATATCTTCATTATTTACATTATTCGGACTATTGTCCTCATCTTTGTCGCCATATTTATCACAATGATTCGGCCGTTGTACACTCCGGCCTTCTTCAGGTGGTTGGAATTTCGAAACGTTGTGATAACTACAGCGACAAAGATGATGACAATAGTCCGAATAATGTAAATAATGTACATAATACCTCATCTCAAAAATATAGACATACAATATCTTGTTGCAAAAATGGAAAGTATCATCATTCTGGTACATTTGTTCCTCAAACAAGATTTGGCAGATTCATGTGAAAAACTAGACACAAAACATGGAATTCAAACAAACAAAAATTAATAACTGTATTAACAAGACATGTCACAGAAGAATAAAGAAAAACTGAAGTTGAACTTATGAACCGTTCAGTAGAATGTTCAGTCTGTGTCTCTGAAGTACTTAGATAGCTGGCCTCCATCGGACCAAAAGGAAACGTGTGTTGCTGCTCCAAAAGACAAAGGGAATATTTTAAATATTGCAGTAATTCAACAATCTTTATTTTCTCTGTAATAAGTGGCCACTGACTATGTTTGGCTTTATGATTTTCAATATACAACAATGTCCTGATTATAAAGGATTGATCATTTCCCTCTGAATTTCTGCAGTTATCATTATTTATATTCAGACTAATGTCCTCATCTTTGTTGTTATTATCACCTGATCTCCTTCCCTCTGAATTTCTGAGATGACAAGTTATCTTTATTAATGTCCTCATCTTTTTTGTTATTATCACTGGATTGCTTTCTGTCTGAATTTCTGGGATGAGGAGCTATCATTATTTACATTATTTATATACAACTTATTCCTCGTCAAGAAAGATGAGGGCAATATTCCAAATGTAAATAGAGTAAATAAAAATTGATCCATCTTAAATGAAAAAAGAAATTACAAGTTTAATCCTCAATCTTTTTTACCATTAAAATAAATTTAGTTCAGTAAATTATTGTAGAAAAAAATTGTTCTAAAATTCTAGATTTTTTATTGTAGCAAATTATTCTAGAAATTTTAGCGGAATAACTGGAAGAGATTAGAATATCAGTAAAGTCAGTAGGCACTAGCAACCAATTTTCTTGGTGTCAACATAAAATATAATCATTAGAATAAGTAAAAGTGTTGACACATATATTTCCTAAATTCTACTTTTGCCTTATAGGCCACATAAATCATCAGTTAGTCATATAATATCTTTATTCTGTCAGTAATTCCTGACCACCAAAAATAGTTTTTGATTTATTTTTGAGTAATGAAACTTGTTAAAGTAAATTTTAGGTGAAAAATTGCAAAATTTGGTTTGAAATTGTCAAATTCTATTTTGAAAAATTTCTTATGTCAATATAGTGATTTTCATTCATTTTCAGCTCTTTAAGTCAGTGCTACTCAATGTGGTGGTCCACAGACCAGTACTGGTATGCAAACCATCAGATACCTGTACATAGCCAGTGTCCAGTCTATGCTAAGGAATCATTTGAAGAATTGGTAGATGCCAGCCAAATGGTAGACCGCCAGAACCAGGGCTGTCAGAATTTGTACTTTTGTACAAAACTTAGTGCTTTTTGCTTTCAAATGAAGGTTTTGGTACAATCAGTACAACTTTTACTAAAGCTTAAAATATTTGGTGTTATCTGAAATAAATTATTTAATTTGGTATTTTTCAAAATAGATTATTTAGCTACAATATAATGTAGATTTAGGTAAATGGAAGAAAAAAATTAAGTCAACTTTTATTATATTCATTACATATATCATTTCTGATATACATTAATATGACCATGAAATATTACAGGTATGTGACACATTGAGAAAAAAAAATGCCAGTCCACCATATTAGATAGTTTGAGAAGCATTGCTCTAAATGACCTTTTTATACATGGCTTTGATTGGATAATATTACATAAAAATTGTATTTTCTGCATTTAAGTTATAGCAGTAATTTTCAACTGCTGCTCATATAACATTACTGGGGGTTCCACATAAAATAACATCAAATTTGGGGGCCCAGGCTAATATTTTAGTGGTCCACATAGCAATTTCATTTCAGAACAGTTATTACAAATGAGAATGGGAATTTCTGCAGTAATCTCTGCCATATTAAAATACTAAAAATTAAAAAACAACTCTAAAACTAGCAGAAAACAAGATCAAGCAACGTAAGTTAGTGTCCCTTTTACTCTATTGGATGTTTTGATGTAAAATTTGAATAAAAACTGAGAAGGATATAGAAAGGTAGTTTTATATATACAAAGGAAAATTATATAGATTATTATATAAATTAATCTAATATATTAATAATAAATAATAATATTAATTTTAAATATTAATAAAATAAAATATTAAGATATTAATATAAATTAATTAATATAAAATATTAAAATATGAAATATTAATAGCAAAATTAATTTAATATATAAATTATATAAGGATTATATATAAAAGAAGGATTAATTGTATTAATCTTTTCAGAGGCATCAACCACTGGAATTTAATTGAATAAATCTACACTTTTTTAATTCATTAATCACTGACATATTTTAAAATGGTTTATTATGAATTATTTTACTAATGTACATAGAATTTACTTGTTAAATACAAGTTTATTTTAATTAAATTAGTTTTACTTCAAACTACATTTACTATTTCTGTAAGACAATCCCTAAACTTATCTATTAGAAAAAAATAAAACAAGCCTTTTTTTTCATCGAATGATTATGGGGATCCACCAAAAAAATTAAGAATAACAGTGGACCGTGGTTAAGTTGACAACGACTGGGTTTGAGGCATGTAAAGAACTTAGATCAAGGGAGACAATCTTCAAATAGGGGAGATAATTTTACTTTGACAAATTTAAATATTACAAAATTAGAACAAAAAATATTAAACTTTTTAATTATTACAGGTTCACAATCACTAATCCTACATTGATGTATAATGTTGGATAAGCTAATTTACCGGATTACATTCTGTTCTGGGGATGTTTTGCTGCTTCTGGACCAGATGAACTAGTATCAGGGTATCATGGATAAAGAGAAAATTCTTAAAAATAATATAAAACAGACTACATGAAAGCTGTTTTGGGAGCATCACTGGACGTTTCAATATGACAATGATCCAAAATACACAGCACGAATTGTTACAAAATACTTAGATGACAGCAAAATTAAGATCTTAGTGTACCCTGCACAAAGTCCTGACCCTCATTGAAAATTTATGGGAATATTTGAATAAAAAATTAAGAGAAAGAAATCCTTTGAATTTGGAGGAACTAGAAGTTATTGCCAAAGAAGAATGGAGCAAAATACATATCAGTATGTGTAATGATCTTGTAAGGAACTATGAAAAATGATTAACGGCAATAATCAAGAATAATAGTTGCACAATTGATTATTGAATCAATCAGGCTAATAATTTTGTCCTATGTTAAATGTTTTTTTGGTGTTTTTTGCATTATTGTTTGACATTAGAATAAAAATGTTGTTGTGGGCATCACTGAACATACTTTCAAATCTATTTTTTCATCATTTGTGAATAAAAGCACATGAAGTTTCCATGAAAATTTGAGATATTACAGCTTTATTTGTAATTATGGAAGGCAGGAGGTGAATAATTCTGTCCACAACAGTATGTGTGTACAAACTCACATGCAGACAGAGAAAAAATTATTTTATTATAATATACATATTAATCATCATCATCTTAGAGAACCTTTTTTGTGTTCCATCACCATAGTCAGTGCTATCCTCCAGGAAAGTCATCTTCTTGGCAGTAGTATAGCTAGAGTGTGTACCACTAAGGGCAGTCCTTGAGTTTGCTGCCAGGACCCCAGAAAAATGCATGTTGCACACTGACTCACTTTGAAAGTTATAAAACTAGTTTGTGTACCATTATAATATTACTTTCACATACTCAAATATACTAGTATGCTTTAAATATACACGTAACTTAAACTTTATCAGTAACAGTTAAAAAACAAAAATGATATATAGGAAAAAAGTGTCAAAAATTAGGACTCTTTATTTCTGAAACAAAAATTACAACTTTCTACAAAGTAACTTTTCTGTTGGCAAATTTGTCAATGGCAGTCAAAAACTATTTAATCTATCAATTGTCACTCTATAGACAGTAGATAGGTCCATATATAGTTTAATTTAATCAAAATCGAAAAAGATCCTTCAAATGTGAGTACTGTCTCGACATTAAAACCAGTTTTCAATACAGCCTATACAGACTTATAGCCTACAGCAGACACAAAAGTGTTGCCTCCATAAATGTGCCACCCGGGGCAGACCCGTCTCTAGCTATACCACTACTTCTCAGTATAATATTTTCTGCTGACATGAACTGGAAATATTATACTGAATCAATTGCTAGGTCTACAGTTAGGAAAGTTGCTTAACTGTGTTGTACTAGATCATTTTTTCTCTCCAGAGTCCATTTTACACATTTATGAGTCGGCCATTTATCCATGGATTGAATATTGCTATCACATCTCGTCTGGTGCTTCTACTATGTATTAAAGATTCTTGATAAAATCAAAAAGAAAAAACTGCTTAGTTATTGGTCCTAACCTGGCATCTTGACATCAATCACTTTTCTTATTACTTTAACATATTTTCCCTGTTCTTTTCAATTATTATTTTCATGGTAATTCTTCTGATGAACTTTCCTCATTGGTACCTTGACTTTAAAAACTTAAGTGCAGTACTAGATTGGCAGCTAGGTCTCATCATATTGCAGATGAAATTGATAGATATAACCATAAGTTATATGCTAGCAGTTTCTTCCCTCATCCTCCTCTTGCTTTCTGCCAACTTTGATCTCCAAAGATGTGAATGCAATGTCAACTGTTCTCTTCTGTCTTTTTAATTCCTTCTATTTTATTGTCCTCCTTCCTTCCTTAATAATGTTTTTCTTTTTCTCATATTCTTTCACTCTCAGTAACCTGCCTTTCACCTTAGTGGCTTTATAACCTTGGGAGGTTATGAGGAGTGTGGAAACACATCTTAATTGATGTTGTTCCCAGGTCCACAATGGCCTGGGTGGTAGCACCTGTTAGGGTCCTAGATATAGGAAAAGAGTGAACCCACAAACTGGGATGAAAAAAAAAAACTGAAAGTATAGATTTAAAAAAATAAATAAATCAGCAGCAATGATTTTTGCAAAAGAAAAAATCAGCAGCAATAGTGAAATGAAAAAATTGCTCAAGTTTATAATGATAAACTACATCTAGCAGCAAGACCTCTGTCTGGGTGGGTGGGTGATTTGGTTTATTTTGTTTTACTGGATATAAACCTCAGTGGATTATTTAATGCTGACAAAATTTTTAGGGTAGGTCTTATGAATAGAATGTGTATTATTTTTCTTTTCAAAAATGTATTGCTGGTAATATTTTTTCAAAAATGTATTGCTGATATTTTTACATAAAAATCTATTTTTATACTTTCAGAGTGTTTTGACTCCAGTTTGGGGGGTTAACTCTTTGCCCACAGTTAACAGGCGGACCTGGGAATGACAGTAATTAAAAGGTGATTCCCCACTCCTCAAAACCTCCTGATCAGAGATCTTGCAGCCAGATGTAGTCTAACATCATACTCAGGATACTCAAGAAGTTTTGAGGAATATCTCTTAATTGCTGTTGTTCCCATGTTCACCTTGACCTGGAATGATAGCACCTGTTTGGTTCCCAACTATGGCCATATAGTTAACCCCTAAACTAGGGTCAAAACATTATGAAAGTATAAAAATACATTTTTATGGTAAAATTACCACACAGTTACCTGTGTGGTAATTTTACCATAAAAATGTCTTTGAATCTGAGAACAAAATCAATCAAGTGGTGGTTCCACATTCCTCAAAACCTCCCAGTCAGAGGACTTGCTGCCAGTTGAAGTTTATCATCATAACCAGGATACCTGATTGGGGGGGGGTAGCCCTCTGCAGTGGTGTAGTAGTCAGGTTTGTGCAATTTAGAAAAGATGGTTAAATTTAATAGACATGCCAGTACACTTCAATGAAACTTGCCTGAAAGAAATATTGCAGCTTTATTACAACAAATTTAAATTCATGTATGACGATGATCGGAGGTGGGGGTAGGGAGTGGAATTCAGGACCCTTAAAATTAATGTCAATTAAATCCTAATTAATAGGATCAGTACCTGTAAAAAAATCAAATTGACTAATTGATTGAGTTTTCTACTGCTTATCAATTTTTTGCAGGTTATTTAAAGCCAGAAAACATTTCTAGATTACAAGAATGTTTTTTTAGATAATAATGATTTAGTGATATAAGTTTTACTAATTAATCTATCGATGTGATGAAAAGAGGATGATCCATAGCATTCCCAAGGGTATTTGCGTATACATGAAGATAACGAACCAAATGGGAATTAGTCTTACAATTCCAAGCCGTTATCCAATCACACATCCAAGCTTATAACACCTGGTATTCCCAAGCGGTCACCCATCTAGGTACTGACCATTGTTGACATTGCTTAACTTCAATGGTCGTACAAAAGCTGGTATTTTAACGGGATATAACCATGAGCCCATTACACCATCCGCACATCCAAGTTTACAGCACCTATTATTCCCAAGCGGTCACCCATCTAGAAACTGACCAGGTACGACGTTGCTTTCGTGATCAGACTAGAACCTGTGGTTTAACATGACGTGGACGTAAGCAGACAAAAAAAATCAAAGTATATGGTTGTGTCTACAAGAAACAAAATGAGGAGAAGGCAAATTTATGAGTTTTCATCTTGGAAATATTAGTTATAAATTTACTAGTCCTGGGTATGACGATAAACTACATCCAGCAGCAAGGGAGATTGGATGTTTTGAGGAGCGTAGAACCACCACTTAAGTGCTGTTGTTTCCACATCTACCCTGACCCGGGGTGGTAGCACGTGTTCGGGCCCCACTTATTGGCAAATAGTGAAACCTCAAACACTATGAAAGTATAAAAATACATGTTTATAGTAAAAAAAATACCAGCAATACATTTTTATATTTAAAAAACTTACCAACGATACCTATTTAAGTAAAATTACCAAAAATACATTTTTAAAGCATAATTATCAACAATAAATGTTATAGCAAAATGACCAACAATACATTTTATCTGTAGCTGAAGCCATAAAACTATGTTCAAAATATTTAGATTCCAGCATTAAATAATTTGTAGTGGGTTCTAATAAAAATTAAAATATAAAAATAAAATATATAAACAAAAATAAAAAGAATTAAAATTAAAATAAGACATTTGCACTTTTCTTTAAAACCCTCACTACTCTCTCTCTCTCTCTCTCTCTCTCTCTCTCTATCTATCTGTCTATCTATCTGTCTATCTATCTAAACTTCTCCCTCTAAACTTCTCTTTCTATACTTCTCTCAATGTACGAGAAAGCAACCCTCAAATAAAAGGAGGAAGAAGAAGAAAAGACTGAACTCGTCCAAAACACCAGAAGTTTGCAGGTTCACAGCCTACTTATTTGTGACTGAAAACTAACAAAAATCAGGGAGGCTCCACGCATTACTTCTGTTATAAAAGAAAATGAAAAAAAAAAGAACGCCGGAAAATAAAATAATTTGGCCAATCAGAAAAGTTGACACTAAGAGACTTTTTGATATTAGCCGAAACAATGTTCGCGCCAAACTTGAGCCTGGTTAAAAGGATATAAACCTGACACCTCGTGGCTACCGGGAGAAAAGACGAGAGCGGAGCGACGGTAGGAGAGGACAGAACAGAAGAACGCTACTACTTAGAAACCAGCAATGCGTGAAGAAATAATTAAGAGGTCATCTATTACTGACATTTCCGCTCTGTTCAGAGCCGAAAAAACACGGTAGATTAACATTGATCTAACTTCTGATATTGCTACTATCCCTATCTTGGTCTGTCTTCAAAACGACCACTAACGGACATTTCTCCAATATGCACCTTAACAAACTTTTTGCGACAATGAATACCAAAGGACTCACTCATCAATTTAAAGAAAATAAATAAAAATATATTATTTATTTTAATCCTTGAGTCAATTCGTTTTATTCCAAAGTTTCCAGTAACGAAAATTCCTACCACATTTGCTAGAAACATCTACTGTCTATAGAATGACAATTGACAGATGAAATAGTTTCTGACTGCCATTGACAAATTTGCCAACAGAAAAGTTACTTTGTAGAAAGTTGTAATTTCGTTTCAAAAATAAAGAGTCCTAATTTTTGACACTTTTTCCCGATATATCATAGAGGTTGCTATGCTGCTAAAGAAAATCAAATAAAAAGTTAGAAATTTACAAGTTGGCGATTGAAATGTTTTATAGAAGTTTACTTACTTGACTTCAATATAACCTGTATTTTCCCCTCGATCAATTGCTTCTTGGTGAATTGCTTTTGCTTTCTCTTTTGTTTTGACGACACCATAAGTAACATTTCCATCGACAGTCCTGAAAGAAAAAAGAATCCAAATCTTATCTTACATCAGATGTGGCTGCAATATAGAGTGGCTTATCCAAATAAATAAACGGTAAATGTCCGTCCGTATACCTGAAGCCCCCTCTAACTCGAACCACACTTGTTCTACATAGACATATTATACCTTTTTAGAATCAGGATGATCCCGGGATTGAAAATCTGTCCTTCATCTGATGCTTGAATATCCTGCATTTGGTTTTGTGTCCAGATGAGAAAGGAACAGTTAAAAATTCAAATTTTAAAATAACTAAAAAAAAATAATGATTTTAAAAGTCTGTAATTTACATTTGTGAATTTAACTCTTTTTTTTTTTTTTAAATTCAGTTTAAAATATCTCCAAAATGTTGTGAATTGAGGAAATCAATTTTACAAGGTAACCAAAAAAGTTCTGTCCGTTTTTAAAGGAAAAAAAAAGAAAACGCTTCACAGTATGTGTAACTTATATTTAGTCTTCGAAGTAATCGCCATCGGCATCCAGCACCTTCTGCCAATGTGTCTCCAGCTGTTCAATGCCCTTGCGGTAGAACTCGGGGCGGGGGTGACGCAAAGAAGTCCGCGAGGGCTTTGCGCAAGTCTGCGTCATTGGTGAAGGATTTCCCACGAAGATGATTATCCAGGGAGTGGAAGAGGTGGTAATCGGATGACGCAAGGTCAGGTGAATAAGGTCGATGGCACAAAGTCTCCCACCCAAGTTGCTGTATAGTATCCCTGACAACTCGCGCGACATGCGGCCTGGCGTTGTCATGGAGGAAAAGCACACCTTTGTGATTCACCACTGCTGGCTCCTTCTGGCGCAATGTCTGTTGCACACGTTTCAATTCCTGCGAGTATAGGTCTCTAGTGACCGTTTGGCCCGTTGGTAGCAGTTCATAATGAACCACTTGACAACCTGTCCACCAGACACAAAGCATAATCTTGCATGGGTGCATAGGCGGTCTTGCGGTGTTAGGGACAGCATCCCGAGGAGACAACCAATGTCTGGAACGCTTGGGAGTTTCGTACAGAACCCACTTTTCATCACTGGTAAGCACTCGATTGAATAAGGATGCGGTATGGTGGCGAGAAAGCAGCGATACGCAGGCTGCTACTTGTTGTCCCTTGTGGACCTCCAACAGCGTTTGCAGAACCCACTTGCTCAGTTTGTACGTCTTACCTAGGCGGTGCAGGTGAAGTCTAACTGTTTCATCGGAAACGTTGAACTGTCTTGCAAGTTCACCACACGTTAGACTACTGTCCTCTTCAATGACCGCCTTCAGGACTCCGTCATTCAAGACCTGTGGTCGTCCACTGCGAGGCTCATCATGGAGAGACAAATCTCCCGACTTGAATTTTCGAAACCAACGCCTTGCAGTACGTTCATCCACAGCACTATCCCCAAACGCTTGACATATGCGGCGACTTGATGCAGCTGCTGATAAGCCCACTTTGAAGTCGTAAAGCAAACAGCCCCGAACGAGATCTCTAGACAATTCCATCCTTCTCACAGGTGTCCGGCTTATAACTGATGGCCGGGCACGGTGCGCGTGTTTTTTTATAACGTCTGATGTTCCTACTTCCGGCTGTCCGAATTTGAAAACAATTGCTACACGCATTTCGTATATATTTCAACTTCATTCAATGACTAATCAAAAAACGGACAGAACTTTTTTGGTTACCTTGTATTTCTTTAAAATGCCAAGGAATCAAAATTAAAGTGAGAGGTTTCGTGATGTGAGATTTTGAGCTTCTGCAGAGATTGTGATTTGAAGAACTCTGCATACACCAATTGTTTTAGGTGACCCCCACAGATAAAAATACAAAGGAATGAGGTCGGGGGAACATGCGGGTCTTGGAACCAGTCCTCCCCTACCTATCCATCTTTCATAGTAGATGTCAGCCAGTGAATCGCGAACAATGTGACTAAAATGTGCTGGAGCTCTATCATGCATGATCCACATGCATTTTTGTATTAGCAGGGGTACATCCTCTAGCAGGTCTGGAAGCGTTTTAGAAATAAATTCGCTCTAGACAGCTCATGTAAGACGTGCGGGGAGAACATATGGACCTAGCAGACAGTCACCTATAATTCCAGCCCACACATTAATCGTAAACTGATGCTAGTGCCTAGCCTTTATTGTACCATGGCGATTCCGATCAGCCCAAAAATGTTGATTGTGTGAATTTGTTATTCCATCTCTTCCAAATGTTGCCTCATCTGTAAACAAAACTGAAAAGACAAACAACGGATCAGCAGTTTGTGTAATAAACCATTGCCAAAAGTTCTCCTGAGGGGAGTGATCAGAGTGTGAAAGACCGTGCACACGTTGCAAATGATACGGATACAGTAGCTGCTCTTGAAGTACCTTCCATGTGGTACTATGATGTATGACATGTTAGGGTCACTTGACGTATGCTGTTACATGGATCGTCCTCGAAAGCCCGTAGAATGTGTGGTTTGTGGTCAAGCATATGGTCTTCCTCGATCCATAGTTTGTGGTGCCACGGATCCTGTCTCAGCAACGCGACGGTAGACAGCAATAAATGTTGGATGACTCAGTTAGAAACACAAGCCGATACAGCCGTGCAGCTTCACGTCCGTTAACAGACGCGCGGCTGTATATAAAAATCATATCTGTCTGTTCATGATATGCATATCCTGCCATTGTTAGACAGAACATTTCTCAATTACCTCACTACTATAGACTTTAAACGTTGAAGACAGACTAGCCAAAATATACACGAATGACAAATGTAACCTAGTCTACATGGCGCCATCTACCGTAAACTTTCTTTAAACTTTATAACTCAAAAACGAAGGATTTGCGGACATGTTTATATGAACTTCTGTCCTTGTTTTAGTGTGAGGAACCTGCCCCAAAGGTTTATAAAAGTATATATACACATATATATCTCTATCTATACAAGGCAGGATGTGTGTGTGTGTATGTGTGTGTAACGAATGTACAGCCGCAATTTTCGACAGATTTGCACCAAAATTTGCCTGCACATGCTCCAAGTTAGCGGTAAGGTCAAGACCGACTTTGCATTTCCCATCTCCCATCAATAGTAGAGTAATCGATTTTTTCATGTTTCTACGGCAGTTTTCATGTAGTTTACGGCCATTTTTTACTGGCTGCCACGAATAGGCAGGAAGATTCTATTGGCCAGCGTGAGAGCCAACAGCTGACTGACACGAATGTTAACTAGCATCCAATTGGCTCATTCGCTTGCTTAAACTCAACGTTGATTCTGATTCCGCAGAACTGGGATGGGTGTGAAAAAGTATTTGTTGTTAACATTCTTTTTTCATTCGGTTTTTCCAGTTACGAGTCCTTTTTTAAAGCTGATCGTTTTGTGTTCATTTTGTTTAGTTCTTTTTTTCGTAACAGATTTAATGTTTAGTATAGAGCTTAGAAAAAATTCGCAGTGTGAGATAGGCAAGAAGTAAGGCATGTAGCAACATCAGCACTACAAAAGGCACTTCTTTAAAGGCAAGGAAGGGCAAAAATATTTTAAGTTAAGTGATAGCGATTGCTGTATGAGTCGTACGATTTTTGAATCAAGCACGGGCAACGCCGGGCCATGCTACTAGTATATATTAAGACATGTCTTATTGAATAATTTAGAGAATTTGTCTACTTATTTTCAATAGGATGCTCTCATGTTCACGGACAAGCTTCTTAGTATCTTTATCAAAGAAAGAGGTAAAATTACCATGTTGTTACATATTCATCTATTCCGAGTACTTGCGTGGGTGCATATATATATATATATATATATATATATATATATATATATATATATATATATATCCAGTTACAGGGCCCAAAGAGTGTGAGTTCAATACCCGGTTAAGGCAGTGGAGAACTTTCAGAGGGAAATTAGCAACTGATAACTTACATCCATCAAACATGCCACGTGGAACTAGAACAGTCTACCCCAGTGAGCGAAATAAGGGGTTCAGTTCGAAATTCCAACCACCTGAAGAAGGCCGGAGCGTACAACGACCGAAACGCTGTGATAAATATGGCGACAAAGATGAGGACAATAGTCCGAACAATGTAAATAATATATATATATATATATATATATATATAGAAGGTAAATAGAAGAGAGTCCAAAGAAAAGCCAGAACTGTTCATTCTTTGAATCCTCCTACCATACCTCATGCAGTCTCTTCATATCCAACATAAGACTCATTTCACATAGAAGGAAATGTCGATGAGCGCCCCAATACTCAGCAACATGTTCCGCTAAGGATAAGTATATATTGTATATATAGGATAATTAATTCAGAGATAATACTTACATGGAAAAATTAGAAATGTAAGCTCGTGCTGGCAACGTGACATGAAAATCTGCCAACACAGGAGAATTAAAGTTATTGAAGTATTCAGCTGAGACACGGGTTGTGGCATATCTGTACTTGATGTCTGACGTCACGACAAGAGACTTAATTGTAGCACGCTGTAAATAAGTAAAAAACATAAAATTGAATTTATATAAAAATGTTATCATTATGACTTTTTTTTTATGTTAATGCTGATGTTAATTTTAGGTTGTTTTTCATAAAACACTTTGGTTAGTATCATTTCTGACCACCAATAGCTGTATCTACTCCAAGCAATATTGCGTTACTGTGACGTGCCAGAAAATTTTTCAGGTCCGGGCTCATCTTGCACATTTACAACTCTACCATTTGCCCATGCATTGAATACTGCTGCCATATCTGGCTTGGTGTTCCTGCTATTCATCTCGAAGTTCTTGACAAAATCCAAAGAAGGATTAACAGAAGATAACTGACATCCATTAGACATGGCACGTGGAACTAGAACAGTCTACCCCATTGAACGAAATAAAGGCTTCAGTTCGACATTCCAACCACCTGGAGAAGGCCGGAGCGTACAACAGCCGAAACGTTGTAATAAATATGGCGACAAAGATGAGGACAATAGTCTGAATAATGTAAATAGTGTACATAATACCTCATCTCAGAAATATAGACAGATACTGAAAGGCCGAAACGTTGTAATAAATATGGCGACAAAGATGAGGACAATAGTCTGAATAATGTAAATAGTGTACATAATACCTCATCTCAGAAATATAGACAGATACTGAAAGGACGAAACGTTGTAATAAATATGGCGACAAAGATGAGGACAATATTCCGAATAATGTAAATAATGTACATAATACCTCATCTCAGAAATATAGACAGATACTGAAAGGCCGAAACGTTGTAATAAATATGGCGACAAAGATGAGGACAATAGTCCGAATAATGTAAATAGTGTACATAATACCTCATCTCAGAAATATAGACAGATACTGAAAGGCTGAAACGTTGTAATGAATATGGCAACAAAGATGAGGACAATATTCCGAATAATGTAAATAGTGTGCATAATACCTAATCTCATAAATATAGACAGATACTGAAAGGCTCGTTGTAATGAAATAACAAAGATGAGGACAATATTCCGAATAATGAAATACTAATACCTAATCTCATAAATATAGAAAGATACTGAAAGGTTGTAATGAATATGGCAACAAAGATGAGGACAATAGTCCGAATAATGTAAATAGTGTACATAATACCTCATCTCAGAAATATAGACAGATACTGAAAGGCCGAAACGTTGTAATAAATATGGCGACAAAGATGAGGACAATAGTCCGAATAATGTAAATAGTGTACATAATACCTCATCTCATAAATATAGACAGATACCAAAGAAGGATCTCTAATGTAATCGATCCTAACCTGACTTCTCAACTTCAGTCACTTTCTTACCGACGCAACCTAGCTTCCTTCTGTCTTTTCTACAAATATTCTAATGGCAACTGCTCTGATGAGCTTTTTCCCCTGTTGTCTTGACTACATGAATTTAAGCATGCTACTAGATTAGCATCTACATCCCACCCATTTACTGTTAAAATAGCTAAATGCAACCGTCACTTCTACTCCAACAGTTTCTTTTTTCGCACTTCTCGCCTGTGGAACTCCCTTCCATTTACTTGCTTCACTGATAACTAGAATCTTCAAAAAATTAAATGTAATGTCAAACGCCATCTTCTATCTTCTTGAATCCCATTCATCTTTTGTTCTTTCCTCAATACTTCTTCTTTCTTCTCACTTTCAATCCCTGTAACGCCATGCGTATTAATGGCATCCCTGCCTTGCTTAGGGTGAAAGGATTAAAACATTATCTAAATCAGCAGTTGGTAAAATGTCCCGAGAGTTCCTCTTGGGTCTGCAAGCCAAATAGAATAGGTAATTATTTATCAGCCATACCCAGCTGGTCGATCAAAAAAAAGCATTCAATTAAAATGGAGCAAAAACAGCATCATGTTTAGATGTAACAGAGTCTATCTTCTTCAATTACTTCAAAGTACTTTCATTAAAAAACATTTTGAATTAATGTAATTAGTGATATGACAGAAGTAGTCTGTATTTATTCAATCGAATTTAGCCGAGAACATGAAGGGGAAAAACAGGCAGCGTGAGGACCCACTTCAGATCACAATTATTTTGGAGTTTTTGAAAGGGATGTAAAAGAGGATACATTTATGAAGCAATTGTTAAGTTTCATGAAAATTGGTTGAAAGAAATAAAAAAGAAACCAGTAAAAATCGCCATTTTTCGCTATCTACGCGGGTTTTCACTATATGGGTGGACTCACTTATCAAGTTAAACGACTGTTAAACAATCAACTTATTCTTGGCTACAATTGAGTAAAGTTTTTGTTAGATTGCTTAAAAATTGAGGGAGATTTTAGTTTAAAATTTGTGTTGAAATCGATTTTTTGTTTTTCGCTAAACGCAGTGGTGCAGAAATAAAAATTGAGCTCGTCATGATGTAAGTAACTTATATGCCAAGTTTGAACGAAATCGGAAGAAAAAGTTGAATTTATTGATTTTTGATCGGCTTTATCAATTACTGATTTTTTAGAAATTGTCGATTTTTTACGCTAAGGACCTATCTCTTATATTGTACAATGTGTATGCCAAGTTTCGTCAAAATCGGTTGGATGGATCTGTTATAGTGGACTTGTGGCTGGTTCTGACATGGTGGGCTTAGAACAATTTTCATTTCGAACTTGGGGCATTGTTTGACTTGATAAGCTTTTGTATTGGTGAACTTGGAACAGCTTCTGTTATGTCGGGCTTAGAACAATTTCTATCATGTTAGGCTTGGGACATTTTTTTGTTGTTTAGCTTGGAACAACTGTCTTGGGACAGCTTTTTTCATGTTGTGCTTGGGACAGTTTCTGTTATGATTGGCTTGGGGTAATTTCTATCATGTTGTGCTTGGGACAGCCTTTGTCATATTGGGCTTTGGGTAGCTTCTATCATGTTGGGCTTAGGAGATCTTCGATCATACTGAGTTTCTGTCATGTTGCGCTTAGGAAAGGTACTATCATGTTGGTCTTAAGAGAGCTTTTTTCATGTTCATCTTGGAACAGTTTTTCTTATGTTCCCATGTTGTGCTTGGGACAGTTTTTATTATGATTGGCTTAGTACAGCTTATATTATATTGGGCTAGGGACAGTTTCTGTCATGTCAGACTTGGGACAATTCTGTCATGTTGGGCTTGGGACAATTTCTGTTATGTTTGAGTTAGGAACCTTCTGTTATGTTGTGTTTGCAAAATAAAAATCATTACCATTACTCGAGATACATAAAGTATCTATACATTCAGTTAAAAATAAACAATAAAACACATCCTTGATAATGGCTAACAGAATAACCGAAAGCGCTCAGATTTATAAAAGATTTGTAAATTTTTGGCACACTTCATGACCAGTAAAGTAAACACAATGAACACAAGAAAAAATTTTTTTTAAATTCTTAATCGCAGTACCTTGTCAGTCGTCTTTAATGAAGCTTGTATAAAAGAGGGATTGATGCCCAAATACACACACACACACACACACACACATACACACACACACACACACATACATATATATATATATATATATATAATACAATATATTTCAATTAATATTTGTCTATATGAGTACGTGTAAATGTTTTGACGTAAGAGTATTTCTGTAAATAGTCATGATGGGATAATGGTCAAAATGTATTTTCTGTCTACTGGCTTAAAGCAAAAAATGGAAATAGAATGGGAAAAGCAAAAACGACAGCTTATGTCATGTTGCTGGACATGAGGAATAATCATCTGTTAGTTTTTAATGATGAAACAATTCCTGGACAACAAAACTAGATTATTTTTATTATTGCTTCATTTAATAGGCAACAGCATTATCTGAATAATTTTTTGTTTTCAGAGAATAAAGTGATGTCCGTCCGTTGTTATATATGCTGTGTTCTTGGGGCAAGAGGGAAGTCCGTCTGTTGTTATACAAGTTGTGTCTGTAAGACTGGGTTATTCCCTGTTCTTGGAGGCAAGAAGGAAGTCCGTCTGTTATTACATATGCTGTGTCTGTAAGACTGGGTTATCCCTCTCTTGGAGGCAAGTTCTGTTATTACATATGCTGTGTCTGTAAGAGGGAAGTTCTTGGAGGCAAGAAGGAAGTCCATTACATTTTTTACAATGATGTTCATTTTGTACAAGGCCATATGTAGGGAAAAAACGGTCAACTCAAGTCATGAACAGGTTAAGATTATAGTGATCGTGGAAGCAGCGTCTTGGGAATCGGTTCACCAAGTAGTGGTTCTTGGGATTAAGCTGCACTTCGACAAAAGAATACAAAGAGAATGAGGGTTGTTCGCTACAATGGGCGTGGCATGACAGGTCTTAGCTTTGAAGGAACTAAGGAATAATTCCACAACAAATAGATTTAAAAGAATAGAGAGAATTAAAATAACAATGATTTTATATAGCAACAATTTTGCTATTTGAAGAGTGAGTAAAGCTAATTTATGTGTGTTCTGTTTTTTGTATTGAACGTTTATGCGAAAGAAAAGTAGTGTATAATATTTCTGTAATTGTTACAGAAAAGAAAAATGAGAAAAATGAAGTCCAACGTGTTGCGTACTTGAAAATGTATCAAATAAATGACTGACGTGGCTTCCAGTAGCAGTGATTAAGAAAAGGACCCTCCAGCTAATTCTCCTTTCTTTTGTTGAAAGAAGTGCTGGATCTTACGGGTATCCATTCTTTTAGGTGGGCAGTTCTCTGATTGGCTGAAATATGCGAACCGAATTTCTTATTTTTTAAGTTGAAAGAAACGGAAATTCTTCGTCGAGCCTACCTGCGTACGAATGTCATTCGCATTTGATTCTGAAATGTTAACTTCCTGTTTGATTAGGTTTGTGTCACCACACTGTTAATGATCTGTTAGCTTCGGACTCCATCACATGTAGAAGGTACGACATATTTAACGGGACAAGATTTGTTGTAGACGAGACGGAGTCATTTATTATTGTTATATCCTGATGGTTATGAAATGTTAAAGTTATTTTATTTATTAAATTTTTATAATACTTTAAATTTTATTATTAATGACATAATCGTTTACACATCAATTCTTTTATTTAATCACAATCCCTGGTGCGAAATTACAGCCTCTAATAATTCCCCAACAAACAAATTTAAAAGAACACAGAGAATACAAATAACATTCAATAAAAGTGATTTTATATAACAACAATTTTGGTATTTGATGAATGGGTAAAGTTCCTCGTGTTCAAAAATGTCTGTACGAGTGTTAGTGAGAAATATCAGATTAATTTATGTGTTCTGGTTATTTGTATTTAATGTTATTTCCATTTTCTGTGTTCTTTAAAATCTAATTGTTGTTGAATTATCACAGAGATCATAGTTCCGTAACAATGTGATTCGTCAGAACGCTTGCCATCGAAATAGCGACAGACCAGCGGGAGGTTTCGTGATATTTCGTCTGTGGGAAGGGGTTTGTAGGGTGTGAAATAATTCATCATTCACAACGACGCAGAGATTCTTTTTGGAAAATCAAAACTGGGCAGCTCCTGCCCATATATGGGAGCAGTACTCCATTATTGGTATGATCTCTTGTAAAGGTAGAGGATAGAAAGAGGAGTCAGGATCGGTACAAGAAACTGACCCGTTTTCCAGTATATTTGATGAAATTGTATGTATAAATTCCACTTGGGGTCTGGATTGGGATTAAGTCCCAATAGACACTCAAGTCATGGGGCCTCTCTGGAGGAACATCCATTCATCGTGATCAATATCCGTTCGGTGATGATTGGATGTCACTAGTTAGATTTGCGATGCATCGAATATGACCAGCCAGTCTTCACCTACTGAGCTGTTAAACCCAGGTAAGAGAAGTAATCAGCTGCCAATCTTTGGTTGCCTAAAGTTTGAAGGTGCACCCATATACCGTTGTATCATCAGCCTTCACAAAAGATCAGAGTATACTCGTAGGCATATTATTTATATAAAATAGTAAGATGGTTGGGCTGATAAGCCAGCTTTTAGGGATATCTGTGCTGTGTTTGTAAGACTAGGTTTACTTTTGTTCTTGGAGGCTTGTTACATTGTGGGTTATCCCACATGCCTTCGCTAAAAAAAACCGTCTCTAGGAGGCGATCCTTATGCCTATATAAAGGCGTGCATTTATCTACCTACTCTCTTTTACAACTTTTCTTCGGGAAGAGGATCCTGTCGACCTCTCTCTCCGGGCAGGGAGGAACCCTGACGAGGCTATGTCGAAGATCATAGTCTCGTCCGTGGAAGTAGACAAACCCAACCCCGTGTATGCGGGGTCTATTTGTAATTTTTGCCCGAGCCTACGGGCTCTGAGAACCTCACATAAAAACCGGCCTTGTGCCACATCCTGAATCGTAGGGAGGACGGGTAAATACCCTTTTACAGCTTTTTAACTCTGGCATTATGATGTAGTCTACGTACAGTTCCAACGCTGTCACGAATCTCGCGTCCGTTTTTCTTTCTCTCTCTTGACTTTTGAACACTTTCACACGCGTGTCTATCACGTAGGCCCACACAAATTTCAGGCATCCCAAAACACACATTCTCTAGTTTAAATATTTTCTATATAACTAGTCTTTAAATGTTTTCTTTTATTGTAATTCCTTTTTGTCAATACATACGCGATTAGTTGTCGCTTGTTTTTATATTGTTTTGTTACTCATTTTTATTTGGACTCACATTGGGTTCACCAATATTGTTTGTGAGATAAATTTTCCAGAAGCCCGTAAATATTTACTGTTGTGTAATGTTACCTACTCATGGGAAGTAGTACGCACTCAACTACCTCATAGATAATAGCCGTAGTTATATTGCTATCGATTTCACTGCTTAGTTTATCATGCCTTGACATGACACTTTCGTTTTCATTACTCTCAGGCTTAATATACATTTCTTCATCGCTATCGTGTTGCAATCTAACAAATATCCTATTTCCATTTCTTTATTATCAATGTTCTGCCCACTTTGCATTATGACTCTTGCTTCTTGTAGATTAGATTAATTATTCTTTTTATAACAGTTTTTCTTCAGTGACATAGGACATGGTGAATGGGGATCTAATTTATCTACCCATGAGGACGGACGGGATTTTCGATCCTAGGTTCTCAAATTCACAATATTTAGCGGCCTGTTTTAAATGAAGAACATATTAAGTAACTGGTTCATTCAATTTTCAAAAAATATTCATAAACTTAGCATTCACTAGTTCTTTCTTGGCTGTTTCACTTTTTGCTGACTTATATCGCTAACGTCATTTTCTCCAACTGTCTTGGGTATGCAATTAATGTTATATAATTATTCTTATAACTTTATGAAAATAAGTTTATTGATCTTTATATTTTGGAATTATATAATTTACCTTTGTATCCTTATTTTTCCTTGATAAAATGTTCTAAGAAGCTTTAAAATAAAATGTTATTTCACATTTAGACTTTTCTTAACATTGTTCTGATTTTTATGCTCGCTACTGTATATGTAGGAGGCACGGTGGGGTAATGGATATCGGCTTGGATTGAGGAATCGCAGAGCCGAGTTCGAATTCCAGTCGAATCCATTACATTCACTTACGTGCTAATACCCTTGGGAAAGGTATGAATCCAGCTATGGGTAAAATAGCAAGACAGACTGGGTTCTATAGCCTTGGATGGCAACTGGTCTAGGAGAAGGACAACTCTGAATTCAAAACCTGCGGAGGTTCGTTTGGGAACCTTGTGGCACTCGGTGCACCAGGTCTCTGTATTCGTCCCTTCAAAAGGTGTAGATGGTCCTGCACGAAGCCTTCACCACTATAATCAAATCTTATGTGCCGGTGTCGGGCTGTCGGTTTCCTGAAACTGATCTGCTTGACCCTCATACGTCGAATCTCGACAGGAGAGTCGAATATATATATATATATATATATATATATATACGATAATGTATTATTATTAATATTATTAACAAATAAAATTAAATAATAATAAATTAAATATTATTAACAAAACAAGTGTATACCTAGTCAATAGAAGATTGTTGCGTGTTACAAAACAATGAATATGAATTAAGAAAACATTTAAATTAGTGCATCGTTTGTGTGTGTGTGTGTGTAGTTTAGTGTAGGAGAAAGTCCTAGAGAAAATGAATTGAAAGGTGCGCACGCGCGTGTGCGTTCCCCAGTGGGAAAGCTTCTTTTTCCTCGTTCGACCTACACCTTAACGTCCCTGAATGAAAGAGAGAATAACAGAGAATGTCACTCTCTATTTATAGGCTTAGGTAGCGTCCCCTAGAAGCTGATTTTTAGGAAAGTAAGTGGGGTAACTCCACAATATTCCCCTCAATTTTATTCTGCCCATATGCCCATAAAGTTTATGTATGTTTGTTTTGTCCCTCGTAGGCTGAAAAGAAAAAGATTCGAATAAGTGTGTTTGCGGTGTGTGTGTGTGTGTGTGTGTGTGTGTGTGTGTGTGTGTGTGTGTGTGTGCCATCAGGGTGCTGCATAATATAGCACACGCTGGAAGATACGTCGGTAGTATATAAAGAAAGGTACCAGCGGTTAGTATTAAAATTTTGTTATTTTCCAATGCTCTACGTTGAATTGATTTTGTCTGGAAGTCCTGATTTGTTTTCTGTTCGTGAATGATGTTGGCGCACAAAATTTTAATAGAAGAAAAGTTGCCGAGCTGATGTTGGTGAAATTGCAACCGCGAGATAATTTAATTTAATTTATTTAAGATATCTGCTATTTTTGTCAATTTTTCTCGGAGACGTAGCTACCTCCGTGTATTATTAAATCGTACTTGCAGATTTCTTAGTTTCGTTCGTGTTAAAATCTTTGAAGAGTGAAAAAGTTTAGTGAGTCGCCTTCGGAATTATTTCACACTTTATCTGTTGAGCATAGGAGAAACAGTGTTGTTTAAAATTAAGAATGGGGTTGACTTTTGTGGCTTTTGAATGGCATTTTTTCGTGTTGTCTTGAAGAGCTGAGTTTTGCTTGCGTCAAACTTGTAAGGTGAAAATCTTCGTTTTGGTGATTTTTTTTTTGTGATGTGTGCCGTTTGAAGAAGAAGAAGTTAAGCATAATGGCCTAAGAGTGAAAAGAGGTCAAGTAAAAAGCAGTAGAAATGCGTGTCGTTTACCAGCTGAGCGGGCCATCATAGTAGTAATTGCAATGGCGATTAGAGATTTTTAGGGGTTCACACGTGTTGCAAAGAAAATATTTGTTGACTTGAGGAACATCTTGCCCAGATAGTTACATCGTGTAGGTGTGTTTTAGAGTTTTAAAATTTCCGATTTTGCTCTTTCATGATGTCTAATCACAAATTTTGTAACTGTAAGTTATTATTGTTAGCAGTTTTCCGTGTCCTCGTGCATGGGATGATAGGTAGAATTTGGTCGAATTTTTTTCTTCTCTGGTTCCCAGTTTTAAAAAAAGTGTCTAAATGATACATGTGTTTCTTTGTACAGTCTTGTGTGTTCTTCATATACAAGGAGAAAAATATCATGTCGTGGTCACTAATGTGTTGCAATGGTCCCTGAATGAAAAAGGAAAACGAGAATGATGGAGAATGTCACACTCTATTTATAGACATAGCGTCCCCTAGCGGCGTTTTTTTAGGAAAGTAAGTGGGGTAACTCCACACCTGTATGATTAAATTGTTTCCTTCAATTCCTAACCACTGTTTATTTGTTGCAGCACGTTTATTATTTTTCAAAGAAATTTCTCCGCAACACGATTCTGTGATTATTAAATATATATAAAAACTCCCGGCGGAACGTTTATTAACACCAGCAGACTTATTTTATAGGATTAAAAAATTCCATCAGACGGCACTTTCAAAAGAAAAGAGTAGTGATTGGTTTGTATTAGTATCTTTGTTCCATAAGAGTCTTGGCTGACGGCGGGGTTAAAATTTTGAATTATGCTAGAGTTTACTTTTTATCGTCTTTTTAACATGTTTTTTCTTTACTGCTAACAAAAGATATTTATTGGCCAACGCGATATTGACCTGAACTCTAGGGGGGGGGTAAAAATGGATGATAATTAGAGTAATTCACGGTAATATTTTCCCATCAAAATCATAATTAAGATCAGAAGTAAGGAATGAGAGACAAAAAATTTGATGTTACTTGTTCAGGAAAATATAAGTTTGATGAATATATATCACAGAATGAAAGACGTTCAGTTTGACTACGAATGATGTTAGTGTCTTTTTTATTCTACACCATCTCCTTATATTTTTAATCAGGGCTCTCCACAGCTTCCTGTCTTTTGTTGATCTCATCAATACTTTTTTTCTACAATTGCTATGTCCCTTCAAGATGTGAGCAATCATGGCTCTCTAAAACTTTCAGTCCTCTGTTGCTCTCATCAATAATTGCTCTTTTACAGTTGCAATGCTTCTTCGAGACGTGGATAATCATGGCTCTCCTCGAAGTCTTTTATTGCTCTCATCAATACCTTCTCTTTTATGATCACAATGTCCTTTACGGACGTGGTCAATCATGGCGCTCCTCAGCTTTCTGCCTTTTGTTACTCTCTTCAATATTTTTAAAAATGATTTCACCCAAGCAAGGCAATAAAGCCACTAAGACGCAGAGGTTTACTGAGTGTGAACGATTATGAGAAAAAGAAAAAAACATTATCAAAGAAAGAGAACAATACAAGAACAGGAGTTAAGAAAACAGAAAATGACGACTGATAAATGCATTTACATTTTTGAAGATCAAAGTTGACTGGAAAGCAAGAAGCTAAAAAGTTCCACAAACGAGAAGTGGAACAGAAGAAATTGTTAGCATAGAACTTATGGTTACATCTAGCAATTTCAGCTGTTCAATGACACCTAGTTGCCGATCTAGTACTGCGCTTAAATTCGTACACTCGAGGTACAAAAGAGGAATGTTCACCAGAACAATTACCTTGAAAATACTGATAGAAAAAAAAAAACTACCAAATTACCATGTTTAAGCAAATATTACAAAGAGAAACATGTAAGTTGGCGTAAAAAGCACAAGAAAACTGATATCTCAACATTAATTTTAATGACGAATGTAGAGCTATATTGGATGAGCGGGGTGGTTGGACTCGTGATTGGGTTCTTTATGTAAATAGTCAACTAATATGTTTTATAAAACAAAGGTGGGAATATAAAGTAAAGTTTTGATGCTATTATTGTTGACAATATAATTATAAGTCCTTTCAAATTTGGTGACGTTGTCGAGATAAATAGAAAGAATTAAAGCAAGATTTCAGAAAAGACAGAGTGGAATTGGTCACAGCTAAAATGCTCTAAGCAAAGGAGTACAATCTCTATACTCATATATTAATATACAATGTTACTTCTTCACGTTCTACAAAGTTAACTAATACGATAAACAAATAACGTTTCAAAGACGCAAATTAATGGAATGGTACCCCGCCTCTCCAGATATTAATCCAATAGAAAACCAGCAAATTTGGACCTTCAAAAAAATGGAGTGTCAAATGGACAGTTTTTCCGTTGACACCGCCAGTATTTTAAGTATTTTTACTCCCTTGGCAAAGTTTAGTGTTTTAAAGAGCAATGATTAGAATTTTAATAATCCTAAACATATGAAAGTGAATTTATATAATATTAAACACTATTTATTTATTAGATTGCTTATTGAAATGGGTGGCAAAACATCGGTTTTCTTGCCAATCGATTCGAACTTTATAAAATGGTAAATAATAAGGATTTCTTTATAGTTTTTAGTAATTTAGTAAATGTTTATAAATTTATGAATAAAAAATTGTTTTATATTTATTTCTTTATGAATTGGTAAATGATAAAGATTGCATCGCATTAGTTTTAATTATATTAGTTTTTAGAAGGTTATAAATATAAAAAAATAAAATAAAAAAGAATAAACATTGCCGAGGAGTGAAGTTAGTTAAAATAATAACGGTGTCAAGGAGAAAACCGTTCTTTTGATACTTCGTCTGTTTCAGTAAAAGGTTGTCAGCTTCAAATCTTTCCATTTGTACCCACTTACTTCTTAAAATAACAACCAGCATTCCTATTTATGATTGTTATTGCAATATTTTGTTAAAATCGTTAAGTTCAGATAATTAGCGATCGGGGAATTTCTAATATTTTATTGTTATTAAAACATTAACTTAAGAATTAAGATTCATCAGAAACTTCAGAAAGGAATACTGTGTAATGTCACGGATATTTCTAGTATATAAATGTTGAAAATTACCATGGTATATTTAATAAATATATGTAAATCCTGAAAGTTTTACCATCATAGATTAGTCAATACCAATTTTATTGTGAACCCATTGACTTGCATAATAAAATCTGACAGTCACTGCCTAACGCAAACTATTTCAAATTGTTATGAGATAACGATATATATATTTTATGTCAAGAACAGTAATGGGGAAATTGTATGACAAAGTGAAAAAAATTTACTCGTGACGCGTTTCGTCCTTTCGGGACTTCATCAGACTAAATTTGTTATGTTGGTGGACTACACATGCGCACGACAGAGGGGCGCAAGGGATTGTAGAATATTTTATTTTATCTAACCGAATTCATTTAGAGTCTTTTTTCTTTTTCTTTCCATCACTTTTGTAAATAGGTATTCCACGCTATGATATTAGAAGATCTACCAGGAATGAGTTTACGCTATCGCCTGTAATAATTGTCACAAAAAATAAATAAGAGAAACCTCAAGGAATCTAAATAAAAGATTATATGAACACAAAAGGGACATTTTGTAAGATAATACATCAAACGCGTTTGTTGTTCACCGTAACGAGACTGACCACAATTTTGACATAAAAATGCTACTCTGGTCAAAGGAGAAAATAATTCACTACGACATAAATGTCTAGAGAGTGCCTTGATCACAAGGTCATCTACAATAAATTTGTCCCCAGGCTCTTACAATATTTCATAATTCCCGGCAGATCTTCTAATATCACAGTCTAGAATACTTACTTACAAAAGTGTCGAAAAGAAAAAGAAAAAGACACTAAATGAATTCGGCTAGATAAAAATAAATTCTAAAATACCCTGTATCCCTCAGTCGTGCGCATGCGCAGTCCTACCAACATAATTAATTTAGTTCGATGAAACCCTGAAGGACGAAAGGCGGCACAAATAAACTTTTTCCACTTTTTCATAGAATTTTCCCAAACAGAGTTTTGAATTGTTTACACCATTTGCATTCAAACTATTGTTGGTTTCCCAACTGATGCTCTTCACATATCGTGAACAGTTGTAAGAATGAACCCGATAGTATCTTAACTTTAGATATAAAGACAGACTATTGTAAAAGGTTTTGTAAAAGAAATGCGATCATCTTTAACTGACAGATTTTTCAAATTTGCAGACTGAAATCGGATAAACTCGCATTTATTGCTATATTTGTTTTGTTGTAGTATACCTACGGACGATAATGGATATATCCTCATTCACATAAATACAGTAGTAAATACTGTATGTTGGTCTAGAGTTGGAGATTCGTCTCCAGCTGTGCTGGTCAAACTCTATGCCGCCGGGCAGAGAGGATCCCCAGACGAGGCTATGTTTTAGGACAGAGTCTCGTCTGGGGAAACAGCTACCCGATCCCGTTTTATACGGGGTCTCGTGGGGATTTTTGGCCGAGCATAACGGGCTCGGATACACCACATTAATTTCGGCTTTGTGCAACATCTGACCACGTGGGGCGGTTGGTAAGATATCCTAGAGTTGGAGATTCATTGTGAAATTCAGTTGACTCACTTCTAGCAGGTGACTACTCCTACGCGCCGCTGGCGAATCTTATATGTGTTGTTCTTGTCCTAAGTGTTATCGTTCATTACCAACTTTCGTTTGGTTATTCTATTCAGTAATCTTCCCTGGGTTACAACAGCTTTTTATAGTCAATGACATGTATTCTAAAAAACAAGGAGACACGTGTCGATAAAAACGCCTAAAACCGTTTTATCGTAATAATCTAAAAGAAAAGTTGTTGAAGAAAATTCTCTCTATCTTTGAAGAGTTCTTTAAACATAAATGTCTGAATTTCTGAAATGAGGAGTTATCATTATTTACACTATTTACATTTAGATTATTGTCCTCTTCTTTGAGGGCCCCGGGCAGTGCTTTGTGACCCTCACTATCTTATCAATATTTGTTTTTTTGGTTTTTTTTCTACCTACATTTATATACGCTACAAATTAAACTAAGTACAACTGACTATTAAAGGATGAAAAGTTCTCACAGGTTTTGACGTCATTCTGGGGTCGTTTTTTTTTTTTTTTTTTTTCGTCCAAATCCGTGAATTTGTTTTGTTCATGCTAAGTCTCGAAAAAACACGATATAAAATTCACTATTTTTATCCATAATGTTGAATGTGTTAAAATTATTCAACTTTGTAGCAAGAAAAATCTTAAGTCGATGTTAAAAATTGCCGCAAAACATTATTGAT
>CAHIKZ030001735.1:540000-555000 GCA_903632075.3 Acanthosepion pharaonis | reverse complement strand
AGTGGAAAGTGTCATGACGCCATTTCTAACCTTAGGTTCCTGGGCGGGACCCGGAAAGAAATGTATAAACGCCAGAAATCAAAGAAAATAAAAAATAATAATAATAATACTAGAAATCAAAGAAAATAAAAATAATAATAATAATAATAAACAAAATGATTGGCGTAATTCTAGTATTTTTAAACAGTTAAGTGTTAAGAAGAGCGCGATTTATGGAAATAAAAAGGAAAAACAGTGTTTGACAATGTTTAAAGAATAAAAACAGAATGTCTTCTTGAGGTTATATTTTTTTAAAAATTCAAGTATAAAATAAAAATATAAATCAACAAAAAATTATAAATCTTTGTACAAATGTTGTCTTGTATAATAATAATAATAATAATAATAATAATAATAATAATAATAATAATAATAATTTTTTTTTTTTTTTGTCAGTGGAAAGTTGATGCCATTTATAACCTTAGGTCCTTCGGCGGGACCCGGAAAGAAATGTGTAAACGTCAGAAATCAAAGAAAAATAAATAAATAAATAAATAAATAAATAAATAAATAAATAAATAATAATAATAATAATAATAATAATAATAATAACGCCAAAGAACTTCAAGAAATGGTTACCGATCCAACTAAAATTCCTGCATGGATGACCAAAGGAGTTACCTTTCTTCTACCCAAAAATAGTGACACAAATATTCCGAAAAACTATAGACCAATTACATGTCTTCCAACAACATACAAACTGTTAACATCTATTTTAACAAAACAGACATATTTCTTCTTGGAAAGAAATGACATACTACCACTTGAACAAAAAGGGTGCAAACGAGGCTGCTACGGATGTAAAGACCAATTACTTATTAATAGGATGATCCTGGAAAACTGCTTCCGTGGAAAAAAAAATCTTAGTATTGCCTGGATAGATTATCGTAAAGCATTCGATAGTGTACCACATTCCTGGATCTTAAAGTCTTTAAGTATGTACAAGGTATCACCCGTTATCATCAATTTCATCAAACAATGTATGTCGATATGGAAAACTACACTTTACCTCAATCATAAAAATGGAACCTATAAGTCTGGCGAAATAAACATCAATAGAGGAATATTTCAAGGTGACTCTTTGTCTCCTTTTATTATTTTGCATATCACTTATAGCATTAACCAGCCAACAACAAGACAGAATGCGGTTACAAAAATAGCTCAAAAGAAAATAAACCATCTATTTTACATGGATGACTTAAAATTGTATGCTAGGAATGACAATGAGCTGGAAGGTCTTCTGCAAACTGTAAAATGCTTCAGTGAAGACATTGGAATGAAATTCAATTTGGATAAATGTGCTAAAGCTACAGTTTTACGAGGATCGCTACAAACAAACTTCCTCTATTAGTTTAGACCCTGCTGTAACAATAAAAGATTTAGAACAAGGAGAAGCTTATAAGTACCTAGGTGTAAATGAGAGTGAAGGAATTCACCATAAGAAAATGAAAGAAATAGTGCGTAAAGAGTACTATAGAAGGGTACGACTGGTATTAAAAACTGAATTGAATTCTCAGAACAGAATTATGGCCATTAATAACCTTGCCATCCCAGTGGTCCAATATAGTTTCAACATCTTGAACTGGACTCTAAATGACATCAGACAAATGGATTCTAAAACAAGAAAGCTTCTTTCTAAGTATAAGATGCATCATCCAAAGGCTGATGTAGACCGTCTATACATACCCCGTAAAGAAGGTGGAAGAGGTCTTATTCAGCTAGAATTGTCATACAAGACAACAACTATTGGCTTACTAACTTACATGGAAACAACAAATGACTGGATGATAAAATTAGTGAAACAACATGAAAACAGAAAGAAAAAAATATTCAATAATAAAAGAAGGCAGTAAATACAAACAACATTTACATTTAGTAGATTCTGTAGTAAATCAAAACAGAAGCCAAGAACCAACTATTGCAGCAAAAGATATGAAAAAGAAAGCCAAGGATAAAGCCCTTGAACAGATGAAACAACGCTGGCAAGACAAACCTCTGCATGGCCAATATCCAGAACGTGCAAATAAACCCAATGTTGATAAAGTTAATACTCACCGATGGTTACGAGCATCTGGATTAAAGTCTGAAACTGAAGGCTTTATTCTTGCAGCGCAAGACCAGAGTCTTTTCACTAGGAATTTTCAGGCAAATATCATACATAATAATGTGGATCCAAAATGCAGGTTCTGTGACAAATACCAAGAAACAATAGACCATCTAATCTCAGGATGTTCTATACTTGCCCCAAATGAATATAAAAAATCGTCACGATAGAGTGGGGCAATACTTACACTGGACAATGTGCAAACACTTTGGAAAATGTGTAAGCAAACACTGGTATGAACATCGGCCAGCGCCGGTTACAGAAATAGAAGATGTCACCATTCTATGGGATTATACCATCCACACAGACAGAAAAATTGAAGCAAATAGGCCGGACATTATTGTCAAAAACCAGAAAGAAAAAACTTGCCTACTAATTGATATGGCTTGTCCAGCGGATTGTAACATAGCAACCAAGGAATTTGAAAAACTATCAAAATACAAAGACCTGGAAATTGAAATAGAAAAAATGTGGAAATTGAAAACAAGAATAATACCAGTGGTAATAGGTGCACTTGGAATTATAAAAATGGAACAAAACAACACATTGAAAGAATCCTGGAAACCCCAGCTTAAGAGACATACAGAAAATTGTCTTATTAAGTACAGCACACACACTAAGGAGAACTTTGTCTATGTAACGCTAGCAACTTCATCGGAGATAAAAAAAAAAAAAAAAAAAAAAAAAAAAATTAACATGAAATGTGGCCATAACAACACACCACGACCTGCCTTAGGTCTTTCCGCAGACTTGGTAGGTAGTGTGTCCATAGCAGAAATCGAATGATGATGATGATAATAATAATAATAATAATAATAATTATTATTATTATTATTATTATTATGATGATGATGATGATGATGATGATGATGATGATGATCCAAGCTTTGCTTTTCGAATGATTTTTAAATTTGGCATTTAAATTTAAATTTTGATTTAAAATAATTTTTTACCATTCCTCATATGGCGAATATAAATAAATTTTAATTTACTTTTTTTTCAAAGTCGAAGAAGAAAATCTTAAATATCTGCGCTGAATATTTATTAACTAAAAAAAAACAGGAAATATTTATTTTATAAAATTAAAAATATCTGCCACTTTTAATTACGACTACGGACAAAGAAGCAAAAATCATATAGCAAAGAAAAGGACATTCATATTTTAAACGATGAATAATTGTATTGAGTGATTTTGCCTGAATCTTTTCATTTAAAATTAAAAACAAGAAAAAAAGTAAGAGGAAAAATAAAAATTGTCTTTACTTATATTGGTTAAAAAAAAGAAAAGAAAAACAGGAGATCCATTGATTAAGTTAAAAATAATAAAAAAGCTAAAAAAAGAAACTAGCAAAGATTCAAAACAAAAGATTTTTAAGATTACAACCAATAATCAAATCTTCGACAAAGAAAGTAACGATTTTGTTTTGCACGATCGAAACCGTTGAAACTTTTTTTGTTTATCGTAAGAGATTAATGTTTGAAAAACAAACACATAAAAATTAAATTAAATAAATAAATAAACTAAATTTGTTTTGTATCAAAGATTTAAAAGAAAATGTTTATTTTTTAATTACTTACCGGATTCTCATCGGCCTTGGAGATATTCAGTCCAAAAAACACTAAAAGCAGGATCTGTAAAATCCAGTTCCACATCTTTATCTTTTGAAAAATTCAAGAACAGACGACAGGGATTTTCAGCAATGCTTCTTCTCAACAGTTCGACAGGATTTTTATTTATTTATTTATTATACAAATAAGAAACAAATGCTTCCTGTCACGCTACGCCAAAGACACGCTGAAATAAACAAATAAACAGATTTTTAAAAAAAGAAAGAAAAAAAAGAAGAAAAACGAAAGAAATCATTAGACACATGCAAAACCCCAAAAAACTGGTAAAAATAAAATAACACAGCTAGATATTTCCATAAAGAGAATAAGAAACATAATTATACCTTCCTAAGCGGATTAAGAAAACTCTAAGATTCAAACAAGTTTTCAAACCAGAAACAGAAGAAGACTGGCTGACCCGAGTTATCGACTGCTGCTACCCAAGCTTCCAGTTTTAACACTCCCTATATTTTCGAAATATCTGGTTGGTTGTTGCAAAGAAAATCTTGTGATCCCATGGAAGCAGCATATTCTGTTGGTTCTACCCACCATTTTTCTAAAGTTGTTGCATTAATTCACTGACATAGTTTAACGATTAATAACTCATGTAGACATGTTTATATTCTAAGATTCCAAGGAACTGATAGAAAATTAGAAAATGGTTTAAAAAGAAATTATTTCTCAGCCAAATTACTTGACTTGGGTAAACTTTTTAAGAAGTTTTACTTGTAAGTTGAAAGTATTTTTAGCTTATTTTTTAAACCCTTGAAGCATGAGAGCAATAACCGGAGTCATAGGCACCCTCTGATAATTTTTTTCACTGGGGAGGCAAGAATATTCGTAATAATTAACTTTTTTTTTATATGAAAAGTAAAAGTTATGATAAACAATTTTATTTTTATTGAACCAATACGTGATTGTCAATTTTTTCGCAAAAAAAGAGCATCCATAGCATAATTTAAAACTAAAAGACCCTAAACTTGATGAGAGCGAAGTTTTATCGTCAAACAAAAATAAAATTATTAAGAAGAGGAAAGGCTGAAGTATTTTTTGATTATCTTATTAAATTTTTTAATTCTTTCAAACACGTTCAAAATTTTGGTTAATTTTTTTTTTTTTTTTTTTTTTTTGCGTCGGTGGTGGGCCAAATATTACTATGGGAATTTTAGAGTCTTTTTGCGGTAAAAAAAAAACACATTGTTTTGGAATTTCTAGCAAAAATCAAATAATTGTCGGATGTTAATAAAACTTTCAGGACTTATTCACAAATGAATACAGTTATTTTTAAATATTTTTTACATCATTTACTTACTTAATTTTATGAAATTTCGAGAAATTAATATTTCAGCACCTTCATATTTATTATAAATATGAAGGTGCTGAAATATTAATTAATTAGTTAAAAAAAAAACAAAAACAGGAGTCCTTGGAGAATTTTAAATCATCATTTTTGTTTTCGTCAAACAAAAACAGCATTTACCGAAAATCTGCTCTGAATCGTAAAATAAAAAATACAATAAAACTAGAAAAGTTTTTAATTGCTTTTATAAATAAGAAGATATATGAAGGTCACTATTGACACGAGAAAAAAAGTTTTTTGATGATTAATGAATTTTTAAAGGAATTTTTTCATTTTTAAAAATCTTAATTAGAAAAAATTATTAAATTTTAAACCTTTTAAAATTCTGTATTAATTTCAGCCTTTTAGATTATATTATTATTGAGAACTATATTTACTAATGATAAACGGAAAAGCTTAATACAAATCATCACACACCAATATTTTAAAAATAATTTTAAATTTTTGTTATTAGTGTATAAACCTGACGATTTTTGTAAATGTAATCGACCATATGCGACATTATCAGAAAAATAAGAGCGATAACTATATTAAATTTAAAGCCGAGATTTTAAAAATTCAATAAAATATTAGATTGCGGAGAATTTAAGAATACTAAGTATTTAAAAATTATATTAAAAAGGCGCTCACGTCATTTTCTTAAATTATGTTTTACAGATAAGGTCTCCGTAGAACAACAGTAGATGTGTCCTCACGCTGTCAACACCTCTGATCAGCTATTGCCGATTTAAAGAAAAAACATCTACTGTCGACTTAAAAAAATGCTTTCTGCGATATTTCAAATTTAAAGTAAATAATATTTGTTCCAAATCAGATTAATTATACTTTTAAATAAATAAAATTTGAGAAAAGTATACTTTATTTTTGCAAGATCTTTAAAGCCGAGAACTAACTTGTGTTTACAAATGTCTCAAAAATAGATGAGTTCATCGATGTTAATAAAAAAATGAAAATCGATTCCAATCAATATCATTTCTGTTCGAAATACACCAGAGTATTTTGCTGACTGGAAATTTAAATACTTTAGCTTTCAATTAAAGCTAAAATGAAAGCTTTAAGAAATTAATTCAAACCTTAGCTGTCGTGATTTTTGTGGAGGTACCTGTAAGTTATTGACTATAAAAATATAACGTGCAAATTAACTGTTAGTGATAATCTAGTCAGGGTGAGAGATATTGTATACTCCCAATTTTGCAAAGGGCAATGAATAGACTGAGGGTAAGAATATCTAGGAAGGAAGAAAATAAATAAACAAATAAAGGAAAACTTTTTCCAGGTAATTTCATATTTGTGTTTATATATATATATATATATATATATATATATATATATATATATATATATATATATATAGTAAAAGGATATCATTTTAGGATCTGTAACCAAAGAATTTTTTTAAATGTGAAATCTTTCTTAAGGTTTTTATTTTAGTTTTAATTTCAAGCTCATAGATTAAATTTAATATTTCCAATAAGCAAAATATTTTGTTGTATTTCAAAAACTAATTTAAATTGACATGAAAGAGTCTTCTTTTTTTTTTTTTTTTTTTTTTTTTTTTTTTTTTGCAGTGGTGATCGAACTCAATAATTTTTTTACAACCTGTACAAGACCCGGGGGTCACTCAAGGTAGAGGTTTACGTTAAGGGGTAATTTATACGGATAGATGGAGAAGATAACGGTTAACTCTAGACTTGAACTGGTTAAGAGTGTAGTGATCGGGGAAACATCCTCTTGGGAGTTGGTTCCGCATGTCAGTGGTTTGCAGGAAGAAGCTGGTAGAATGGAATTTACTTCTCGCCTATGGAATTCACGGACGGAATGTAGGTGGTCTGCTACTATGTAATATGGCATGGCGGGTCGTAGACGTAAAAGTCAGACCTGGCGGAACCAAGGAATGTAGTTCGTTCGATTACTTTCCATGGAATTAGCGACAGGGCAGTAAGAGTCTCGCTACATCCCACTTGTAGGAAAGATGTTATAGTTTGGAAAATAATTCGTTGCTCACAAGTACTCGGAGATGCTTTTTCAACTCTAATAAAACCTGGAAAGTGAAGCCTTGGTACCTCACGGCACAAATATGGCAACGGTACTCTATTTTCGGTTTGATCTGGCTCTTATAACATGAGGAGTCAGGAACTTACTGGAGCGATACCTGCATTTTTAGCGATGGATCGTACGAGTTCCACTTGAGGCCAGGTGTGAGTTTGAGACCCAATACTCTTTCAAGGCACGGTGCCTTCTCGTGGGTACATCCATTCATCATTACTTTTTTTTTTTTAAAGCATTTCACCCCAAGCAAGGCGGGAAGCCACTAGGATGCAAGGGATTACAGAAAATATAGAGCGAGATCAGATAGGAGTGATAGAAGAGGGTATGAGGAGAAGGGTAGTGGATAGATCAAGGTAACTGGAGATGTCGATTGACATTACACTTGAATAGCTGGAGATTATAGCTCTCAGGGAAACTGGAATAGGGAAGGGAGTTCCACAGGCGAGGGGTGCGAGACATGAAGCTATTAGAGTAGAAGAGACGGCTACATTTAGAAGTTTCTACAGTGAAGGGGTGAGAACAGGATGCCAGCCTCGTAGGGCGCATGAACTCATGAAGTCTGGGAACCAGCGAATGCAGCTCCTCGGAGCAATTACCATGAAAGTATTTGTAGAACAGACAGAGAGAGGCGACAGTGCGTCTGTGAGAAAGTGACTGTAGACGAGATGCCAGAGCAGGGCCAATTATATTGCATATCCGCCTCTGGAGCCTATCAAGAACCCCGAGGCAAACAGAAGGGGCACCAGACCATATATGGCAGCAATACTCCATGCAAGGGCGAATTGTTGATTTGTAGATCTGGAGGATCGATTCCGGAGAGAAAAATTTCCTGGCGCGGCACAGGGAGTCAACTTTCCTTGCGGTGGACGAGGCAATTGACTCAATGTATTTGTTCCATCTCAGGTCAGCAGTTAACGTGAGACCGAGCAGCCGCAGAGAGTTGATCTCGAGAAGCTGAACGTCAGACATTCTAAGGAGGGCAAGGAAGGATCTATTTTGCGGTAGTTCGAAGTCCGATCGGCGATGATAGAATGTAACTAATTTAGTTTTCGTGTCATTGAATGTAACCAGCCATTTTTTTTTTGTCTTAACTGGGAAGTTAGTGCTAGATCGGAAGAGAGAGGTCAGCTGCCAATCTCTAATCGTCAAGAGTTTTAGAGGTGCGCCTGTATATTGTCGTATCATCGGCATAGGTTTACAAATGATCTGAATATATTATTAGACAGATCATTTATGTAAATCAGAAAGTTGGTCCGAGAAGTGATCCCTTAGGGGCGCATGCGTTGACCACTAGGGCTTCGGGTGACTGGCAGGTAATAACTACCTTCAGGGATCTACTTGTTAGGAAGGATATTATAATTGAGAAAACCCTTCCAATGATTCCATAGCTGGAGAGATTGTGTAGAAAACCTTTGTGCCACACCTTGTCGAAGCCCTTCGAGATCTAATGCTATGGTCGAGGTGCGTGTGTCGTCAAGGGTAACATTATTAGGTCTTTTCCCATGCCCTCACTTGGAACACAAAAGAAATCGATGTAAAATCACAGAACACAGCAAACTATCATAGAAATCGCCATTGGAAGGTCCAGATGTGCAAGAAATGTGAGAAGCAATCTGATTGGCTGGTACGAAAACCAGTCAGCTAATCTCGAGGCCTGTATTATCGGGCCGACGGATCGGCCCAATCGTTTTCTTCGTCATTCGACTTTTTGGCCTGTATATTGGCCCTGTCGTCTCCTAAGTGTTAATGATAAATAAGTAATAATAATGAATAAAATTCAATGTTCAGTTCTCTTGTCATTACTCTGAGGTTCGCGGAAATACATCCACTCGTCAGAAGACTTGAATGCAAAATTGGATTTAATTTTCGTTTAAGGTAATTTTAAGGTGGTGAGGGGGCTGCAATCATTTCCCCAACATCTTCCGCTATGTAGTTTTATAAAAGAATAATTACAGGTTCTTATGTACTTACCTGGCGTTATGCCGGGTAGGTTTTTATCATTTCCCAGTTGCGTCTCTGTTTTCGATCAGAGTTCAACTCTGTCAAAGAACAGAGGCGCAACTGAGATGTGCCCTGCCCGCGGAAGAACAGCACGAGATCGCACCCTCTCATTGCACTAGAGAGAGGGATCGGTGCTCGCACCGAGGCCAGCGCAACCAACGAGGAATGTTTGTCCTTAGCCCGAGTATATATATATATATATATATATATATATATATATATATATATATATATATATATATATATATATCACTGCCATAAACAGACAAAAATTAGTTTTATTATTACCACTCATGATAATAAAAAAGTAAAAATGAAAAACAGGCTAGCTAACCGGTTTCGTACCTCAACTCAACAGAGCTAAATCGAGGTAAATAGAGTAAATTATATAAAATTAACAATGGACAAAGTGTATTGTGGGGAAAGAAAAAAATATTTAAATGGTAATTAATTGGAGGCCTAATACAAAGTCCTTCTGTTTACATAGAGAAGGCTTTAATGACAGAATATAGATGGCCTCCAACACTTTTACCACCTAAAATGTTGAAGGCCATCTATATTCTATCATTAAAGCCTTCTTTATGAATGATCAAGGATAGAGCGTATTGGAAATATAAATGTTGACATTGAGACCGACACCCAGCGTCGACAGCCTGTTTTTATGCTTAAACGCAATCTTCAGAACATGTGCGTTGTGTTTTAGCTCAACTGTTTATATATGCTGGTCAACAGTGTATCAGCGGTATAAGGTTTGCATTTTTTTTTATCCTAATGCGAGCAGTAACGATTATATTTCAAATTATTCTAGAGGCTAATTCTACTCAAGGACACATAGCCCTCTTAATTCAAAGAGTTGTGAGTTCAATACCTGGCTACTGGAGTAGGAAAAAAAACTTTGAGTGTACAGTGAGATAACTGAGACATCCGGAAGAGGTATGGTACGTGGACGAAATAAATGGTTCAGTTTGAAATTCTAATCACCTGAAGAAGTCCGGAGCATGCAATGGCCGTAACGTCGTGAATATGGCAAAAATATGAAGACATATTAACAGACAGTAAATAGTATAAATAAATCACTTTACATACACACATCTTCTAACCACCCACCTTCCAACAATCAATTAATCGCTGGTTATCTGACAATTCTTCCGTTGAAACCATCTTCAAAAAAGCCAAGAAAGATTATGAAACAACCCTAAAAGATTCCAGTAATACTCACATACACACCACAAGAAAAGCCAACAGGGAAAAATATCGTATGGTTCAATTAATCGTACAACAAAAATATGAAGAAAAAAACAAATAAAAAAATAATCATTAAACTCATACACAAACACTCGCGCCCATTAAACAAATAAAAAACAAATAAAAAAAATAATCATTAAACTCATACACAAACACTCGCGCCCATTAAACAAATAAAAAACAAATAAAAAATAATCATTAAACTCATACACAAACCCTCGCGCCCATTAAACAAATAAAAAACAAATAAAAAATAATCATTAAACTCATACACAAACACTCGCGCCCATTAAACACTCTCCACAAGATATTCAGCAAATACAGTGTAAAAATCAGCTACAGTTGCAGTGAAAACGGGACACAAATAAAAAAAAGCAAAAAACAACCTGCACAAATCAAACTTACGTGTAACTGCAGAGCAAAGAACGAATGCCCGTTAAACGGCAATTGCTTGCAAAACAATCTAATATACCAAGCTACAGAAATATCAGGCGATAACGAAGAAAATATACATAGGCGTAACTGAAGGACCCTGGAACCATCCTTTACAAATATCAAATATACGAACAGCAATATGCTTTCTAAATATATGTGGGAAATTAAGGACAAAAAAACAAATAACAAAAATATCATGGAACATAAGGAAAACAGCATCAGTCTTCAACAATAAAAGCTGTATGTTTGGACGAGAAAACAGTTTTTATAATTGACTACCTAAACACAAATTACGATATATATATATATATATATATATATATATATATATATATATATATATATATATATATATATATATATATATATATATATATATATATATATAAATACTGGACTCTCCCGCCGTTTTCGACGTATGAGGACCAAGCAGTTCAGCCAGACTATCCGCACATATCATTTCATTAATGTGATGGAAGCTTGTACAGAACCAACCACACTTTTGGGGAGAGCCGAATACAGAGAAATGATGCACAGTATGCCACAAAGTCCCCAAACGACACTCAACAAGTTTTGAATTCAGATTTTCCTTCTAAACCATTTCCCACCTACACACACACACACACACGTGTGTGCGTGTGTGTGTGTGTATGTGGAGGCACAGTGGATTACAGGAATTGGATATATATATATATGCCTTGTATAACTTAAGAATGAGCAGCATCAAACGATGAACAAAAAATAAACTGGAGGATTGGTGGGCGGAGTCGGGTCGATCATGGGATCTGGGATTGTCAACTTGTACATACGATCTCAAGGATTGTTCTGTGTGTAGTTACCCAACTGGTTTATAATTCCGGTTCCATCAAACGTGAGGACGACGTTTCACTGCGATTTGGCCGTAGGCCGACAGGACATATTGAAGACAATAAAAACAGCAGGAAACAATAATAAACCTCCTTCATGAGAATGGATGGTAGAACAAGATTTGATATTACAACCGTGGTACGTTTGACGTTTCTCATACAGATTTTAGAAAATTTTCTTTATTTTTTTATTACTGTACAAGCAGAATAATTGATTTACCCAGAATAACATAATTTGTCCTTGTATATGTTTCTCAGTGTTTTTTTTTTCTTTTTCTTTTTTTGTGGTTTTTTTCCGTTTTATTTATTTATCTATCTTGTCGGAGTTAACTCCTCCTTTAGTTCGTTAACCCTTTCACCAGGGGTCTCTCTTTCCTGGCTATAAATAGTCGCTGACCCTTCGCCTCTTCCTCTTTTTCCTCAGGCTTTCAGCCTTACCACCTCGCAGATTTGAACGCTCACAGATACAGCATTTCCCAAATGCTGGGAACACGCTAACCACAATACACGTACATACGAACACTCACACATACTCATATATATAATATTCACACACACACTCTGTCCATGTAACCTTTCTTGTTATTAATACATATATTTGTTTACATATATTTATCGGTCTTGTGTTTGTTTTTCTTTGCCTTCTTTGGACTTAATTAAAGTCCAACTTTCTCATATAGTTGGACCGGCTAGCAGTGAAATCTTAACCCACGTGTATTTATCTACTCATACTAAACAACATCGTCGACACGGTCCTCTACAATCTATTCGTTTGATTCTTGACAGATAAAGCCTACTTTTAAAACTTTTTACCTCGTTTTTAATGGCAATCTTGTTTTGAACATTTTAAAAAATCATTAAAGATCCTCTTTGATGAGATTTGATTTTTAAAATCAGCACACCGCTTAACTGAAATTATCATACTTGTTTCCTTTGACAGTTAATTTCAACATGCCTGCGCTTCTTCAGACTATAATTCTCCATCATCATGACAACAAAAGAAAGAAAGAAATTAATTTACTTCGAGTAGATATCAATCTACACAGCTACTTATAGAATAGAATGTGGCACAAGGTAGAGTTTAATGTGGGGTTCCCACACGTACATGAGACCAAAGACAATGACACTCTCGGCACTTCTTTGGGGGAACCTCAGACGTCATAAATTAATAATAGCCATATCCCTTTGGAGAGCTAATGTCTGAAGGTATGGGCAATGAGACGCGATCATATTATGCTTGAGTGGGCTGAAATGATTAAAAATCAAACAATATTTCATACGGATTTTGCACATATCTACGTACGAATAAAGAAATATGACTAACAGACAGGCTATATTAAGTCCAAGCAACCACCTCTTCTACTCCCATTTGTAATCAGAAGAAATGTCAATATAATCTGTCTGTGATCTATAGTACAAAAAAGAGAGTTACAATAAAAAAGGAAATATGAATAACAGACAAGTTATATTAAGTCTCAGCAGCCACCTTTTTCACTTCCTTCTGTAATCAGAAGGAAACGTCTTAATATAATTTGTCTGTGATCCATAGTGCATAAAAGAGAGATAAAATGAAAAAGAAAATATAAATAACAAACAGGTTATATTAAGTCCAAGCAACCACCTCTTCTACACCCATTTGTAATCAGAGGAAATGTAAATATAATCTGTATGTGATCCATAGTACAAAAAAGAGAAATACAATGAAAAAGGAAATATGAATAACAGACAAGTTATATTAAGTCCCAGCAACCACCTCTTCTACTACCTTCTGTAATCAGAAGGAAATATTTTAATAGAATCTGTCTGTGATCCATAGTACAAAAAAGAGATATAATGGAAAAGGAAATCTCTACACACGAACACATACACCCCGTAACACATCTTCATTCACTCCTTTTGTATTCTTTCAATCCTGTTTGCTCTGGAAATAAAATGTTATTAGATTAACAGAATTACTTGTATATTTATTCTAATACTTTCTTGTTTCAAAAGATTTCAAGACGTCCATTATTAATTAATTTTACTACATTTACGCTAAAGTTTGAAAAGAAATGCCATCAATACTGGGAAGGGAGATAACAACTACTGGACTCCAGAATCTTGTTTTCCTAAGAAAACAATGTTTTAAGAGAAAGCTTTTATAAATTTCAACCGAAAATGGTACTGGCTGCTGAATATTTCCTTATAAAAGTACGGCTAATATTACCATCACTGTGCATCCATATTGAATACTCAGGTAATGTAATGAAACTGGAAATCGGTGAGCCTTCAATGGAAACTCCTGCTTTCAAATATTTATGAATAGTGGTATGAGATTACCTCACCCTGTCTACCAGGAAAATTTTCATAACTCCCGCTCGGTGGCGTTCTATAAATTAGTATAAAAAGAAAACATCGTGACTGAGGGTTTGAGCGTACTGGCCTTGTTCAGGCTGTTGATCACATAATGCTCTCTCTCTCTCTCTCTCTCTCTCTCTCTCTCTCTCTCTCTCAGAGAAACTAACTAAAGTTACGCTCAGCGTAGTTGCAGTATAAACCACAGGTGGGCCCTGTGGGTGTTGAACAAACACAAATGTGCCTGAGCCGGCATCTGCAACAAGGATTGGCTAACGAACCAGTAGCTCGGTATATTCGAATGCCATTAGAAACGGATTTTACAAGAAAGAAATAGCAAAGAAGAATAAGAAACAAGAAAATATCCAACGGTGCTAAAACCTGATGACACACGCATCAAACTGGTTACATCATATGTCATTACAAGTTTTTCAGGTTTGTTCAGTCACTTTCCCACTCAGTAGAAGATTAGTAGTTTATTTTTCTCTGATATATATATATATATATATATATATATATATATATATATATATATATATATATATACTAGTGGTATTTAAGCTAGCTCCTGCGAAAGTCTCTTGATTGGGCCTTGATCACAATAGCTAGAGAAAAATAGATGCTATAGGCAACAATAAGCTACAGAATAACTCAAAATTGATCACTGCATTTGAGTATTGCATTAATAATTGAGCATACCTTTTAAAAGTTCAACGACATTTCTTTTGCAACCACTTAATTTAAAGACAATTTGATGTACGTAGGTCCTTATTTTCCCTACAAACAATTATTTTTTATTTTATGGGTGACTTTCGCTGAATCTCGTAATTAATTCACAAGTTTATTTCCAAGTTATAAATTTTTTCAATGTGCTTATGGAGTTAGCCTGATTCCAAAATGTTATATGTTGGGCTACGGCCTCTAGGAGTAAAGTTGAAAAAGTGTAACCTAGTGACAGT
>CAHIKZ030001735.1:415000-537500 GCA_903632075.3 Acanthosepion pharaonis | reverse complement strand
TTCACTTTTTGCACAGAAATCGACATTGATATTCGGGCATGATTTAAATATTAAGTGACCAATCAGAAGTTGAGATTTCCTGAAAATATGTATGAAGCTGGATAAGCTCTGTGATCCACTTTTTGCACAGATTTGTATAAAATTCAACATTGATAAGAAAGCGGAAGCGGAATACGTTCAACTGAAACATTACGTCAATTACTTTATGCTTGAAGAGAACATTTTCACATGTAGAAATATTGTTGTGTTAACGGATTCAACCATTTTCTTTTGATCTCTTGATATATCACTACTCCCCCAAATCAACGTACACAACAAATATATCGAGAAAAAAAAACTGTTGAATCCGTCAACACAACAATACAAACAATATTTGTACATGTGAAAATATTCTATTCAAATATAAAGTAATTGATGTAATTTTTCAGTTAACCATATGAATATTTTAGCATCCCGCTACTGCTTTCTTATCAATGTTGAATTCTGTACAAATCTGTGCAAAAAGTGGATCACAGAAGTTACCCAGCTTCATACATATTTTCAGAAAACCTCAGTTTCTGATTGGTCACTTAATTATTTAAATCATGCCCGAATATCAATGTCGATTTATGTGCAAAAAGTGGATCACAGAGCTTATCAAACTTCATAAATATTTTCAGGAAATCTCAACTTCTGATTGGTCACTTAATATTTAAATCATGTCAGAATAACATCGACCTAGTTCTTGACCTGAGAAAAAAAATAATTCCGCCAAAATCTGTCAATGCCTTTTCGAGCCTGTCACGTGATTACGTTGATTATAAATATCAGACACAAATTCGTTGTTCCTCTTTTCTTGATTTTATTCGCCTACGAAAATGTAGCCTTAAAGGAAACTGCGTTCCGATTCCGAGTTCGGGCGGACGCTATGAAAACATATTCACACGCGCACACATACATACGAAATTTTACAAACTACATTACAAACATACGAAACATTTCAAACTTCATTACGAACATTACAAACTTAATAACAAGCAACGGAAACTTAATTACAAACATTAAGGAACATTTACTCCTTCAACCCTTGTCAAGCTTAAAGTTTATTCAGCATTTTCTCAACTTTATAATTCTTTCAACTCTAACTGAACATCTTGAGCGACAAGTTCATTCAATTTTTGTGAGCTTGGATAAAAATATTTCATTAGTAAAAACTTTAATTCAGTCAAAGGGACATAACACCAACAAAAATAGTTATCCCTATGCTTGTACATCATTATACAAATATAAATCTTGTTGTTATAAAACCGTTTTGTGTTCCTTCTTGTTGTTTCATATTTTGTGGTATTTTGCGTTAAATATAAATTGAGAGGACATATCAACTAAAGGGCCTCTACAAATGGTAACCCCGACGTTTCAAAAGCAAAAAAAAAGTCTTCTACAGTGTAACCCGGATATAAGAGAGTTGTCGGGACCGGAGAAGAAGTCTCTTATATTCGGGTTTCTCTTATATCCGGGTCTAATTTACATTAATATACATTAACACAGGCTCTAATTTGGGACCAAAGAAAATCTCTCTTATATCCGGGTTTCTCTTATATCCGGGTTACACTGTACAATATACAATAGCGTTTCTAACTTATCCTAGTTGCTAACGATATTTTGTTTGTTGTTTATAGATACTTTGTTTCAATGAATTCATTTTGTTTTTGCCTTGATTTTTCAAGGCAAAAAACGAAATGAATTCATTGAAACAAAGTCGTCTAAAATTACAGTTTTCAATATCTTTATTTTTTTTTTTTTTTGCTTTATACATATTGTCTTTTTACTACAAGTTAATTCTGAGAAATTCTTTACAAACTGTAGTGTATAGAAAACAGTTAAAGGGCAGAAAAAAAAAAACTAAAGGAACAAATACTACAGATACGAGTTCCAATCTCGTCATCATCAAAACCTGAAATATTAAAATCGCGTAAAAATAGTATTACGGAATAGTAGTAAAATCATACATAAAAAAACGAAGTACTTACCTCGCTGCTCGAGCCTGTAATATCTGTACGTGCTGAGGGAGTTTATATATAAACCCAGGAATGTTTATAGGCGCGAAAAACCTATGAGGATAATGCCGATAATGATGACGAAAACTTTCATGATAAAACGACAAATAAGAACTCTTTGCTTGAGGATATTTTTATTGCGTATGTAAATAAAACCGGATAATTTTTAACAACCGGGTCAATGATAGTGTTTGATAAAGAATTAACCGAGAATTATGCTTACTATTAGTTTTCATAAAATTAATCCAATTTAGGAACAATTTCAGTGACAAGTGTACGTCAGAAGAATCTAACCAATAAAAAGCATGGTAATTTTTCATTCTCACAATTAATAAAGATGAGTAATCGAATGACAAAATGAAGAAAAATATTCTATGTGACGCGTTTCGTTCTTTCCAGAGGACATCTACAGACAGAATAATGTTTTTTTGCTTTTTTTATTGATGAAATTATACAGGGTATCCATGAAGTCTCTTTACAATTAAAAAAAAAAATATTAGAAAAGCAAATATGTGGAAATTGTTACAACATAAGGAGTAAATATTGAATTTTTTAAAACTAATTTAATCCACCTCTCTATTGATATCATTAGTTGCACGAAGCACATCAAGACAGTACTCAATTTCTTGCCTTGTTCGACGTAGCATAGTCTCATCAATGGTGGCAATGGCATCAGTGATTTTTTACTTTAGATCAGTGATGTCCCGTATGTTTGTTCCTTACACTATATCTTTAGCATAACCCCATAGAAAGAAGTCTAGGGGAGTGATATCTGATGAACCAGGTGACCAGAGAATTGGGCCATCCCTTCCAATCCACCTGTCTGGAAAAGTTAGGTGTTCATTTAATCATTAACAAAAAACCTGAAATACACAAATTCAATGTAATAAAATACTTTAATAACTACTGCGTAGATAGAATAAATCTGATTATGATATCTCATCAATTGCATTTGTAATATATTTTTGTAAAGAGACTTTATGGACAAACTTTATACATGATCTTGACATATTTCTAAAAAAACACGAAATTATCAAATCAGAACCGATTTCTCAATTGGAAGTTAAATTCCAAATGAAATGATATGAACAGATTGATTAGTCATATGCATTTGTATCGTAAGCAAAACTATGTTGTTGGTCATACTTGCGTTTTCAACATTTTCTGGTCAATCAAGGACCAATAAAGGTTAAGAGTATTAAGATGTTCTGAATATAAAGTCCGAGTTTAGAAAAAAAAACCTTTTATTATTTACACTATTTACATTCGGATTAGTGTGCTCAGCTACAATCTGATTTAAATGCAACGTCAGTCGCTATCTTCCCCGTTCGTCTTCTATCCTTTCTTCATCCCCCCCTATACACAGTTTTTTTTCCTTCTCCTTCACTCTATGTAACCCCCTACACTCCTGCCTTGCTTGGGGTGAAATGGGGTGGCACTCCCGCCTTGCTTGGGGTGAAATACTTAAAAAAAAATGTTAAAAATTTTGTGTGTTTAAATCACGTTGGCTTCCACACGACCCATTAAAGTGTCGTGATGGTATGTCTACAAGACCCACACAACCCACCGGTGGGTCGTTTTCTAATTTATTTTCTATGAGGATTATTGGGAGTGGGATGCTATGATTGATTACATACGAGATCCTGGTACACCAGAAATACATTTGTTTTTTTGTTTTTTTAAATTTAAGTATTTTTGTTTTTTTGATTTCGTTTGCGTTTTAGAATTTCTACTGTTGTTTTTTGGGGTCAGTTTTATTTTTACAAATCACAGAGCTGTATCCGTCACTCAGGTAAACTAAAAGATTGAGGGAACAGAAAATTTAATTGGCAAAATATTATGAAATTAAAAGAAAAGTGTACTTTATTTACTGAGGAAACCAAAATAATCCTTACAACCTGAAAATAAAGACAAGGATTCTAATCTAATAGAAATCACATTCCTAATAAAATAAAAAGAAAAAAATTATATTTCTAATGTCTGATTATTTGAAAAGATATAAAAGAAAAACTATAAAAGCACATATTGCTACACGCCTAGAAAAGTTGAATTGATTTTTATTCTCTGATTGAAATATTCAAGGATTACCTTCACATTCAGCACAAAATGGATTCGCTTTTTTGTTTTTTCTTATTGTTTTTTCTCATTGTTTTCCTCATTTCGCTAAAAGAGGATTTAAGTGCTGGGACAACAAGCGAAATGAGGCTTGGGGTGCGGGCTAACGTTAATATAATATTGAAATCTCTCGGAAGAAAAACAATAGCAACAGAATGACAAAAACGGCGACGACAAAGCCTCTTTTAAGACAAAGTGGAAGCAAGACGATCACTTAATAGACAAAGGTATCTGAGTGCCTCACATAAAAGGCTTGACTAAATAAGACTGCAATCTAAGAAACCTAGGAGTAAAGGAACTGATTAATTAAACGGTTCATTTTACACGGGGACTAATTTTGTCTAAATTCAGAGAAATAATTGATTTGTCAGTTATGTGCTATGCGTGATACATGCTTAGGCGATCATGTACCTTTCGATACATGACTAGTGGCAGATTTTTTCCCGTAGTAGGTTGCCATTTCTTCCTACGGTAGACAAGTTGCCATCCAAGGCTATAGATCTGTTCTGTTATTTACTTAACTAGGGGGAGACGATGATTCATACCTTTCCGAAGGTATGAATCCTCGTGAATGTAATGGATTCGAATTAAGAGGCACGGTGGAGTAATGGATAGCAGCTCGGATTGAGGAATCGGAGAGCCGAGTTCGAATTCCAATCGAATCTATCACATTCACTTATGTGCTAATACCCTTGGGAAAGGTATGAATCCTCTTCTCCCCCCCCCAAGCTATGGGTAAATAGCGGGAAAAATCTGCCTCGTCAGTCATATATCAAAAGATACATGATCGCCTAAGCGTGTATCATGCATGGGACATAATTGACTGAACTGATTTGTATAGATTATTAAATCGACTAAGGGAAATAATCAATCATTTACCTCCCTTCCCACTAAACATCGGACAGGAAATATATAAATAAATACACATTGATAATCATTAAATGGGTTAATTGCAGAAACTAAGAATAGGATTAGTCTGTATTAACAATGTTTATATGCAAAAAGAGGATCCTGGCAAAGGCATCAAAAATTTATAGATGATGAAGAACAGTTCAAGACTATAAAAATTACAAGTCACTTGGTTTCAAACACGGACGTAGTAGTGACCACAAAATGCTTTATTTGACTAATTAGAAGTTAGATTAAAAACATATTAATCCAAGCTTTTTGTATCCCCAAAAAGGGCACAAGTGATCATACGTTTATCCTGCTACGGATTCCGTGCCGTTCGAAACCAAGATGTCATCAGAACTTTTTACGGTCATATTTCAAAGGTAAAGAAATGTATAATCATCTTTCTCAAACATAGACATGCACACATACTATAAATGAACAATTCTAATTACATATTCAACACACACTTGACAGTCGCCGAAAATGTGATTTTGTAAATTTGTAAATCAATTATTTTCATGTTTATTTCACATATCTCTTTTACTCCAACATTATTTCTTTGTTTTTTTTTTTTGTTTTGTTTTTTCTTGCCTGTTGATTAATCGCAGCAGGACTTTTTCTAGAAGTTTCGTCTTATGCCAAATACTTCTCGCTGATTGTCGGCTATTTTCATAAATTTATTTTCACCTAATACAATGTCCAATAGCTACAAAGATAGAGAATTACTGAGAGAGGTTGTTGTATGAGCGTAAAAGAAGGGGATATATAGGAAAGAGGACTATTAAGCCTAAACTTAAATAGATTAAGATTAAGATTGTAGTCACCAGAAGAGCATCCTCTTTGGAGCCTGTTTCAAAAAGTAGTGTCCGTCGGAAGAAGCAATCCGAGTAGAACATCCTTCTTACTAAGACGAAAGAAATGGGGATAGTTTGTGGCAGTGTGTATGGTATGGCAGGTCGATTTTGAAACCGCAGTATTGCACACAATTTGAAAGTTGGCATGATAGATAATGAAACAAATGTTTGTTTCCAAAACCTCTTTTTTGCTGTATTCGACAATCGGTAGACATTTCGAAGCTTAGTCAGTAACGATAAACGGTTTCGTTCTCAACGCGTCTCCGTGCTTTGAATGTCAAGTGGAACTCAAATCAATTCCAGATCTTCAGCAGAACTCATATATACGATCTAGTGTGAAAGATAGTGGAGAAAATGGTCGTTCTACTGCTTTTGAAAATATCTGAAACCACTGAATAGAGAAAGATCCATTTCAAAAGCTGATCAAAGTATTAAGAAAAAGTAAAATATCGTTAGAAACAAAGAAAAGAGTACTAAACTGCTATAGAGCAGTGAATACTGACCAATCTCCTCACAGATGAAGAAGAGACTTGAAGCAACAGAAACGTGGTTCTACAGAAGGATGCTGAGAATTCCATGAACTGAACATGTAAGCAACGATAAAGTTTTAGAGAAAATGGAAACAAAAAGGACATTTGTACTTAACATAAGAAAAAGTTGAAATTTCTTGGTCACATAACGAAGGAAGCGGGCTTGGAAAATTTAACACTCAGAAGGCATATCAAAATGCAAACGGGACAGAGGAAAATAGTGCATAACCTACTTTAAGGAGCTTTTGTAAACGGATGGTGAAACAGGTTTAAGCGAGATAGCAAAAGCAAAATTACTAAGAGCTGCAAAGGACAGGAAGTTGTAAAAAGCCATGATCTCTAATGTCCTTTTATTAAGACCCTATAATACAGTATCGTATCTGCTCCTCGAAAAAGAAAAAGAAATCATACAATTAATATCTCCACTACATCTTATACCTATTTACAGCAAGATGACCAGCAATGTATTTTACCTATATTTGAAGGCATACAATTGCGTTCAAAATATATTTAATGGAAGCCCTAAAATTGTCCAAAATATTTAGATTTAGGCATTAAATAACTCATAGAGGTGTTGATATGTCGCTAAATCAATTCAACCAAAAATAAACCAAATCAACGTAGCCGAAATTATATTGTCGGACAATTGCAACTTCTTAATAAAAATTACATTATTTGATTTTTTTTCTTCTTGCTATATGGATAATAATTTCTTTTGTTCGCCATTGTAATATTTCAACCGCCTGCACAAAGATACGCATGCGTATTGGCATACAGACGATAACATTTGAAGACCTTGGGGACAGAATAATCATATCAAATGAAGAAACATTTTTTCTTTTTAGAACGGAAAGCTTGTTTTACAATAATTTTTATCTTCATTCTGACGCAATACAGAATCCTGTTTTAAAAACTTCATTATTTGTACAACACATTACAACATAGAATATCTGAATGTCGTATCCCGTTTGCACTCCCACATTAAAAAAACAACCGGATGAAGAAACTTCACCTAACAGGACTGGTCACTGTTCTGAAATTGCATTTAGTCTTTCAGGATTCATATTGCTCTTTAGAATGGTATTTTCATTGTTGAAAAGTAGCGTTTCGGCTCTGATGTAGTCATGGGAATTGTCAAGAGGTTTTTTTTATCAGTTTCGTAATTTCTCTAAGAACAGCATCTAGACCAGGGGTGGGCAATGTTACAAATTCATGACGGTCGTCTTCGAGTATAGAATCCAGCGGTTAGCAGTGAATATTTCGGAGACAGTAGTTCAGGTTCGCAGTGGATATCGTAGCAGAGCGTAGTTCTTCCTTCTGTCATCTTCGGCTGACAAGTTGGCACTGGTCATTCGGATAGGATAAACAAAAATGGCCGCCTTTATACACGACGGATACCATGTTCTGCGGCTTCTGATTGGTTAACCTTCTATTGGCAGACTATTAAGGAAGTTAAGTCATTTGGATAGGCTCACTAGTTACAACATATACACAAAAAACTGTAACAGGCAACTCATTCGACTCCGCGGGCCGGATCGTGTTATAATGACGGGTCGCGGGCCGGACGAAGGCCATTAATGAAAAATTAAGGAAAATTACATATGCAGACCCCTGTCAACCTAAATATTTAAAACCAGAATGAAAATAAACATTACGAAATCAGAAAAAAACAAAAGAAAATCTAAAATTATAAAAACACCTAACAAAAAGTACTTTTCCTCAAGGAACGTCAAAAGACTTCAAAGTGAATAAAATCAACCGAAGTGAAATGGATGAAATTATGACGTGTAGGTTTGAAACTGTTATTGAAAATTGTTCCACAAACGAACCACACACACACACACACACATCAAACAAAAACGAAGCACATATACCCATACATAGGAGTACAAATAGTTGCAAACATATACACTTACGTACGTACACATGCGGTATCATCCACACATTCATGAGGCATGCATGTATAATGCGCGTATGTTTAACTGTCTTTAGATTTCTGCTACTTCGCATATCAGTCCCTCCCTGGCCTCTTTCACTTTATCGTTCCTTTCGCTTCTGTTATCTTTTAATGTAGCCAAGGATCATAACAAATATGTATCCATTATTTGACATTAAACGTAGGCAACGCAACTTGGTAAAATAAGTCTCATGAAAGATAACTGGAAAATAGTCTAAAAATAGAGTCATTGGTAATCAGGCTCGCGGGCCGGCCAAAATGATTTCGCGGGCCGAATCCGGCCCGCGGGCCGTTGGTTGCCGACCCTTGATCTAGACCATTTTCCCAGATAAATTCCAGCAGCTCAATTAATTTGCAATATTCATGCATATCGGATCTACAATAGAATGCTTTTAGTTTAGTTCCAAGCTTTTCTTTGTCATTCATTGGATATACTTCAGTAGCCAGTACTATCTCATCTGTAAGCAGTTAATTCTTAAATCTACTGAAGCTTTTCTTGTTGAACAATTTAGCAGCTACTAAGTGTTTAGTGGAAGAATATCTGTCCATTATATCAACACATATGCAGTCACACACTTCCTTTGGTTCGGCCATGAGTGTCTTTGAAAGATTCTCACACTACTTCGAGTTTCTAATTTCTAAAATAGCAGTTTTGAAATCTGTTACACATTCATCAATCTGTTACACACTAATTTCTCGAGATAGCATTTAATTGTAAATTACTTCAACATGAGGCATAATCTGATGAAAAAACTCAAACCAAAACATGAAATAATCATCATTCATGTATTGTAAAATTCCAGTCGCTTCTGCAGTGGTTCTGCAATTAATGCTGACCGAATTTCAGTAAGGCAGATTTTTTTAAAAGTTTCAAATTTTCATGAACTCTGTTCATGGTTCGTATTTTAAAGTTCCATCTTGTAGAAGATGGATGTGGAATGCTGACGTCGACATTCTTCTTGAGAATGGAGACACGTTGTTTTAAGAAGAATGAGGGAATGGCAAAAATGTTAGAGAATATTCTTTTGTTCCGTGTAATTCTTGCTGCATTCTCATTATAAAAATTAAGTTGATGTGCATAAAAGTGAATGAAATGTTCAAAATTTCCATAAAATAAAATACAGTCTATTATCTTACTTATAAAACGCAGTGTGTGTGTGTGTGTCTGCATATTGGATCGGATTTCCTACATTTTTCAACCGATTTCAACAAAACTTCACTTTTTTTGGCAGGTAGTGTTTCTTATTGTTTTGCACACTTTTTTATTTATTTTTACATTCAGAATGCTTTAAAAAATCCATTTACAAGACAATTGTTTATAATAAAATTCTATTCAATCAGTAGACTCATAACGATTGAAAACAATGTTTTTTTTTGAGTTTGGGTTTGACCAATTCGTAAAAAAAAAAAAAATAAATAATTAAGACATGCGTGTCCGTCAACCTTAAACAATAATCTTTGTCAATTTTATTTTTCAGTCTTTATGATGGTCGATACTTGATCTATCTCTTACTGTTACATCCCCGGGCAACGCCGGGCTCTACTGCTAGTTTTGGATAAAATTTCACGATTCTTTTTAACCTTCATGTTATGCCTATTGAAAGTCTCCGTGTGTTGCGGAAGTGCTGGTCGTCATGTGGAAAACACGTCTCTCCTGGTATATTTATCCCACAGCAAAAATGGCGGACTCGGAATGTGAGTCCGGGTAATAGAATGGAAAAGTAACAACAAAACTATATATATAATAAACGATAAGTATATATTAACAAGACAAGGCACTTGAAGAGTTTTGCGTGTTACAAAACAATGAATACCAATGAAGAAAACATTTATACTAGTGAAGGTTTTTATGTAGAAGTAAGTGTAACATATGTGTATATATGCATGTGCGTGTTAGAGTTCAAAAGTCAACAGATGACCAAGAGAAGTGAACACGCCTCAGCGGCTGCGTTCTTATCTACATGCGACCTACATCTTACCGTCCATGGTTGAAATAGGAAAAAGACGATGACAGAGAAAGTCACTGCCTATTTATGGGCGTAGAGAGCGTCCCCTAGCGGCGGTTTTTACGAAAGTAAGTGGGATAATCCACATATACCTCACTAAATTTCTCCTTAATATTTACGTTTCCTAAAAGTGAGAGTGAAACCACATTTTCTTTATGCCTTTTTGAATTCTCATTTTTTTCTTTTATTTATATTTCTAAAAGCGTCTTTTGTCCACGTTATATCACCCCCGAACAGCAAACACGGGAAGCAAAACAATGCATTTTTCACTTTACAGTCGCAGAAACAACTTTTCTTTTGGTAGCATCCAGAATTAAAACTACAAATATACCTCTTGTTGTTTATTCTTGGCTGAGATATTTGAATATACGGTGTCTTAACTGTAACTTTCTCATAGGGAGACTACTTTGAAAACTTAAGCTGTTGAAGTTCACTTTCTGCTAAAGAACTTATTTCTTGGGGATTCAAGGAGATCGTAGTTAAATTATTAGACTTCTCTATACAATAAAACATCCGAAAAAAAAATCAATGACATAGAATAGCTGGAATCATGCTAGTCTTATACAGTTTATTACATTCAAGTATATGGTACCCGGTTTTTAAGCACAATACACGCTGAGTCAAAAATAAACACTACCAGTCCATTTACAAGACAATTGTTTATAATAAAATTCTATTCAATCGGTAGACTCATAACGACTGAAAACAATGTTTTTGTTTGAGTTTGGGTTTGACCAATTCGTTAAAAAAAAAAAATCTTCTGTGTCTGAGTCAATCTCGGTCAAGATCTTTACTTAATTTATAAGCGCAGACAATATTAATATTATGAGTTGTTATGGTTAAGGAAAATTCATTCTGTTTTGATTAGGGGTGGTTGGGTTTTAATTTCCCTAGACAAGTATAAAGAAAGAATTTTAAAAAGACTCATTGTATTGAATATTATCGATAATAACGAGTAGAAGCAGGGGTTTCTGCAGCTCCGCAGCACATGTACACAGGCCGCTACTGCTAGTGTCACAAAATAATGTATTCCAAAGATTTTTAAAAAAATGAGCATACCACGATGAAAAAAAAAAGCCCTGTCGTATTGTGCTGTTCTACGACACGTGATCCGTAGTCAACTTCTGCCTGTCTCTATGTTTACTTTTTCCTTTAATAGGAACGTCTGTTCTAATAAAAATTATGGAGCTCTGTCTGTGCACCAGACAATGGCCAATGCTTCGTGAGCAACAGTGCTCTCTCTAACCAGCGTGCAGCTTTTTGCCTCGGATATATGCGCATGAGCACAACAGCCAAATACCGCATTACTGGAACTATGAACAACACCATACAAAGATTTTTGTCATTTTTCATGAATGAGGGGATGGCGATTGACATTAAGCTTAAGGATTATATAATGTACAAGTATTATAATTATTTTCTTTTTTAAAAAAATATGATTCCATTGCGACACAGAAATTTCTATATTTCAAAACTGAAACTAAATTTATAAATTTAATCATAAAAATTAAACTTAAAATCAATAGTTTCGTTCCATTGTCAAGCGATGTTAGGAATAAATTTCTAAGAAATTTACTTAATTTATAAGCGCAGACAATATTAATATTATGAGTTGTTATGGTTAAGGAAAATTCAGTCTGTTTCGATTAGGGGTGGTTGGGTTTTAATTTCCCTAGACAAGTATAAAGAAAGAATTTTAAAAAGACTCATTATATTGAATATTATCAATAATAACGAGTAGAAGCAGGGGCTTCTGCAGCTCCGCAGCACATGTACACGGGCCGCTACTGCTAGTGCCACAAAATAATGTATTCCAAAGATTTTTAAAAATGAGCATACCACGATGAAAAAAAAGCCCTGTCGTATTGTGTTGTTTTACATCACGGGACCCGGAGTCAACTTCTACCTGTCTCTATGTTTACTATATACTTTATTTTTCTTCTAATTAATATATGCAAATAGGTGCAATTCTGTTTACCGATACACTACACCTCCCTGAACCGAAATGGTTTAATGCTTTTGGTTGTTCTCGAAATTCTTCTATAACCTTTTTTCTCCTCTTTGAGGTTTATGTCCTGTTCTTTTTAATAGCGATCTTGGTTTTATTTCATCTTCTTCTGTGTCTGAGTCAATCTCAGTCAAGATGTTCTTCAAACACAATGTCTCCCTCTTCAATTCTGGGTCTTAATTGGTCAAGAATGGGACATTAGGCATTTTTCTTTCTTTGATATGATCACTGTCCCCTTTGCATGATGAAATTAACTCTCTCGGGATTGCTACTTTGTCTTTCTTGCACAACATCTTTTCATTTATCGAGTAAGACATTGTTAATAAAGATCTTATTTGTCTTCCCATTAACGCAGATGAGATTTTCAATCTGTCTGCATGTGGAATCGTCTGAGCAGTAACCTTGGAAAGTAACCGTCTGTAGTATCTCTTCCTGGGGAAAATGATTTTAATCCCATTTAATAAAATAAAATAAAAACAGATACAAAATCATATACACCAAGGGAAAATATTTTTGTTTTTCAAAGACTTATAGAAACGGGAATGAAATTTGTAATGCTAAACGCATCGGGAGATTAATATATATATGTAAATATATATATTAAAGACCCGAAAAAGACTATTAAGAGACATCACAAGCAGATGAGGAAAAGGTAATCGTAGGATATAAATAACCAGAAGGAAGAACCGATGAAGGTTATTGATGACTTATTCGACGTACCGATGCCCTTAGGTAAAGAAAATTTACACGGACTATAGAGATAAACCCGAAAAGGTAAAAGTACGACTTCCAGAGGAAGTAGTCAATTCAAAAAATGGGGATGTTGTGGAGTAGCTGAATACTTCCACAAGATGGACTGGTCTAAGTCTATTTAAACAGCCTTCTCTCTGAGGAAGGGGATTTAATGATTATAGTTAACTCTGCTTGTCGACTCACTGCCTCTGGACGGAGAGGAACCCAGACGAAGCTATGCCGAAAGGAAGAGTCTGGCCTGGAAATATAGACAGCTACCCGACTCCGTGTATACGGGGGCTACGGGCAATTTTTGCCCGAGCCTACGGGCTCGGAACGCTTCACGTAAAAATGGCCTTGTGCCACATCCTGCCTTGTTGGAAGGTCTCGGGTGAATACCGAGGAGTTATCGATTACCTGTTTATTATATTAGTCCGTATTACTAATCGTATGCCATATTATTCTCCTGAATAATCTACTTCATACATTCTATATGTGTATCAACTTTTCCTATTTACGACACAAAACATATACCACCGTATTCCATTGTTAATTTATACCTTATCTCTTTACAAGGACTTTTAGCTTTGGAAAAATGATTCCACCTGTTTCTTATTATTGGATCCTGTAGAGTTTCCGATACCAATCTTTGTAGAGATATGTTAATTTTAACCCAATGTAATATTTCTTCATCCAGGATTTCCTTGTTTTCTTACTGATCCTTATTAAATTGTAACCTTGAGACTGCACCGATATTGTGGTATTGTAGTGTCCAAATTATAATCCATTAATTCTATGGTCTATCTTAGAATCTTGGAAAAAATAAATTTTGGTCGCTCCTCTCGAGGCTTAAAATAAACTCTAGAGGTTTATTTTCCAACTTTAATAGGAACTTCTGTTCTAATAAAAATTATGGAGCTCTGTCTGTGCACCAGACAATGGCCAATGCTTCTTTTCCAATATTTGAATAATTTTTATTTCTTCTTGAACAGAAAATTATTGGATGGCATCCGTGCGATAAAATTGCTATCACAGTTCGCTCACTCGCATCCGTAGTTAAGGTAAACTGGGATCAAAGATTTTTACAAAAAGGTTTTCTGTGAATATCTCTTAACTCCTTGAACGCTAAGCTTTACATTTGAGTCCATTTGAACAGACTATTCTTTTTTCCGCAGTTCAGCAAATGGTTCTATAAAGTCGCTGTATTTAGGTAGGTGTCTTATAAAAACTAACCAATCCTAAAAAGGATTCTAATTTTTTTTTATTATAGATACCTTTAAAATTTTCTTAATTAACTTTGGATCTAGTGCAATGCTATCACATGTTCTGTTTTTGTCTTAATTCCTCTTTAATCATATTACTGATTAAGTCAATTAACACGTTTTCCATTGCTTTCTGGAAAATGACACATGCCGTTTTCACTTCAAAAGGCATTCTTGTCCATCTTAATAATCCTATGGGGATGTTTATTGTGGTAATTTCCTTGAATTTATCATCAATCTGAATTTGATTGTAGGCCGATTTTAAATCAATTTTTGCAAACCATTTCATGCCCGATAATTTGTGGATAGTGATTTCGATATTAGGAACAGGAAAAGAATCTGATAATATTTTATGATTTACCCTTATTTTAAACTCGCCTCATATTTTAAAATCCCCGTCTGCTTTTCACAAAACTACAGTGGGGGGAGGCCTATTTATTGCTACCTGGAGGAACATACTCCAAAATTCCCTACTCTACCATTTTCTTTAACCTAGCAACTACCAAAGTGTTATATAGGAATAAAGTGTCGCTGCCGACACTTGAGTTTGAACATAGATCGCCGGTAAGCAAAAAACAGGAGATACCATTATTGAATTAAGTAGACCACGTGACCATAGAGGAAACGCATATATGGGAGGTAGCGTGTCTAATTGGTCCTCATTTCTAGTCTATTCTCTATTACTATACGGATCGCTATCTCTGTTCTATTCTCTATTACTATATGGACCACTATTCTCTACTCTATTCACGATACTATTTCTCTTTTCGGATCACTATACGGATTACTATTCAAACGAGTATTACCGAGTAAGTACTATTAGTATGAGTAATATTCGAAGTCGTCTGACACCAGTATTGTTCATCGGCGTTACTATAGTTGTATCTGCGATTGCAAAGTCTCTACTACAACGATCATTACGAAAGTGACAACGATTGTTTCGTTGACATCACAAAACAAAAGTAGAGGGTGAATAAGTAATTTACGAGATTCAAAATAAGAGGGGGGGTACTATTTTCATTTAATTTTATGATAGCTTAAAACCTCTTTAACACTCCCTTTTTTTTTTTTTGATTTTACTCCACTGATTAATTTCAATATATTCCCTTATACCTAGTAGTTATTATAAATTGATTTATTTAAAATATGTTTTTTTTCGCTACACAGTTCTAACCATGTTTCAAAAATGGAAGCTATTGCTTGAGGATGAAATGGAACTAATGTCTTTAACTTAATTACAAAATTAAGTTCGTAGCTTTTAGCGTCCATTTTTGAAACATGGTTAGAACTGTGTAGCGAAAAAAAACATATTTTAAATAAATCAATTTATAATATTAATGCTCTGTAAATTTACATTGAGCACTATTTTGTAAAAATAAAAATATCTATAAGAACACCGGATTATATATCTTACTGTTCTTTCTTTTTATTTATATATACATACCTAGTAGTTATTGATCTTTTTAACATTCCACTGCCGTAATGAGAATAATTTCAAATCGGTCACTGGTTTCAAAAGTTTCATTGAAGTATCCCAAAGTTTTTATAAAGGATCCATCAAATTGTCTCAATTTCAGATGATTTTTTCTTAATTTCGGTTTATCTATTTGTTCCCAGAAATGTTTTGGGATCTGAGTGACTTCACTCCCAGTATCCATTTACATAGGAAAAGTCATGCTATTAAATTTAATCTTTTCAAAAGAATTCTTTTCCTTAGATCTTTGTATTGAAAAAAAAAAAAATCAATTCTCTCTTTTTACACTTTATCTATAATATTTTCTTTTTAATTTTGTATACAGATTGAAAGTGATTTTTTTCGGGGCATTTTTTCCTGTCAATTTCATGCTCATGTTTACAGTATTTTTTTTTATTTCTTGCATTCCTTTTTCTGTAAATTTCAACATTTGTCCTCAGTAGAATTATATTTTTTAGCAATTCCATCTGTTATATAATTTCCACACATACAGTTAGAGACAAATTATTTAATTGTAATTGTTCCAATATCTTATATTTATGAAATGTATCAACCATACCTTCAATTACCTGTAATTGAATCAATTCATCCTCAATAGTTATTTCTTGAGTGCCAAGTTTCTCAAATTCGCAGAATCTGCTAGCTTCTCTTAATTTGTGAAGATATCGCATAATTCACTCATCTTCTTTCTGTTTAATGGACAGAAATATTTTTTCGCTATGGCAATTTTTTTAGGTCATAAACTTCTTTTTATAATTTCTGAAATTTCGAAGAAAGTCAAATTCTCCAATTGTTTGGGGTATGCGATATAACAGAAATTTTCATCTATTGACACGTGGTCTACTTAATTCAATAATGGGATCGCCCGTGTTTTGCTCACCGACGATCTATGTTCAGCTACAAAGAAGTCAGGTATATTATTTTCTGCCTTACTTGCCTGTCTGTCTTCCAATTTTTTAGCCCTAGCCTGGGCGCAAAACATCGAATCCAAGTCTAAAGAAATTCTGGTTCATCCCTATCGGCGACGCCATATTGTTTTGTTGTGTTGTGTTGTTCTACGACACGTGATCTGTAGTCAACTTCCGCCCGTCTTTCTCTTTATTTTACGCTTTATTTCTGGGCACCTCGAGGCGGTGTAATGGTTTGCAAGCTTGTCTCGCTACAACAATTACGATTGACTAGTGAGTTCGATCCTCACTGGGTGCCCACTAATTTGTGCTACATCTAAGCTACGCTTGGAAAATCACTAAACGCTTTATTTTTCTTCTACTTAACATATGCAAATAGGTACAATCATATTTACCAATCCAATACAGCTCCAAACTTGATAAAAACAAATTTTGATCGTCAAAATGTTTATGCTATTATTAAGAGGAAATACCAAAGTATATTTGATTATTTTATTAAATATTTTAATCATTCGAAATTCTGCTTAAATCTTGCTTTTCTTGCATCAATGGGCCAAAGATTAGTATGGGTTTTTTTAGCGTAATTTTGACGTTGAAAATATATTGTTTTGGAAGCTCTTCCAAAAATCAAATAATTATGGGATTTTAATGTCATTTTCGGGACTTATGCACAAATGAATTAAATTATTTGTGAATTTTTTAAAAATAAAATCTTGGAAAAGATATCTGTTACCCTCACTTATTTAATTTTATGAAATTTTGAGAAATTATTATTTCAGTCAGTTCATATTTAAAATCAATTTGTTTTTGTAAAATGGAAACTCCTTGAAAATTTAAATCAAAAAAAAAATGTAATAAAATCAATTTTTAATTAGTTTTTTGTAAAATGAAAATTTCTACAAAAATAGTTTCCTTTTTTTTTATATTTTAATTAGAAAAATTTATTAAGTTTTAAATCTTCTAAAATTCTGTATTAATTTCAGCCTTTTAGATGGTATTATCATTACGTGTAAACTATATATACTAATCATAAATGTAAAAGGTTAATACAAATCATCAAACATCAATATTTGTAAATCAATTTATTTTTTGTATGTGTATAAACGTACCAATTTTTGTACAGTGAGTATACGCAACAATATACGCAAATAAGAGCGATAACTATAGTGAATTTAAATCCAACATTTCTAATATTCAATAAGATCTTAGATTACAGAGAATATTTTCCTAAATTTTTAAGATTACTGAGTACCTGAAAATTATATAAAAAGGCGCTCACGTCATTTTCTTAACAAATGTTTTACAGGAAAAGTAGATCTGTCATTAGGCTGTCAACACCTCAAATCAGCTACTGTCGGATTAAAATACATCTACTGTCGAGTTAGAAAATACATTTCTGCGATATTTTAAACTTAAAGTAAGTAATATTTGTTTCAAATCAGATTGTAAAGTTTCAGAAAAGTATATTTTATTTTTGGGACATTTTTAATATAGAGAATCACATTGAGATAAAAAACGACCAAAAAATGGCTGCTAATCTCTTATTTTAGCAAAAAAAAAAAAACTTCTTTCAGTCAATGTAAATTACTTATTGAAATACAGCAAAGTGTTTTGCTTATTGGAAATATTAAATTTAATCTATAAGCTTGAAATTAAAACTAAAATAAAAGCTTCAAGAAAGTTTTTCATTTAAAAAAAAATTAATTTAAACCTTAGGTATCGCGGATTTGTGGAGGTCCCTAATTTTATATATTATTTAAATAAACATGCTTTCTACAGCCAAGATGTCTGTGATGAAAGTGTAATATCTTCTCCAGCAGCCCGCACCAGCACCAGATCCAGCCTGTACTCATAAGCACCAGCTTCAGCTAACACTCACCACCACCAGCATCAGCAGCTCCAGCCGGCCCTCATCAGTAGCAGCAGCTCCAGCCAGTCCTCACCAGCTGCAGCAACGGTAACACTACGCGGTAAACTGTCATTTTCAGGACAACACGTCGTGAATATGGCAATAAAAATGAGGACAACAGTCCGAACGATGTAAATAATTGAATATTACTTTCCAGTTCTCAATGTGTGAGTTAATGCTTGAATTTAATACTACGCCCCAACCCCCTGTCAGCGTTTAATGGAAATGAGTGTTATAAACTTGGCTAGATAGATTTTCTTTCTTTAGTCACCAGGTTCACAAGATAATTGGACGAAGTAGAAGACACATTTAAACTGGTGCAACAATTTAGATATCTACCAGGTTCAGAAGAAAAGCGAAAGATGCCTTCAAAAGTCGAGTTGGACAGAAAAAATATCGTTAGAAATGAAATGTAGTATCAGTCAGTCAATTAAGTATGATACACGCCCGGGCAGTCATGTCTCTTTCTGATTCACGACTGACTAGGTAAAATATTTTCCGAGTAGGGTGCCTTTTCTTTCTGTGGTAGACTGTTGCCAACCAAGGCTATAGGACCCAGTCTATCCTTCTATTCATTCAATAGTTGGGGAGAGAAGTGACGGGTCTATACCTTTCTGTTGTAACCTAGAAAAGGTTACTGAATAAGTAATAACCAAAACGGAGGTTGGAAATGAAATGGTAATCTTTAGAGCATCAACAAAATACAATACTCGCCAGCGGCGTGAAGTAGGTAAACCACTGCTAGTGGTAGACTACTTAGTGAGCTTATTCCCATACTTACAATAGTGTCCAACGTATTTATGAGACTGGGACATATCCATTAGTGCTCATAGGTACAGTATATAACACTTTCCCAAGGCCATTTTTGTGTAGTATATAATATCAGTCCTCCTATATTGTAGTGAATGCTGGGCAATCTCATCACAGATGAAGAAGAGACTTGAAGCAACAGAAAGATGACGGGAATACCATGGAACAAATATGTGAGCAAGGACGAAGTTCTAGAGACAACTCAACAAAAAGAACACATGCTTAACACCAGGAAGAGACAGTTAAGATTTCTAGGACACAATGAGGAAAGAGGTCTTCGAAAATTTGATACTCACAGGAAAGATTGAAGGTAAGAGGGACAGAGGGAAGGAACATGCAACCTAACTGGCGAGCTTGAGTGAATGGATGGCAGGGCAGGAATTGGGAGAGATAGCAAAAAGACAAAAGTTATTAAGACCTACAAAAGACAGGAAGTTGTGGAGAGCCCTGATCACTAACGTCCTGAAGGAACATCGCTATTTGTGTGTAGCATATAATATCAGTCCTCCTATATTGTAATGAATGCTGGACAATGCTGGAGACTTGAAGCAACAGAAAGATGCCGAGAATACTATGGACCGAACATGTGAGCAACGACGAAGTTCTAGAGACAATGGCAAATGCTTAATACCAGGAAGAAAAAATGTCTAGGACATACAGTGGGGAAAGAGGGCTTGGAAAAAATTTGATACTACAGGAAAGATTGAAGGTAAAGAGGGACAGAGAAAAGGAACACACAACTTATCTGGCGAGTTTGACTGAATAGATTGGGAGAGATCGCAAAAGAAAAAGTTATCATTATCAGCGTCTCCAGTAATAACAGGGAAACGCTGCATTACACTTCGGTTTCTTCATTCATAGAACTGCTTGCATTGCAAAGCAATGCTTATAAAATCTGTATTATGCATAGAGAATTCCTAAGCAATTTAGATATCTAGGAAGCGTATTAACAGAGGGCGGAAACTGCGACACAGAAAAAAGGCTTTGGGAATGCGAAAGATGCAAAAGTCAGTAAAGTATTAAGAAACAGAAAAATATCGTTAGAAACAAAGAAAAGAGTACTGAACTATTCAGCAGTATCAGTCCTCCTATATGGCAGTGGATACTGTACATTCTCCTCACAGACACAGAAAAAAACTTAAAACAAAATAAATTTGGTTCTACAGAAGGATGCTGAGAATATCATGGTCTAACCATGTGAGCAACGACGAATAGCAGCAAAAAGAACACATGGTTAACATCAAGAAGAGAGTTGAAATTTATGGAGCATATAATGAGGAAAGTTGTCTTGGAAAATTTGGGACTCACAGTTCAGATTGAAGATAAGAGTGCTTACTTATATGCACATCTGTGTTTGTAAATGCACAGGTCATAGGCTAGGCTTTCATTTCCTCCTGGTCGTAATCCGGCTAATGTCTGAAATGTTTCCATTTTGTGGTCCTCGCTAAACATGTAAGATTTTGTAGATCTATACAGTTCCTCTATTAGATGTATTCAATGTATTCGGGGCTTGGAAGGCAATTTCTAATGGATGAGAAGTGAAAGTCTCTATTGATGTGGTCATATGCTTCTGTGAGGTTAGCAAAGCAGGTATACAGTTTCCTATAATTAGGAAATTAACGTCCATCCTACCTGGCGAGCTTGAGCGAATGGAAGGCGGAGCAGGATTTGGGGGAGATTGCAAAAAGATAAAAGTTATCAAGCGTTATAAAGGACAGGAAATTGTGGAGAGCCATGATCGGTTAATGGACACGGCACATTGAAGATGAAGACGAAATTTGTCGATTAGTGTATAGGGTTTTCCTTTGCATCCGCTTCCATTATATTTGGATTTTGTATCTTTCTCATTTCCTTGGGGTGCAACGAAATTTTAAATTTAAGTAAAAAAAAAAAACTTTATAAATTCGTTTCGATCTTTCTATGTTGTCTAATATGATATTTTTAAAATCATTTTATCCCAAGCAAGACACTGAAGCCACTAAGACGCAAGGGGTTACTGAGAGATAATATGTGAAAAGGAAAAAAAAAACTTTTAAGGAAAGATAGCAATAAAAGAATAGGGATTAAGTAGACAGAAGATGGCGATTGACATTGTATTTAAATTTTAAATAAATTTTAAATATAATTTAGCTGACATTCATGTAGTTTTATTTTCCGATCGTACTAAACCCAATAGAAGTAGAGAAAGCTAGTGCATCCTCCACCGAGCAACCTACCCCCACCCAGCTTCTCGTAGTGAGCCTTTCAGTTCTCACACATGAGTGAGCATGTCTTGCTACCTGAGCTTCCATGTTGTTTTTTTATTTAAAGTTATCATGAGAAATTGCTATATAAGTTTATTTATGCTTTATCTTAGTAAATAAAATTAAATTTATTAACACATGCATTTCTACATTGGATATTTGATTTGATTTGTTTGTTTAACGGTATATCAACACCTTTATGGGTCATTTAATATCAAAATTTCATTTTCTTGGCAGCTTTGAATATTATATGATATACGTTATTCTGCTTTCACCGTTAAATACATAGTAGATGATAGTCAAGTTTTGTACATATAAATGTGTGTGGACATAATTACTAGAGGCGGTGATATGTGTATTTTATATTGACATGTTGTAGTTTCGTTGAAGTTATATTTTGGAATGCAGTTTGATTTCTTTAAGAAATTGTAGAATATTATATGGATAAATGTCATGAAAGAATTCTTCCATATTGGTTGTTTGATTGGTTGATTTTGCTTAGCAGGATATCAACTTCTAGGGGGTATTTAAATCTGAAATCTAAATATTTTTAACACTATTTTATGGCTTCAAATATGTAGATTTTGAACGCAGTTGCGTGCCTTCAAATACAGATAAAATGTATTGTTGGTAATTTTGCTATAAATATCTATTGCTAGTATTTTTACTATAAAAATGTATTTTTATACTTTCATAAGGTTTTGTAATTGTTTTGAGGGTTCACTATTTGCCTGTAGTTGGGACCCTAACAGGTGCTACCACAACGGGTTAGGGTGGGAGCAACAGCAATTAAGAAGTGGTTCCTCAAAACCTTCAATCTCCCGATCAGAAACCGTACTGCTGAATCTATTTTATCGTCATACCCAGGAATATTGGATATTTGAATTCGTAAATAAGGCCATTGATATTTTTGTTAGAATTACCATCAGAAATTGCTATATAAGACGAATGATTTCTTTCCGGAAATAAAACTAAATTTATGGCTCCGAGCGAGTGAAACCTGTGAATCTTGGCAGAAATCATCCTTATTTGAACATTGTAGCCTAGCGCTACAGAATCACAAACAAAGAATTGTAAGAGAAATCACATCACTTGATGACTTTCAACAGTAGTAACAACTAAAATGGATAGTAATGAAGAAGAAATAAAGACCTAATCAAGATGTTGTCATTACTTCAAACAAAAAGTTAGGAAGGAAACCTCCATCAATACTGGAAAGAGCAATAACAGCTACTGGACTTGAAAAACCTATTTTCCTGAAAAATTGATTTTAAAAGAATGTTTTTATAAATTTCAACCGACAGTAGTACTGGCTGCTCGGCCAATGAATGCCAAATGTTTCCTTATAGGGAAACGGTTAATATTTCAGTTACCATTACTATTATTAAACTATGAAAAATGACGCTTATATGTGTCTTCTGCACATAGAGTAATAGTGTTTGTTTTTGTTTTTCCTATAGCTGGGACCCTGACAATTGCTACCACACCTGGACAGGGTGAACAAAGAAATAACAGCAATTAAGAGATAGTTCCACAAGACTCAAAATCTTCAATCTATTAACGTCTTTAGTTTTTAGAAAAATTTATGACATGACATTATGTATCGAATATATAGCAAGGGAGAGAAAATAATGCGCGTCTTCGCAACTGGTTTTGTTTTGTTCTTCATAGAGTCATCTTATACATTTTGCTAAAAACTAAAGACATGATTTTTTAGTTGCCATTAGAAATTCTTAAATTCTTTATGTTTTAAATCTATATTAATAAAGCGCAGTGTACGTGTGTGCGTCTGTCCGTTTTTCGATCTCGGCGAATCATAAACAACCTGAAGTAACAGGTAGTAAATACTGTAGTTGCACTCGATTCAAAATTAAATAAATAACTCCTTTGAAGTTAAATTTAAATATCGAACGAAGGGTCTAAAAAACATTTTTATTAAAGGTTTAATTTAACTTTTTGTTGCAATTGCCATTGATATCGTCTAATTAAACCGTAATTAAAACAAGCGGGGCACAGTACATTGCTAAAAGTTTTTTTCTTCTTCTTTTCAAGCACATGTACTGTGATGTATTCGAAATATTGCATAGTTCGAGTTCTCTAATGTTTTTTAAGAGTGATTTATGTGAAGGGATCATAAAGAACGGTGGAAAATAAAATAAAAATTGCGCGCAAAATAAACGTAAACAAACTACGGCGATCGGTTGTGTATACGAAGAAAGATTATGCCGAATTACGGTGTCAAATAAAGATCGAATAATTTTATTATATATATATATATATCATCAGACTTTACTTCCAAAGGATGAAATGAAAAATGAAAAGAAATTTACACATTGATGTGTAAATTTCTTTTCATTTTTCATTTCATCCTTTGGAAGTAAAGTCTGATGATCCAGAGCCCTTTAAAAGGTCTGTGGTGAAATAATTTATTACATGGAACCTTAAAGTGGTCTGTTTTTTATTCAAATATATATATATATATATATATATATATATATATATATATATATATATATATAATCAATAGAACTTTTAAGGACTCAGGACGCTGAAGGTAAAAGGATTAAGGCCCAAAAGCCCTCTGCATGAGTTAGCTTGTATACCTGAAGAGCGGCTTCTTGGTTAGTTGGTAAATGAAATGAAATTTATTATCACAAGACGCATACACGCGTCATGCGGCAGTAAACGTGTTAACAAAAGTGATGTCCAGAAACTGGATCTCTGACATCGTTGCATACAAATCTATAAATTTCATCCGGATGTGAAAGTTGAGAAGTAATGAAGACTGGAGTTATTAGGCTATTTTCATGCATAACTGATACAGGAATTTTAGAAGGCCGGCGTTATCTTTAGTTAAACGAACGTTTTTAATCCACAGTGTATGTTTTTAAGAAATATGGTACCCAGTGCTGGGAGAGAGGAATTAGGCCAAGACTCTCTCTCTTGGATTTTTTTTTTTTTTTTTTTTTTTACAATTTAAAAACTGCAAAGGCATGTGTTTAATAAAGAAGAAGAAAAAAGAAGTAACACATCCTGTTTCTCACGATGTTAGTTTTACTATTTGAGAGCAATTTGGGAAAGAAGAAAAAATCAACGTTATCCATATTGAGAAACATTTCATATATTCTGTCTTCTTATGACAATTGATATTATGTTACATAGAAATAATTGAGTTAAAGATTAAATGGAAATCAAATATGGATCGGAATCCGACAGGGTGATAAGATAAAGAACAAATAGGAAGCATATATTAATCTAACATTTTTATTAAAGCTTTGTCAGAAATTGAGAGAAAACAGACAAAACGACAGAAAATCTGAGAACTGACTCAAACAAAATTGAAAATACCAGAATTTCTACCTTTTTCTCTATTTTCTCTCAATCTCCGACAAAGCTTTAATAAAAATGAAACATGTTAGATTAATAGACGTTTTCTATTTTATTCTTTATCTTATCATAGAAATAATTATTTACTTTAAAACAACAATATCTTACTGTATTATTTGGAGTCGATTCTCAATACTTGGTCATTGCTTTCAGTATTTTAATCTTTGAAATGTTTACCCCAATTTTCGAAGCTTTTCTTTTAATCATTTCACCTTAAGCAAAACAATAAAGCTACTAAGACGCAAGAAATTAATGAGGGTGAGAGAATATGAGAAAAAAACTTTATTAATGATAGAGTTTAATAAAAGAACAGGAATTAAGGCAGAAGATAACGATTGACATTTAATTTAAACGTTTGAAGATCAAAGTTGAGAGAAAAGCAAGAAAATGAAAAGCACAATATATACAGTTATATGTAGCCATTTTAATTGTGAAATGATAAGATTTTGCCGCCAATCTCGTACTGCGTTTAAATTCATAAAGTCTAGGTTACATGGATTAAATTTTATCAGAACAATTACCGTGGAAATATTTATAGAAGAAGCAGGGAGGAGCTACGTTACAGCGGTGAGAAAGTGACTGAAACCGAGATGCCAGGTCAGGACCAATAACATTGCAGATTCTTTGTATTTTATCAAGAAAATGGTATAACGTTTATTTTACGCCACGTCGGTTTTACGAAATGCTTACATTATTCCATGTATTTTTCTGAAATGGCGTGAAGCGAAAAAGCAGTGACCATTAATCTATATAAGAAAATAAATTGAGCGTTCCCTGACTGACATTTTCTATGTCTGCCTGCCTTGATATCAAATATTATGGTTCGTTGTCTCCTGTAGTTTAAGTAGAAGTTTTGATATCCACATTTTTCTATCAAACAGTTCTTACAACTACAAACTTATTCTTTTATGTGCTTTGTCCTTTCAGGACGTAGGCGATCATGGCTCTCCATTTCTTCCTGTTATTTGTAACTCTCAATATGTTTAGTCTTTTTGTTATTTCTCCCAGACCCTGTTCTGCCATCCACTTGCTTAAGCCCGCTAAGTATGTGACGCCTTGCTTTCCCTTGTCCTTCTTTCCCTCTATCCGCTACGAGAATATTAGATTTTCCAAGACTTCATTTCTCATAACGTGTCCAAGAAATTTCAGCTAACTCTTTCCGATGTTAAGCATAAGTTTTTTTTCTTGTTTGCGTCCTCTGCAAAACCTCATCGTTGCTCACATGTTCTGTTCATTATCATCCATCTGGTGAACCATACCTCTGTTGCCTCAAATCTCTTCTTCATCTTTGAGAGGAACGTCCAACATTCGCTGCCGTAAAGGAGGACAGATATCACGTAACAGTTCAGTACTTTTTTCTTTGTTACTAATGAAACCCTCCCTGTCTCGTAATACTCTGTCTAGATTTTGGAATACGTCTTTGGCCATCCCAATACGTGTTCGGATCTCAGTGTCGCACTTACCGTTCTCTTTCAAAACATTTCCCAGATATTTAAATTTTTGCACCTGCTTGATTTTAGTGTGCCCAACCTGTAAATCGTATTTTGGGCTCACCTTTTTGCTGATGACTATACATTCTGTCTTCTTTTAGTTTATACTTAGTCCCTTCTTCTCGCTCTCCTTCGCTACATTCTTTACGAGGTTTTGTAGTTTCCTTTCCGTGTTTGCTCCCAGCACAGTATCATCTGCGTAAAAATATGTTGTTAAGATTGTGGCCGCCAATGATGAATCTGGTAGGTTTTACAGTTCTCTCAGAATTGCTTCGTTGTATAGGTTGAATAAGTCCGGTGAGAAGACACATCCTTGCCTTACGCCTCTTTCTATTTCTGTATAACTGCTGAACTCATTTTTTATCTTTATGCAGGGGATTTGCTGCCAGTAGAGATTTTTGATTATTCTAATGTCTTTCCCGAATATGTCAAGGGTGCTGAGCAGCTCCAACAGATCTTTGTCAGGTCCTTTATCGAATACCTTTGTGAAGTCTATAAACACAGTTGCACGTTCTTCTGAATGTGTGTTACTCTTTCTGATAACATTCTGAGCATGAATATCGCGTCCCTTGCTCTGGTGTCTTTAACAAACCCGCACTGTTCTTTTACTGTCTCTGTCCTGATTCTGCTGCGCACTCTATTCATCAAAATACGGATGATAAGATTTGTTATGTGGCTCATTAGGCCGATTGTTCAGTGGAGCTTGCATTCGTTTGCGTCTGGTTTCTTAGGCAATGTTACGAAAATAGATCTGCTTAGATCTTCCGTTATATCCCCACTGTTGTAAATTTCATTTATTATTTCCGTAATCTTGTCTATGCTAAAATCGTCTAAGGTTATCAACATCTCTTTTACAATTCAGTCTGGCCCTGTCGCCTTGTTTCTGTTCAATTTGGCCAATGCCGCTTCTACTTCTATTTTTAGAATTTCAGGTTCGTCGGTAGTTCTATGTATTTCCGGTTGTTCTCTTTCATCGTGGAAGAATTGTCCAATATATTCGTTCCAGCGCTGAAGGAGTCTTCCTTCTCTAATATGAACGTTCCATCCTTGGATTTTATGCACCCTATTGACGAGTATGTCTGCTGTCATATTAATACCCTTATTTGTTTATGCATATCTCCTTTATCTGTGGTACTCAATCTCTCTATTTCTGCACATTTTTTGTTTAGCCACTCTTCTTTAGCCTGTCTGCATTTGGTCCTTATTTTGTTGTGTAGTTTTCTGTATTCCATTCCGTATCTTGGCAGTGTTTCCTGTCTCCTTTGCATCATGTCAAGAATCCCATCCTTGTCTAAATTTAAAACATCCTTTCACTGCAGTCATTGTAGCATGGTCAGTGGTAGTGAAAATGATGTTTTGGGAGCAATCGGAACGCACCAAATTTTTTAAAAATACAAATTAATGGTAACCGTCTCTTCGTTTTATACCACATTCGCTTTTACGAAAGACCGACATTTTTCGACGATGTATAATAGACGATGGCTTGAGATGAAGGGGTGTTGCGGACTGGATGATTGTGTTTAAATTGATCAGAAGGAATTTCGAGGCCGTGTTCTACAACATTCGTCCACAACAATTATTTAGAACAAATACTTGGAACAAATCATGCAAATAAAGTTGAAAACAAGACAAAAGTTGAATGCATAACAATAACATCAATTTATATACAATTTAATATACTGTGGGTTTAAGATTTGATGGATAAATGAGGATTAGTGTATTTGATTGTGTATTGTGTTATTGTGAATGTTTGGGTGCGTTTGCAGGTATTGATTAGATTTGTTCACAGAATTAAACTGTGTGTTTGATCACGTACAAAAATGTTCGGTGTTGAGGTTGAATCGTTAGTGTATGTACGTAAGTGTGTTTATACAAATATTCAAAGTTGTTCAGAGTAGCGTACCTTTATCTGCTTGAGAAAAATAAATTGTTAGTTTCTGATACTTGTTATGTAGTGAGAAATATCACTTTGTAAGTATAGCAAGTGAAGTTTGAGAAATTGTCTAGAGAGAGAGAGAGAGAGATAGAGTGTGTTTGTGGATTGTTAAGTCAGAGAATATTTTTTTGCGCGGCAAAGTCTGAGTTTTAACTGGCGTGGAGTTGATGGGCTTCTCTCTAGGTGAAGAGGTCTGACTGGTGAATTGGACTGAAATTCGTCCTTTTATTTAGTTTGGGAAACCAAAGTAGGCTCCCAGTGGCCTGGCGGGAAAACAGATTTTTGACTATGGATACACATTCTAGGGTCGTCTCGACCAATAACAAGCCGAGTTTCACAAAGTGTGATGTTGATTGGTCAAAGCTAATTCTTATAGATGAGTCTATTTTTAACGGGGGTGAGTAGACAAACATTGACGATTCTATAAAGGAATTTAAATCTCTTGCAAGCTTGCCAAAAATCTATGTACCATATTTAGAATCATATTTCTTCTGCAGTCATTGCAGCACGGTCGATTATAGCGAAAACGTAAAGAATATTTTTGGAGAATTTGAGAACGCTCAAAAAGTTTTTCTATAATGGTAATCATTTCTTTTCTTTACGCTATTTCAGTTTACATACAAACTACCATATTAATAAATAAGGAAAGATTCTAGCATTGAAGCAATGTTTGAGAATAAATAAGAATTGATATACTAAACTACCATACTCCGTTTCATTTCTGCCCCCGCTATACAACAAGTAATGAAATTTCGTTATTATAATTGTTTCAAGTTTGTATTCTTATTTATTTCTCACAAGTTCTGTGTCACTAAATACAGTGAGTCCCCCGTATTCGCGGAGGTTAGGTACCAGAACCGGTTGTGAATACTACAGAATCCGCGAATACTTGTACCCCGCCCCTAAAAGTGCTTATAAATACTTATTTTGATTGTTGGAACCATAAACTTTCATCCTAAACACTTTAAAAACATTTCAGACCCTTTTAAAAACATTTTTGGAAAATAGTATTGGTGGCCATACACTTACCGTAAATTTTCTTTCATACGTACAATAACCGTTTTTAATTACGCATAAATCGATACAACCATTGAAAATACTGTATAAAATATGTGTAACAAGATATAAAATATAAAGTTTCTAAAAACAGAGCTGTGATGATGCCCCCAGACTTAGCATAAGCCACTTTTAAGGCCCCAGCTGCAGCACCTAACAAAGCCCAAGCACGACGCGTGTTTTGCGTTTGTTTTTACAATAAAGATGTACAATTCTGCCAATTTGTACCATGAAAATGGACTGTTATATGTTTGAAGTTGTAGTGATATGTGTTACCATTGTTGTTTATTTCCGACGGGATCATCAAATATGTAGCTGTTGTATTATCATCGTTGTAGTGATTGAGTTACCAATATTTAATTTGGGCTAGGAAAGATGAGATTCAGGACAATGCGTGAAAGCAATGCAATTTATACTTGACGTAAAATAGCACATAGAATAAAATACAAAATTGAACTGAATGATTCCAAAACATAACAATTAATGTTTGATGTACATGCATGCGAACTGAAAAGGTAGGACAGAGTCGTGTCCCTTTGATTAGGTATTAGTTGTACCGGAGGTCATATTAAGAAAGTTTGGAATTGTGACTTGTAAAGTTGGTAAAAGTTCAGGAGTGATTTCAGAGTTCGTGAATGTTGGTAATTGTCTTTAACGTCTGGTCAGCAATGACTAAGACGGGGGTTCCTGAAGGTTACATCTTGGCACTTGGTAGTAAGGAATGAGAAGTGCAAGAGAGATGAATGAAAAGAAAAACTACTCAAAAGAGTTCACACGTATTCGGTTTATATAATGGTCGTGTACCACGTGGGAGGCTCAAACGGAGAACGCGGGAAAACAGATTGGTCGCGTGCAGGCGTTTTGATTGGTCGGAACTGACCAATCAACAAGCTAGATTGGAGGTGATTGACCAATGAATACTTGTTTAATTTGTATGAAAGTAGGATGTTACGTACCAGATAGGAAGAGTGCATTTCCTAAAAAGAGGTAAGGCTGGTTTGTTGTGGAAGATCCCACAAAGTCACTTAAAGTTAAATAACAGGAAAACAATACAAGAATATTTAAAATGTTCTGCCGAAAAAATACTCGAATCGAGGGAGTTTTCAGCGAATAATCTGTATATATGTTCTTTAGAAAAACGCGCGAATATTCGGGGTTTCCGTGAATAACAAGTACATATGTTCTAAAGAAAAATCCGCGAATGTGTGAAGCCGCGAGTGCTGAAACGCGTATAGGCGGGGACTCACTGAACATTTGATCACTTCACCTTTGTTCGACATTCAGTTCTATATTAGCATAGGGATTTTTAGCGTCTTTTTGGTGTTAAAAACACATTGTTTTGGAAATTTTTGCAAAAATCAAATAATTGTCGGATTTTAATGGTATTTTCAGAACTTATGCACAAATGAATGAAATTATTTGTGATTTTTTTATGGAAAAATATTTTTTTTTTTTTGCATCTGTTATTCTCACTTACTTAATTTTATGAAATTTTGATAAATTCAAATTTCAGTCTCTTCGTATCTATATTTATTAAAAGCAGGACATTTTGGAAAATTTAAATCATCATTTTCCGAGGGTTAAAAATGGCGCTGAAATCAGTCTTTTAGCAAAAAAAGAAAAACTACTTCCAGTCAATTTAAATTAGTTTTGAAATGTAGCAAAATATTTTGCTTATTTTGCTTATCAAATTTAATCTATTGGCTTGAAATTAAAAATAAAATAAAAAGCTTCAAGAAAGATTTTTCATTTTTAAAAATTCATTTTAAACTTCTTTTTTCTGTTTTTTTTTTTTTGTTTTTTTTTAGGTACCTATATTTAATAAGAGTTGATTCAATCACACACTACGTACACATGAATTTGTGTGCGAATATTTAATGTATTCGTGGTTATGTCCGAGTTGTAGGTCAGTCAGTGTCTTATGCCATGTGATGTACAGTACACGGATACACATATCCACGCTGAATTTGACAGAATTTGAAAACATTGGAATAATACATTACTCTCACCCTCCTTCAGTCTGGATAACTCCTACCCTCATCAATAAAATCATAAAATTGGAGACATGATAAGAAAGTTAATTTTTTTAAACTATAAAAAAATCAGACAATTATAAGATTTTATTGAACTTTTTATTCGGTAATAAATAAAATCTTTTTAAAACGTTATTTTTAAATTTGTAGAAAATTTCGGTCTGTCATTGAATTTAAATATACATACGTACACGCAGACCTACATAAACACACGATTTGAATGAAACTGAAATTGTCATCTGTACCACAAGGGTTCAGTTCCCTTCTGTCTGGCAACAACCGTTGGGTAACTGTGAAAAAAAGTAAAAGCCGAACTGTGAGGCCCTTTCATGTCATTTTATGACATCTTCTGAATATATTTTATAATCAACGTTGTATTTTAAATGCACAAATATTTTAGATTTGATATTTGGAAATCCTAACAATCAAGGAAGCAACGAATAGCGAACTATTTACAATAAATTGAATTAGCACTTGGGATTGTATTGGTTTGAACTCGTGACTCAGGGTTTAAACTAGTAGGGTCGAACAAAACCTGACTTGCCGTTTGAAAAATTACAAATCAGATGGTTCGGGCCGCATTTTGGCCCAAATTTAATATTGGAATTTTATTATTTTTTAATTGAAGTCTTGGTATATTTTTTTTTTATTATTAATTAATTAATTAATACAGATGACATTTTAATTAATTCATCAATACAGATGACAGTATGATTAGCACTCACCGCTTCGTGTGATTAATATCTCATTTATTCCTTTGAAAATACAAAAAGAATTTAAATAAAAAATATATTTCTTCTCCGGAGGAAAAAAATGATTGTGAACGTTTCCTGTTTTTAAAGTAAAAGATATTTACACGGCTGATCTTCCTTAGTGGAAATCGCCAATGGTTTAAAATGATGAAAACTTTACCTTCAACGAAAGTTTAAAAATTCGAGAAACATTGCACTTAATCATTATTTATGTATGTTGTTATGTATGAGAGATTGTGTGAGTGAACAAGTGACAACGAAACGAAGCAAACAACATTTTAAGAAAAGTTATTTTCCTCCTGAAATTAGGCGTGTTATTCAGAAAGCCAATAGAGCCGCATGTGGGCTCGGGTTGCAGTTTGTTCATGACTGTTTTATACTATCCATTCTGCATTGATTGGTTTGTTTTTTGTTTTTTTTTCGGTCAAGAATTCAGCTGACCTTAGTGCTATGTGACTGGAGAACAAAATAGACCAAACACTTTCCCTGATCGTGGAATGCATATATGCAAATAAACTTCTAACCTAGCTCCTGAAAGATACATTTTCGCCATAAATACAGGAACCCAACAGTAGTAGAGAGTACTTATCCACAGAAACACAGGCAGTCAAGATGAGGCCATCACCCACAAGGAGGTAGGCAGACCCAATACAATTTCGATAATGCAATATTTAGCTAAAGTACGCAGAGTGAAGCTGCTTGGTACATTGAACTCTGTCGCACATGCGCATTAAGTTATAACGTTGTCGCTCACTTCCGTTGCTTATAGCAGTGATTGGAAGGAAATTGTTTAGAGTGTGGTCTTCTCACTATACCACAGAGGTTCCATCAGTGACCATACCGGAAAAAATGATCAGAGAATCTGCATCAAATTTTGCCAGAGACCTTACGCAGAGTTGCAGAAAATGTATGCAGAAGAATGTATGAGCCGGACACGAGCGCACGAGTGGTTCAAACTTGTCCTAGATGGCCGACAAGATGTCGACAGTGACGAATGTTCTGGAAGATCCGTAACCAGCAGAACTGAAGACAACATCGCAGATTCACATGCAACTGTTTGCGAAGACCGTCGAATCACCGTGCGTGAGTTGTCGGAGGATGTGAACATTATTTACGGTTCAGTTCAGTGCATTCTCATTAAAGATTTAGGTATGGGACGTATGTCTGCCAATTTTGTGTCCAAACTGCTTTCAGTTGACCTCCCCCACTGACGAAGAGATTCAGCAAACTTGAGAGATGGTAATGGCGAACCGGCGAGTTATCATCGACGAGGTAACATGTTATATGCAGATTCGGATCATTGCTCTTTGTTCCTCCTTGATGCACACTGTTAGCGGAGTGGCCATGTTTACACTGTAACAGCAGCAAGAAAACTAGCTCAAACTTCGATCAACTATATGCACGCATGAGCAGAAGGCAGTGTTACAGACCTAAAAACATGTTATGGCGAAGGTGCGGATAATTTTTGATCTCGCAAAAGATCCTGAATGGCAAACTGCTGCTTGTGATCGAAATAAATGGAGGCATTAAGATCTTCCAAGAACATGCAATGAGTTCGGCAAATGTCAAGCGTGCAGCTAGTAAATGAGAAATCACTGATCCATCAATCTATCAATTTTGATGTGATGAATGTAGTAGAGTATGTCTTTTCGATGCAGGCCTCGTTAGCTACAAAAAGAGTCATAGTGGTAGACCTTTCTCAAGTTTTGATCAGGAAATAACTTAACATGCGGAGTGTGCCGGAAAACCAGCAAAAAACATCCCGGTCTCATCCATCACATAAAAAAACGAGCAATCTGAACAGGCTTTACAAAACAGGCCAGGCCCTGTACAAAAGAACTTAGTTTATCATGTCTGCAATAAGCATTGCAAGTCACTTGTTCGTTTCAAGAGTCATTGAGGTTCTCACGAGAACCAAAGACTGATGAAATTTGTCAGAGAATGTCATATTTGTTTAACGAGTCGCATTCATTATATATATATATATATATATATATGTGTGTGTGTGTGTGTGTGTGTGTGTGTGTGTGTGTATTGAACTACAAACAAAATTTTAATTGTGATCCTGTCGCTGCCTTACGTCAAGATTTTGAAAGCTGAGAAAATAGTTTGAAGCATAAAGAAGAAATATGTAAAATATTCTGAACGACGTAAGGAACTTATAAACTGGCATTTTTGTGTGTGTGTGTGTGTGTGTGTGTGTGTGTGTGTGTGTGTGTGTGTGTGTGTGTGTGTGTGTGTGTGTGTGTATAAGGGTAGCAATTGACTATAAAACCGTAAACTGAAATGTGATATTTGCGGTAAGACATGCGGGTCTAGAAGCGATTTCATGCGATATTTTAAATTGCATGATAATGTAACACCCGCTGTTGCACCTCTTAAGTGCCCTGTAAGTGCCGAAATATGCAGGTCCCTTGCTGGGCTAAAGAGCCATATTCGTTCAGCTCATCAGTAGATATTCTCCAAAAAGATATGTAATAATGGCCGTACTCGGATACGAGTTGACAACCACCATATAAGATGTCTGCAGAATTATCCTAGGGGATATTGAATGAGAATAATTGTGGATCCGGTTGCAATTTTGAGGATATTGTGAGCTAAATTTCTTTTATTTATTATTGACTAGCAGCATGGCCCGGCGTTCCCCGTGCTTGATTAAAAAATTGTACGACTCATACAGCAATCGCTATCACTTGACTTAAAATATTTTTGTCCTTCCTTGCCTTTAAAGAAATGCCCTTTGCCGTGCTGATGTTGCTACATGCCTTACTTCTTGCCTATTTCACACTGCGAATTTTTTCTAAGTTCTCTACTAAACATTAAATCTGTTACGAAAAAAGAACTAAACAAAATGAACACAAAACGATCAGCTTTAAAAAAGAACTCGTAACTGGAAAAACCGAATGAAAAAAGAACGTTAACAACAAATACTTTTTCACACCCAACCCAGTTCTGCAGAATCAGAATCAACGTTGAGTTTAAGCAAGCGAGTGAGTCAATTGGAGTAAAGTGCCATGCAGATTTAATTTTTTCCCACTTGTGACGAATGCAGCTATCGATTTTTTTTTATGCTAGCATGCTAGTTAACATTTGTGTCAGTCAGCTGTTGGCTCACACGCTGGTCAATAGAATCTTCCTGCCTATTCGTGGCAGCCAGCTCTTGGCTCTCACTCTGGCCAGTGGAAAATGGCCGCCAACTACATGAAAACTGCCGTAGAAGCATGAAAAATCGATTATTTCCACTATCGATGGGAGTTTGGAAATGCAAAGTCGGTGTTGGCCTTCTCGCTAACTTGGAGCATGTGCATGTAAATTTTGCTGCAAATCCGTTGAAAATTGCGGCCGTGCATTCGTTACACACACACACACACACACACACACACACACACACACACACACATCCTGCCTTTTATAGATAGATTATTTTATTGTTGGTTGTTATTACTACGCTTTCATGTGCTTATCTGTGCGTACGTGTTTTGTTAATGTATTTATTATTTACTTAATTTATGTACTTATTTATTCGTTTGGATTGATTTATTTTACTTGTTTTTTGTTTATTTATTTTCGTTTATTCTTGTTCAATTTCAGTTTTCGATTTTTAAGTAACGTAGAAAAAAAAGTTTTCGTGTTTCCATTTTGAGATGAGTTCTGATCGTTTATTTAGTAGTTGATATACGTAAAATTATTGTTGTGGATTCCGGGGTGAAATCCTGTCTCAAAATGAATGACAAACGCAGGAATGAAATATAGCAAATAAATGTATTGACGTAATAATACAATTGGTAATACGGTTAGTAGATCCAGAAATGCGGTTAGTAGCAATAATAATATATATACAGTCTGGGAAATTCAGTATCGAAGTAGGACTTCCTTCTGAGTCTACGTGCTCGCAACTGTGACTCCTACAAAGCGGTTACCTCAGACTCTTACTCTCTCTATTACACTACCACTTCCGACTCCCGGGTATTCACCGGCAGCAGTACAAATACACACTGGTCGAGTCCACTTGTATGAAAAAGGGGTGGACCCCATAACAATTATATAATTCAACTTGTATTAAGGCGAACAGAATTCATGTCAATAAATTGCTCAATATTTATCATGCGTAATAATTACTGCATCGGAAGTTCACAATACTTATAGGGGTTTCATATTTATGAGTTTTCTTGATCACGTGGGTGGCTCGAAAGAATGTTTACATTTTTTGCGTGTTGTATATGAACAGGTCAGTTCGAGGTCAACCCGAGGTCAACAGTGTGGACGTAGAACATGACATTATTATTTATGGACCAATCAGAAAGCAATGTTTCGTACTGAACTCTGGGGCAGATTTTAATGGGTTCGGCACAAATTGAGAATACTTAGCTGTGATCTTCTTTTAATAGGTTTAAAACTGAGAATGTAGAAATCTAATTCTACAATAATCTCCCCGCAGACTGTAACAGTTTTTAGAAAAAAAATTTTTTCAATATGCAATGCACGTTCTAAATTTACTAGGCCAATTAACATGTCTGCCAGACTTGGTAGTAACTTCCGCGGGTGCTATTGAAGGTGTAAGGTGCGCTGGCTGGGTTGAAAGTGTCTGGTCTGGAACTGAAGGTGATTTAAGAGATAAATCGATATAAAGCGATTTCAACCGCTCGGCTGACATTGTATTAGGCTTTCCATGCAAAAGTAAATAAAAATGCTTGGAAATTCTATTAATTACTTTTTGTGGACCAGAATACGTGGGGGTCAAGGGTCTTTTAACTGCATCGTTTCGCAGGAAGACATAATCACAACTATGGAATTTTTTCGGCGTAAAGAACTCCCTTGTTTGGGCACGCATAAGAGTAAAGGCTAGGTTTTCCATTTTTTGTTTAAAATCCTGGACAAAATAGGTAGTGGAAGAAGTATGCTTTTCCACGAACAGTCCAGGGAGTGTTAGCGTGCTCCCAGAACCAGGTTTTGCTGTAGTGCATCCCAAGTCCTATTTGACCACGTTTCTTAATGATAGTAAAATCGGTGGTAAATTTTCCAGCCACGTCCTGGAGTCATCACTTGCTGCTAGTGCTGTCTTGAGTTGCCTATGAAACCATTCCACAAGGCCGTTTTCACATGGATGGTAAGCGGTTGTAGAAATGTGTTTCACACCTAACAAGTTTATAAATTCATTGAAAAAGACTGACTGGAACTGGGAACCTCTATCAGTAGTTATTATTGAAGAACAACCAAAGATAGAGATCCACTCTCCAAGAATTCACCTGGAAATCGTTTCCGCCGAAGCATTTTTTAAAGGAGTGAAACGATCGATTATTGTCAATAAGTATTGGTACCCATAAATGTCGGGCAAGGGACCCACTAAATCAACGTGGATGTAGGTGAATCTTCCATCAGGCTTAGAGAATGTAACAAGCAGAGACTTGGTATGCCGTTGTACATTCGTTTGCTGGCATTTTAAACAAGTCTGCGTCCAGTGCTTTATGTCACTGGACATATTTGACCAAACGAAACGATCACTAACCAACTTGGTAGTTTCTCTTTGACCAGGGTTCGGCAGAAAATGGAAATGTTCGAATATTTTTTCCGCAAAGAAGGTGATACATAGGGCCTAGAGTATCCTGTGCTTACGTCACAATATATAGTAGTGTTACCGAATGGCTCAGGTTGTTGCTTTAACTGTAGTGACGTTTTTTCTTTTACTATTTCCAAAGTAGTGTCATTCTTTCTTCTTCCGCTAAGGAGTCGCAGTTCAACGGCTGTGCGTCGATTGACTGTATCGTCGACCGCAATAAAGTATCTGTGGGAAAAATTGTGAAAATGACCTACCTCGGAAACGCCCGCGAATCTGTGCGTCGTGCAAACTTCAATTGTTCAACGATAAAAGAACCAAAATGGCGGCGCCCATGTTTTATGCCGGGCGGTCTCTGACAGTTAACGCGAAATCTCGTTGTCTCGTCATTCTCATGCAAATTATGGTCGGTCCTCGACTGTATAAAGCAGGCGCATTTTTGTTTCTGGGCACTGAGTTTTTTGCTCGTGAGAAGGTTGGACGTGTGACACTATTTTATCGGTTACCCTCCTCGCATTTCCTATCTGCTATTATCAATTGAGTCGTTGCTTTACCACCACAGTATCAGATACTACATTATCAGCCCCTTTAACATAGTGGATATCTGACGTATACTGGGCAATATAATCCAATTGTCGGATATCCCCTGGGGTATATTTGTCCGACTTGGCGTGCAGAACATAAATTTATAATTTATGATCTGTATAGACCACAAAATGCCGTCCTTCCAAAAGATGGCGGAAATGACAGATTGTCAAGTATATTGCCAATAATTCCATAGAAAATGCACTGTGCTTTTTTGAGGTGAGTTTAACCTGACTGAAAAGGACGAAATAGGTTTTTTAGTATCTCCATGTTCCTGGTGAAGAACACCCCCTATTGAGCCGCCCGATGCGTCTGTTATCAGTGTGATCATTGAGTCATTATCGCTTAAATACGATAACTTAGTAAAGTCGGCAAGGGCGTCTTTGGCTCTGTGAAAAGCAGTTAGTGTCTCATCATTCAAGATAATCTTCGAGTTCTTCTGACGCTGTTGTTGCAGTAAATTTGGGAATCAGAATCTGGGAACAACCAGGAATTAACCTCCGGTAGTAATTAATTAGGCCTAAGAATCGGTGTAACTGCCGGAGTGAAGTTGATTGTGAGAAATTTGAAATAGATGCTATTTTCTCAGGGAAGAGCGTTATTCTTTTTTCATCAATGACTTGCCTCAAAAATTTAAATGTGGGTGCAGCAAAAATACATTTCTCTGCGTTAATCTTTAGACCAAAATGCTGTATACGCTGAATCACTTTCTCAACGTGATGTCGATGTTTGGTCTTGTTTCTACTGACGATCAGGACGCCATCAAGATAGGCAAAGGTGAAAGGTAATCCTCTCAGCACTTCATCTATAAGTGATTGGAAAGATTGTGCGGCATTCCTTAAACCAAATGGCATTCTCACAAATTCGTATAAACCAAAAGGAGTAATTATCGCTGTTTTATGGATGTCTTCCTTGCCCACTGGTGTCTGGTGGAATGCTTTCACTAGATCAAGTTAGATGAAGACTGTGGCGCCTTGCAGACCCACTGCGAAATCGTGCATACTGCGGAATTAGGTATTTATCTGGAACTATACTAGCATTCAGCTCCGGAAGTCGCCTGAGTTCGGTTTTGGAACCATATGAAGAGGAGATGAGTAAGGACTCGAAGAAGATCTAATTATACCGAAGTCCAGCATGTGCTGAAACTCAGCCTTCGCCAAATTATATTTATCAGGCCTCAATCACCGTGGAGATGAATGCGTGGGTGGGCTCGTAGTATCAATGTGGTGCTCAGCATTGTGACGAACGGTTTCTGTGTACCGGAATGGTGCTGTAATTTGAGAATATTTTTGTAACAGATCCTGCATTCCGTTGGCTTCAGGTAGAGTTGCGCTGATACCTGTGCTCGTAGAGATAGATTTAATCCTTTTCCTGGTAAAGTTGGTCGTTTTATCTTCCAAAGAAAGGGAAGACATGTTAACGGACAAGTTAAAGTGGGCGAGGAAATCCGCTCCTAGGATTAGGATTCTGAATTGGGCTAACATGAATAACCAAGAAAAAGATCGCCTAAATCCCAGATTTAGGGTTATTGAGGTTTCACTATATGTCTGGATTAAAGATCCATTTGCCACTTAACGTATAAGCTGTCTTTTATTCAACATATTATGCTTGGCTGATATTACACTAATTTGTGCCGCGGTGTCCACTAAAAACAAGTAGTCGGAGTTCTCATCTCGGATATAAAAGAGACGACTTTTTGATATCCGCCCGGCAGCAAACGTCTCGACATGTTTCCGGGATTTCATTTTCTGACTGCTGTGTATTATTATCCTTAGCTGCGTTCATGTCGAAATTACACGTTTTTATGCAATGCTGCGCTTGTCGTCCATATTTGAAGTGATACCAACAGGTATTAATATAGGCCTTCTTCTGAATGTGGAACCTGATCTGCGCCTAGTATGACGTGATGGACGTGAACGTATAGTGAAATCATTGGGTGTACGATTTTGCTGATGTATAGCGGTCTGTAGAGTTTGTAACTGTGAGGATAGCTCGGTTATACGATCTTTAATTCTTGATAATTCTTATGAGTCACCGACTGAAGAGACAATAGGTTTTAAAGGTGTTGCAGAAGCAGTTTCCAAAAGTTCATTTTCATGTATTTTGTCCGCAATTTCTAACAATCGCTGTAGGTCTAAGTTGCCCGGGAGTGAAACTAATATTTACGACGTTTGTGAAATCAGTTTATCCATCCATAGTTTACGGAGGACTGTGTCAGACATAGTATTTGCCACCTAGTAAGGCTTTCATCTTTCTAAGCATTTGGGAAGGTTTATAGTGTCCCAAAAGAAGATTATTAAATAAGTCGTGCAACCGACGTTCCTCTGATTTGCTCGTGCTGTATAATAGAGTCCTTCAAAGTATCATACGGTTTCTCCGCCGGTATTTCGCTGAGGAGGTCTGCTACTTCTAATGCTACACCCGAGGGAAGTTTCTCGACTACGAACGCGTAACGAGCATGTTGGGACGTGATCTTTTTGCATGAAAAATTGCGTTTAGTTTCGCGAACGATACTTGAAAGTTGGTGTGGTTGGACATCGGCAGGTTGATAGAAATTGCCGCCTCAATATGTTTGCTGCTAGAAATTTCCATTGTTTTTGTTTAAAATGTGAAAGTAATTCTCTTATAAAATGTTGCTTTTAAAATATAGTTTCGTACATTTGAACTTCGGGATCACCAATTTGTAGTGGGTTAGCCAATCTGTATCGGTGACAAAATACAAATTAAACTGACCCTCTACTATTTTTACTAAATCAAATTCAACAAAGACAACAAGTGAAATAAACAAAAAGGCAGATATTTGTTTTAACAGAAGATATTTTTATATCACAACAAGTACACACAATATAATAAAATTGTTTAAAACACTTTAGAGTTCTTGGTTGTGTTATCAAGGGTCTTTAAAAGGTGTTATGCTATGGATCTAGTAAGGAATTAAACAGTTTATATTGATGGTGAAATTGAATGAAATAGATTGCTTGACTTACTGTAGAGTTGTCTCGCTTCGACTAGTATAGTTACGATTTCCTTTATGTTGTTAAGATATTGAATGAGTTGGTTTCTGATTCTCGACTTGGTTGAATTGGTCACTAGATGAGTTGATGTTGAAAAGAAATTGAATTCCACAAGCCGGGTTGATGTTTAATAAAAAATTAAGATTTAGCGAGGAAGTTGGGTTTCATGGATTCGTGTAACGAGTTGATTATTTTAAGGACTCACCAAGTCGCATCTTATATTTCCTATTTATGAGTTTTCTTGATTACGTGTGGACTCGATAACACGTTTACTTTTTTCTTTTTCTTTTTCTTTTTCTTTTTTTCTACTATGAACAGGTCAACTTGAGGTCAACCGTGAGGATGTAGGATATGACATTATTATTTATGGACCAATCAGAAAGCATTGTTTCGTACTAAACTCTGGAGCCGATTTTAATGTGTGCAGCACAAACTGAGAATACTAAGTTGTGATCCCCTTTTAACAGATTTAAAACAGAGAATGTAGAAAATCTAATTCTACAAACTAAGTACAAGTGACTATTAAAGGATTTTAAAATTTTCGCAGATTTTAACGTCATTCTGTTTTCTTTTTTGTCCCTATCCGTGAATTTGTTTTGCATATGTTAAGTCTAAAAGCAAACACCATATAAAATTCACTATTTGTTATCCATAATGTTGAATGCTTTAAGACTCTTCAACTTTTAACAAGGAAAAAGTTGATATTAAAAATTGCTACAAAACATTGTTGATTTATTTAAGATGGAATGGTCATAGCATGACATGTCTCTTTGTGTTTAGATACATTGCATTTATTTTCAATTTTTCTAGTTGAATTGTTCACATATATTGTCTATGATTCATTATTACACATAATAAGATACAATAAAATTTGTATTTTATATAAATGCTATCTTATGATAATTGTGTGAGTGGCCATATCACAGATTTGTGGGGGCCCACAAAACCTTTGCACCGGCCTTGCTTTCGCTCAAAGTAAACATTTAATTTATTACTGTAGTAGTCTTAAATGCAAAAACCATAATACCACATTTTCTCTATGATGTCCTCACAAGTTCCATACGTACAATATTTGTTGATGGGAAATGATAAAGAAAAGATCAACAACTTGGTTAAAATAGCCACAATAATTATACAATGACAAAAAATATTTATAAGGAACGAAATAAAGAAGTGTACTAGATGAAATTTAAGCATAACTTATAAATTACACGAGGCTTTAAGTAAGCAGCATCCAGTGGGAATGGAACTTAATACTTATTCGTAGCTGATCGAGTGAACCTTGCTAAGCATAAGACAACGTCTAAGCGGACATTTTTCCAAAATGATTGGTGTGGCTTTTAAGCACGAGAATCAATAAAGGGAAGTAACTTATAAGTACGAATGTCGTCGTTACGTCCCATGGATTAAAAAGATATTTACACTAGTTTTTTAAATGTTAGAAAAGTATTTACAATGGAAATTATTGCAATATAATCTGATTTGAAATCTATCTATCTATCTATCTATCTATCTATCTATCTATCTATATGTAAATTATTTTCTGATACAATATATCTGTAAAGGAACAAAATGAATAAAAAGACAAAATTCTTGACTTTTTTTTCTCTTGTTTTTTCATTCATATATATATATATATATATATATATATATATATATATATGCGCGCGAGTGTGTGTATGTCGACGAAGTATATTTCGGCAGCAAGAATGTTTTGTTAGATAATATGGACAAGAGACTATAATTTTTTTTTTTTATCGAATCTTTTAAATTTCTAAATAACTTGTTTTGTGTTATCGGTAAATTTTCCAAAATTTATATTAACTTTTATTTTATATTATTCATTTCAGGTACTATATATATATATATATATATATATATATATATATATATATATATATATATATATATATATATATTTCCAGGTACTTTATATATATATATATATATATATATATATATATATCGTACATAGAATGCAGGTGTTAATAAAAAAAGTGCTCGATAAATGTAATATATAAGAGCTATTAAGTATATATTAATAAATATACATATTATCCCTTACCAATATAAAGAAGTTAATTGTCAGAGTTGAATTAGATCAGGGAACAGCAGTATTAAAAATGTTCTCAATACACATATAAAAAGATAAAAAAAATTTAACATGAAGAGCTTTTAAGTATAGAAAAGTTTTGCTTTTTTTTAATTTAAAAAAACAAAACCTTACAACAATCATAGCAACATCTGCAACTTTTTGTCAACAAGAAAAATTAGCGATAACATTTCTAGACCCCCCCCATCACCACCATGAAAAAAAAAGCTTTTGAACCAGAGTCGGAAATTACGACCCGTTGTATACATACTAAAAATTTCCTCTTGAGTTCATATGAAGTGGGATGAAATGAATGAAAGAATATTTCATTTAATCCCCCACCAATATATTTTTCCAAAAGTTAATACTTAGCAAAATATATTGATAGGATAAACTGTGAATTAAATATGTGCATAAATAAATAAATAAATATATAATATGTGGTAGCATGTGTATGCATACATGTATGCATGGTTAAATTTGCTGTGTGACTGATACATATATATTTTCTGTGTACAGGTTATTTTTATAGACATAATTTAAGTAAATGCTCTGTTTTTAATTAAGCAGTATTAATTATATTTACCGGATTGAATGTTCAAGTAAATGCAATTAATTGTGTTTAATTAAAAACAGAACATTTACTCAAATAAAATATATCGATGAAAATAACGCATAAAAAGAAAATCAGAAAATATATTAAAATTAAAAATTATATTAAATTATATTAAATTAAAAATATATTATATTAAAATTATGAAAATAATTTTTTGGATTTAATGCATTTCATCATATATATATATATATATATATATATATATATATGAAACAGAGAAATATATTTTCTGGGGAAATAAATTAGAGTCATGGAACCTTAAGGCTGTCTCTTAATTATTTAATTATATATATATATATATATATATATATATATATATATATATATATATATATATATATATATTTAAGACATTTTATTTATGTTTTAACGTTTTTATAGATAATTTATCTGTTTAAATAAACAGTATTAAATAACATTTACCGGCCTGAATTTAATACTGTTTATCTTAAACAGAGCATTTGCTTAAATACTTGTATCTATAAAATAACAACGTTAAACATAAATAAAAATGTCTTTAATAAATAAATTGTCGGACCTTGTCCATTTCTTAACATATATATATATATATATATATATATATATATATATATATAGAGAGAGAGAGATAGGTAGATAGATAGATAGATAGATATGAATATATATAGTCTTAAGATGTGCTATATTTATGGGATAAAGTGCTCAATGTCAGAGGTAGAGCGTATGTAAATATAAATATAAAAGGGAACATTGAAGTCAACACTCAGAGGCGACAGGCTGTTTCATGCTGGACGATTGCGTCCAGCATGAAAACAGACTGTCGTCTCTGAGTGTTGACTTCAATGTTCCTTTTTATATTTACACACATATATATATATATATATATATATATATATATATATATATATATATATATATATATATATATGTGTCTGTTTGTATATGCTTGTGTGTATGTGTATGTGTGTTTGTTTGTATATGGTGTGTGTGTGTGTGTGTTAGTAATTGGGTGTATGCAAGTATATTTTTTAGATAATCTATTTATTTTTGCATTTAATCCACTTTTTACCAATATTTTTTTTTAAATGGACTTCTCTACTATCTTCACAGTAGATTATAAAAATTAGTATTAAAATTTTAGAATAGTCAGATTCAAGTTATCTCTGACGTGCATGAAACTACCAAATGGTGAGGAACAAATGTTTTATTTATTCTTACTATATATAAAGATCCGCATCCAGGAACACATCAGAGATTTGCGTTTAGATAGGCATTCAAATTCTCTCGTATTACACTGCAACAATGTAGGACATAACATTAATTTCACCAAAGCTAGCCTTATCAAAAAAAAAAAAGAACATAACACTTTAAAGACAAAATATTATGAAAATATATTTATAGCAATATTATCAATTATTAACACACGTTTAAAAACTACATGACGTCACCATTTTTCTACAGATCCGTTATTCATGAATTTAACTTATCTCTTCCGAGTACATAAAATTCAATATATATACAAAATACACGCGAGATATACTTTAATGAAAAATTGTTCAAAATATCCTGCAGCGTCTCACTAATCTTTACATACTTTAACATCCAGAATGAGCTAGCTTGATGTAACCATAACTTGCACTTATTTGAATATTATCTTTTGCTTCATTACAAGTGACACGTATCCAATCAAAAGATCCTACTGTATCTTACTAACTTTTACACACATTAGCGTTAAGAATTTTTGCCACAGATATTTAAATATTATCTGTTACTTCATTACACGTGACACGTATCTAAGCAAGGAAATAGCCAAACACAACATATCATTAATCTGAGTCTCTTTGCTTTTTACCATTTTTTATTATTTCTATTTTGAACACTAACGAAGTTTTAGTGAAACATGTTAGATTAAGATCTGTTTCCTACATGATTTTGATTTTTCCTATCATTTTGTCACATTCCTATCCATTCTCGCTCTTACACACACTCTCTCTCTCTCTTTCTCTCTCTCTCTCTCTCTCTCTCTCTATATATATATATATATATATATATATATATATATATATATACATGAGCCTCTCTCTCTCTCTCTATCCGTGCGCCAACGGATTAGTGGTAGAATCTCTAATCTTTAATTAAAAAACAACTTTTAATTGCATTTATGCATAAGATATATTATGCACACTATTGTCTTAAAAAACGTCCATTGAATAATGAATTTTTGCAAAAGTTGTTTTTATTTTTTTTTAATTCAAATCAATCTATAAACTTTTTAAAATTCTGTATACATTTGTAGTAGTTAGATGTTATTGTTATGAAGTAAATCTCTATTTGCTAAAAATAAATGGAAATGTTTACTACAATTCAATGACCCCCAGTATTTTAAAAGGAATTTTGAATTTTTTATGTGTGTATAAACGTGTCGACCTTTGTAAAAACATACGTCCATTTTATCAAAAAATAAGAGAAATATCTATAAGTTCAAAATTCATCAGCAGTTTTTAACATTTTCCTCGTCAAGTGTCTTCGTAAGAAAGCTTATAAAGCCAAAGTAGCTTAAATTCATAAAAATATTATCATGCTTAAAATTTCTTAAATTTTTAAGGTTATTTGGTAGCCAAAACAAATTATCCTAAAAAAAAGCCTTGTTCATCATTCATCATGTAATTTTACAGTCATTGACCCCTTTAATTACCTTTCCCAAACATCAGGTTTTCAATAAATCACTCAACATGTCAGAAATACCCACCCATTTAAAAAGATGCTTTTCTGCGATATTTTAAACTAAGAGTAATATTTGTTTCAATTCAGTTTAATTAAACTTTAAATCTGCTAATCTTTCTCAAACATAGTTTCAGAAAGTATATCTTATTTTAAAAGATTTTTTGATGAAAAGAAAATTATTTACATTATTTATATTGTGTGAACTTTATTGCCATATTCACGACGTTTCGACCATTGTACACTTCGGTATCCTTCAGGTGATTATTTGGTCCACCGGGGTAGATTGTTCTAGTTCTACATGCCATGCCTCTTCCGGGTGTCTCAGTAATCTCTCTTTAACTCAACTCTCCAAGTTTTGTTCACCACTGCAGTAGCCAGGTATTTAACTCACAACTATTTGGGTCAACTCACTGAATCCAACCAGCGCTTTTATCCACAGAGTTCAGTTTGAAATTCCAATCACGTGAAGAAGGCTGGAGCGTACAACGGCCGAAACGTCGTGAATATGACAATAAAGATGAGGGAAACAGTCCGAACAATGTAAATAATTACAATACCTCATCTCAGAAATATAGACAGCAAGAGAAAATTAGGTTGTGCTGACAGATCTGTCAGTATGGATGAATTTATCGATTTTGCCAATAAGTAAAAAAAAAAAAAAAAAAAAGATTCCAATTCGTTTACATTCGGTTTTAAATTTGCCGATATTTTTTTGATTGTTGGGAATATTAAAATTCCAATAAGCTTGGAATTAGAAATTCACTATTAACTTGGAATAAAAACTAAAATTCAAAAACGATATTTCATTTTTTAAAAACGCATTTTAGACTGTAGTCTTTTGGAGGTTAAAAGAATTTTCGCAGGTGAGAGATGAGAGACCATCATCCACTCTTATCCCGAATATCAAAAAAGGTGCATGCAAAAACAAACAATTTTCAAATAATGGAAACAACTTTGGAAAAGTAACACAAAAACTTTAAATAAGGTTGAAAATACTCTTAAAAATAATGCACGCACCTAATCGAAGGACAAAAAAATAAAAGAGGGCTTTGGCAAATCCATTTGCATCACTAGCAGTTTTAACAAATTTTTTTTTCTTTTTTAGAACACAGTACTATTCACAGATTTCATTTAATTCACTTCTTTTATCCTTTTGCTTCTTCTGTGAGAAACAGCCCAGCTCATCCACAGATGACAGCCAAAAATAGCTTTTCCTTCTGGAACCTTATCTTTATGCCTAAAGGATAAAAGTTTCATGCCTTCTTGCCTTCTGATTTGGTTCAAAGTTATTTACACCATCTAATCGAAATTCTGATTACATTCTGAAATTATCCGCTGACCCGTCTTCTTATATATAACATCTAAGAGGCTCCAGACGAAACTTTCTGGGGGTTGAAGCCACCCTTTTGATTTGGACAATAAATACAATGAGTATATATTTTTGAATTTGAAAAATAAATTTTGAAACAGTCCGACTTGATCGAATTATCTTCGGCGGTTCTTTTAGTGCTAATTCTAAATTTAGTAACTTTTAAAAATAATGGTTAATAAAGTGTAGATAATGGTGAATATATAAATAAATGAATATTATAATAATCTAGATTTGTCTTTTGCATAAAGATTTGGGAGAAGAGTATTTAAAAGGAAGCCACACAGTTTTTTTTTAAAAAGAAAGTTGGTTCACTGCGTCGTGCGAGAAAATTCTTCTCTCCAGAATGTATCCTACATATCTATAAGTCGACCATTCATCCATGCTTAGAATATTGCCACCACATATGGTCCGTTGCCCCTGCTATTTACCTTGATCTCCTTGATAAAAAAAAAGAACCACCGATATTATCGGACCTGATCTGACATCTCGGCTTCAGTCACTTTCCCACGTAAGGCCTTTACAGTTGAGCTGGCTAGATGTAACCATAAATTCTATGCTAACTGTTCCTTTTCTCGCTCTTCTCGCTTGTGGAACTCCCTTCCAGCTCCATAATTTCCAGCCAACTTTAATCTGCAACAATTTAAATACAATGCCAATCGCTCTCTACTGTCCTCCTGATTACTGTTTTCTTTTCCCGTTCATGATTAATGTTTCTATTTCTAATTCTTTTCACACCCAGTAAATCTTTGTGCCTTAGTTGCTTTGCTGCCTTGCATGGGGTGAAAACGAATTTTTAAAAAGCTCTTATAGATTGGCTCTACAGAATTTTAAACAAACACTTTTATCAAATAACAAAAACGGTATCACTTGAAGACTTCCAACAGCAACAACTAAAATGGATGGCACGTGTAACTAGAAGGAAAATAATGATATATTCAATATGTTGACATTCCACACTTCTTTATCTGCCGTGTTCCCTAAGGATCATAACTCTCCACAACTTCCCGTCCCTTGTAACTCTTAATAACTTTTGCCTTTATGTTATTTCTCCTAAACCTTGTTACGCCATCCATGTACTCAAGCTCACTAAGTATATTATGCATTGTTTCCCTCTGTCCCTGTTGTCTTCATTCTGCCCTGTGAGTATCAGATTTGCCAAGCCCTCTTTCCTCATTATGTGCCCTAGAAATTTTAACTGTCTCTTCCTGATGTTAAATATATGTATCCTTTTTGTTTCCATTTTCTCTAAAATTTCGTCGTTGCTCACATGTTCGGTCCATGGTAACCTCAGCATCCTTCTGTAGAACCATATTTCTGTTGCTTCAAGTCCCTTTACCTTAAAGTTAGGACGGAAAATTCCATCAGTACTAGAAAGAACGATAACTACTAACGGTCTTAAGAAATCTATTTTCCTGAAAATTTATTTTACTAGAATTTCAAAAACGCTAACAAGTGGTAAAATGATCCCAGTATTTAGTATTTGTCGAAGCTAACAATTTTGTTGAGATTTAGAAACTCTACGTTTCGTTCTATTTCGCAAACAAATTAATGAATTTGAAGAAGCTGATTTGTTTGGGAAAATATTTTGACAAAAAACCCTACTTCGCGGTTTAATTTCTTTAATTTTAATTTTAATTTTATACGACTTCATGGTAGACGATATTTTTTAAGAAATTGTTTTTTCCTTTTTCCTTTTTAACAGCAAAGAATAAATTATTAGGATTTCTTACTCTTGAGCATGCAACGTACAATGCGTAAATATTTATTTCTGGAGCCAATTTCGACTTTCTAAAACGTTTAGCCTTGTGATTTGTTTATAGTTCTCACAAACGCGAGGCGAACTGGAAACTGGATTCTTGTATATAAAAACTTAAAGAAAAGATATGCAAAAACTACATTGCATTTTTATTTGTATTGTATTTGTTATTTTAATTATTAAATTGTTTTTAAAATTGTGGGGGTATTTTTGTCTGTTGCATAATCAAATTTTTAACGTTTCACCGAAAATTAATTAAAATTTATTGTACAAAGCTACGCACCCTAGTAAAACCAATTGTATTTTGTACATCCGTACCTGTTTGCACTTCTCAAAATTTGGTTTCGATTGGTCAGTTTATGGCTATTTTAGAAAGTGTGACGGACGGACTAACGGAGTCACAGAATTTTATATATAGATAAAGAGGTTTTATACATTCCAGCCGGCACTAATGCTGTCTGGTCAATGTATGATAAATGTTACCTTATAGGGAAACGGTTAATCTCACCATAAAAACTTTGAATCTTATTGATTACTTAACAAAGACCATCTGTACCGCATATACTCGAGTATAGTACGAGTTCTTATGATCAGTTTCTTTCGCAAAAAATAGGTATTTTCTCTACCCGATTGCACTATACACAGGTAAATTTTAAATGTAAATAAATAATGTTCATCACTACAGGTTAACCAAAACCCACTCGCCAGCAGCAACAGAAGCAGAGAGCCGGTCTGGCAACACGCCACAGCACACATTTAGTCAACTTCAGTTTCTAGCTAAATAAAACAGAAAACAAATATATGTGTACAGTAATACCTTCGGATATGAGTTTTATTCGTTCCGAGCTCGTAACTCAAAACTCGTATCTCAAATCAATTTTTCCCATTAAAATTAATGGGAATATTTCCGATCCGTTTCAGGCCCCTAAAAACTCCCTTATTTTCCTAAAACTCCCCCTATTTTTGTATTTCTGTGTTTCTTACAAGCAAAAACGTGGGAATAAACAAGAAATGTAATTTACAAACAATAAAATAAGAGAAAAAAAAAACAAATTGTAAAGAAATAAACTGTACTGAACCATAAAGTTCAGACGAATCATAGGCCAACGGGCGGAAGAGAGAGAAGGACAACAGAAGCTATCCCAGCAATCTCTGACCTAGCCTAACAACGGCTAGACTAGTCTACGATACCGAAGATTAATTTTATTTCTTCATTTTAAAATTTTTTTAAAGGTTTACATTTTTTCTATTACTGGAACTATTTTTTTTAAATTTTAGATTTTTTATTTATCGTAAATGTAGAACGATCGCACAGTCCCGCCAAATTCATTGTTCGTACGTCTTCCTCATGTTTTTTTTTTATTATTATTTCCCGCTTTAAAGTGAAATTATACGTTTCAGCTTTTCATCACTGCTCTTTACGCTTACTTTCTTCGAATCCATCGTGTCACTTAAGGAATTTTGCCAAATAACGGAAAAAAAAATACAACATACCACAACAGAGATCCTTCCAGATCGGAGTAAACACGTGTATTGCGAGTTGAAATACTCCCGAAATTTGGCGCTTGCTGTGCCAATTAGAGGATTCGTGACTGAAACTAACTCGTGTCTCAAAATTCAGCTCGTATCACCCGAACTCCGGCTCGTATCTCAAAATACTCGTACAGTGGACTATGATAAGTTTTTAGTGGAAATACTCTCGAGGCTTGGCGCTAGCTGCGCCAATCAGAGGATGCTTGACTAAAACTCGCTCGTATCTCAAACTTCAGCTCGTATCTCAAAGCAAAAATCGGCCGGACTCCGGCTCGTATCTCAAAAAACTCGTATATCACTACGCTCGTATCTTAAGACATTACTGTATAAAGTACTTTTTACTTAGAATGACTTGAATTTTAATAAACCGAAGTACGTACCTCTACTAACTCCACCGATGTTGTTGCCTCAACTCGTAGGACGTCCTGCATTATGTACCGGTAACCGTGACAAAAAGGTTGTCATTGGAAAGACATGTAAACACGTGTGAAACAAAAATGATTGCAAATTTGAGATAGGAAAAAATCTATTAATTCTTCATTTATATTAGGTATTTCTTGATTTCAAGTGGTATACATACTGGATGGAGTTGTGCTCTTCATGTAACGACGAAAGAGAAGAAACATTAGCTACGGAAAAAAAAGTAGGGTAAAAGAGCTACCGTAGTCAGGCTTTAACGAAAACAAAAATATGGTATGTAAATCTTCGTATCAGATAATTTATAGTAAGTGTTTTTTCATACCATTTTGAGGTAGATTTTTACAAAAAAGAATGAAGAAAATTTATTTGCTATAAAATATGTCCCGGGTGATGCTCAGTACTACAATATTTGACTATGGTAGGCCTATCAGTATTACCCAGAATCTGGGGTCACATTATACAAGAGCTAGGTGAAGAAATCAGGTCTTTCACGAAAAACTTCAAGGGTCGGCATTATGCATGAATTAGACTTATACACGAGTCTATACAGTATATGCACCAAGAAATGAATGGCTTTATTTTTTTTTTACTCTTGTTGCTCTTTTTGAAACGCGCAAACACACGCATTCTTTTAGCCTGAAACAATACAGGATGCGTAGCACACCTGAATGCATTCATCGCCCTCTTTGCGATTAGGTGAGCAGCGAAGCAGACGGCTTCAAATGATTGGCTAAAAAAAGTCAGGTTGCAGTCAGATGTCTTTTCAAAACAATTCACTGGATTGTTTGCACGCAATCAAATTAGAAATTTTTAAAAAAAAGAAAAGAAAAAAAGATTTCCATAGAAAGGAAATCTCAAAAAGAAAAAGAAATGAATTGAACAAATGAAACAAAAACAACGGCAATTTTATTTACTCTGATTCATATTGCAAAAAACATTAAACCCAAATGATATTACGTGTACATTCAAAAGATCTTTATATGCAAGGGACATCTAAGTTCATGCCTTTGCATAAGATACAATTATAACTTTAAAAACCTAAAAGCTGCTTCATTTTTTTATTTCTTGATTCCGGTTGATTGTATTTCATATTCAGATATGTCTTTTCAAAAACGCATGAATTCAACTCTCCCTTCTTCGTCTATAGTAAATTGGATTCTTTAGACTTTGGTAGCCGTTAGTCTAGAACAGTGATTTTCCAACCTTTTTTTTTACAATAGTCTTTTTAAAGTTGTATACAGGATAGTATGAAATGGATTAAGTCAGTAAATGTAATTAATACTGTTAAAAAAAAAACTGAGCATTTACTTAAATAAATTGTATCTATTAAAATAATGTATAAACAGAAAATATATTAAATATTTGTCGGACATCCATTTCATAATATGTTGTCAATGTTTACGTTAAGATACGTTTCGTGAGCAGATTTGATCGTTCGGGAAAGATTTGTAGTTTATAAACAGTAATTCGGACTTTGCTAACCAGACGCTTCTTTGTGGCTGAATGGTTAACATCAGATCAAATGATGGTTCCCCTTGGGGTTACAGGTTCAATTCCCCTCGGAAAAGCACATATTTTCTACGAAATTTCTCGACATTCAGGCCGACAATTGTAATTAAAACTTTATTAAAAAAAAAACAAAAAAAACTGTGCGTTTACTTAAATAAATTGTATCTATTAAAATAACGTATAAACAGAAAATAAAATAAATACAAGATAGTGTAATAATTATCGGCACAAGAAATGGAATCAGAATGCTAAGTTCAAATCCCGGGCTAGTCTGATGCGTTCACTTTCGCACAAATGTCCGCGTGTAAATCATGAATCCACCTCATCTGTCACCAGCTATGGGTTAAATAGTAGAGTAGACTGAACTATCTACCCTTGAGTGGCAATCACACTAAGAGAAGAAAAATTCTCAGTTTTGGAGGAATCAATAGAAATCACCCCCACTATCTTTGCCAAGTACATCACAATTTACAAATAATAAAGAAAAGGATTCTGGAGATAGCCATGACTGCCTACGTACTGAAGGGATATGACATTTGAAAGAAAAAAAGTAGTATTAATAATATTAGTATTAATATTGTCATGCAATACAAGCGGCAATGGGGAAAGCATGTATCTATCTCTCCCCTCAGCTATGGCTTAAATAGTAAAGTGGATTTGGTTTATTAAGACATTGGTAGCCATTAGACTCAGTGGTTCTCAATCTTTTTTGGGCACACCCCCATCTAAGCATTTCTAAAGTCCTGATGCCCACCCCAATGACATATAATTCCTTTTATTCATAAAGTGAATTCTTATTCACGTGGAGGAATCCTAAGAGGGCATTAACAGTCCTCAAGAACTTGAAACTGCATATTTCCAGTATTATATCATTTATTATTATCATTTGGTTTTAGAATTTTACAATATTTATAAAAAAAAAAAATATTGTGTTATTAACATAAACATATATATATATATATATATATATATATATATATATATATATATTATCGTAAATTATAATTAGAAGTATTCACTGCTATTTCGGATGTGACACAAGGTCAAGGTTTAAAGTGGGCCTATGGGCTACACCACGCAAAAATCCCCAAGCCCCCTTTTGGGTACGCCTCAGTCACCGGGCAATAAACACAATCCCTCCCGAGGGAGAGGTATTGCCTGTGGGTTGGGTAGGGTGATGGTAAAGCCCCCTGGAGTTTGGGCTAATATTCAATGAATATCAATCCCAAAGGTTAGGATTAGGTTAGCCTCCAGCTATATCAACTGCTATTAATATGATGGAGATTTGCATATGAATACAACATATATATATATACATAATAGCTGGCCACTCGTATTCGAGGATACCCGTCTATTAGGGCGGGGCACATTTGTGCTTGCTCAACACCTACAGAGCCCACCTGTGGTTTATACTGCACATATGCTGAGCAGACCTTAGTTACAGTTTCTGGGAGAGAGCGTGTTATCTAGCGTGATCAAAAATCTGAATAGGACCAGCACACTCAAGTCCTCAGCCACGATGACTTGTGACTTCGTGCTAGCAAATTTCCTTCTACCCAATTTCACTCAAGGCTTTGGTCAACCCGTTATATGATTTTCGGGCACTTTCTAAGAGTGCTGCACGCTGGGCTGAGACCGGTAACATCAGGAAGTCTACTTCCTGACAAAACAACCGTTGTAAGATTCGAACTCGGGTCTCATGGTCAGAAAGGGAACGTTCTAATCACTCGGCCATGCGCCCATATTATATACGTAATTACACATGTCCATACACACAAATAATTTTATGTATGCATACTGTATACTGTATATGCACCATATGTATGAACTTGCACATTCTAACAGACTTACTAGAAAAAATTCACTGTTAATAACTCATTCTTAAAAATACCTCAGACCCTTAAAAATCAAATTGCCTCCTTTGTAGCTCTTAATCTTTTGTCTTTTTATCATCTCTTCCAAACCTGCTCCGCCATACATTCGCTCAAACGAGACATGAAGGCTGTGCGTTATTTTCTTCTGAACACTGAATATCAAATTTTCAAATCCTTTTTTACTCATTATGCCATCCACTAGAAATCTCAACTGTCTCTTCTGGTATTCTCATCATCCTTCTGTAGAACTATATTTCTGTTCCTTCTTCTTTCTTCTTTATCCGTGAGGAGATTGTTCAATATTCACTGCCATATACGAGGATTGATATTACATATCTGTTCAGTACTCTTTCCTTTGTTTCTAATGATTTTTTTTGTTTCTTAATACTTTGCTTAGCTTTTGGAAGGCATGTTTCTCTATCCCAATGTACCTTCGGATTTCGGTGTCGCACTTTTTTCGTCCTATCTTTCCAGAAATCTAAATTGTTGAACCTGTTTGATTTCAGTATCTCCAATCTGTAATATGTAAAAGCAACGGCAATGTACCTAGGGTAAAATAACCTGATGGTCCACATGCCTTATTCGGTTAGTTTTTGAATTCAGATTTTCCTTTCTTCAAGCCCAGTTTGTACTGCTATTTAACCCGTAGCTGGGGGAGGATGGATTCGTGCTTTTTGCAAGAGCATCAGCGCAAAGTCCTCGTAAGTGAATTCAGCCGGAATTGAACGTCTAATTCTTTATCTGTGCCGATATTCATTACAATGTCCGTGTTTCACCATTAAGTGGAAATCCCAATAATATCAGTGTTTGTATGTTGGTCTATCTTGGATTTTACAAGTACATGAATAAAATGATCGTATTAATTCGAAAAGATCTTACTAAGATAAAAATTACCACTCATAGATTCATATCCTGACATATATTTAGATCTTTTTTCATTTCTCTGCGGATGCTGGCTCGATGAGCAATGCTCGTTGGCTTCAAATCAAGCTGACACTGTTTTACACGTATTTCCAGGCCAACAGTGAATTTCTTTATAAGTTAATATTTACCTTAATAGGCATTTCCTGTTGAAAAGTTCACTTATGCCGTCATGAAGACAAAGTGCCTCCTCAGTAAGAGGAAATAATATCTCCTCTTTGACTTGAGACATTTCTTAATATCGGTGAGCAGAAAAGTCGATAGAAGAAGACATGAAAAAAAGAAAAAGAAAAATGAAGTGGGGGGGGGCTATCGACAGGAAAGAGAAGGTGATTGGTACTTTTAGGCAATCGGAAGTAGTCCGAAGGGCAAACTGAAATGATAGTAACAAAGATCAAGGAAGAAATGAAACGATACATCTGCTTCAATAGAACCCATCACATCATTCATCACATTGAAACACCGCTTCCCGTATAACGACCTAAGTTAAGCTATCTCAAACCTAGTCAGTATCGAGATGGGTGACCGCCTGGGAATACCAGGTGTTGTAATCTTGTAAGTGCGACTGGTATAAAGGGGCTTACGGCCACATCACGTTGAAACACCGATTCTTGCACGATCACCCAAGCAACGTCGAGCCAGGTCAGTACCTAGATGGGTAACCGCTCTGTAGGCTTGAATGTGCGGGTGATATAATGAGCTTACGACCACATCACGTTCAAACACCAATGACGAACGAAGTTAAGCAACGTAGAGCATGGTTAGTACTTAGATGGGTGACCGCTTGGGAATACTAGGTGTTGTAAGCTTGGATGTGCGGGTGATATAATGAGCATACGTCCACATCACGTTGAAATACTGGTTTCTATATGACGAGCGAAGTTAAGCAACGTTGTGCTTGGTCAGTAAACAGATCGGTGACTACTTGGGAATACCAGGTGCTGTAAACTTAGGTGTGCGAGTGGTATAAAGGGCTTACGGTTACATCAAACACATGAAACACAGATTCTTGTACGATCACCGAAGTTAAGCAACGTCGAGCCGGGTCAGCACCTAAATAGGTAACCGCTTGGGGATAATACGTGGTGTAGTCTTGAATGTGTGGGTGTTATAATGAGCTTACGATCGCATCACATTGAAACGCTAGTTCTGATATGATAACCGAAGTTAAGCAATCGTGAGCTTGGTCAGTATCTAGATGGGTGACTGCTTGGGAATACCTGGTAGTGTAAGCTTGGATGTGCAGGTGATCTTACGGCCACATCACGTTGAAACTTCGGTTCCCGTATGACGACCGAAGTTAAGCAACGTCGAGCCTGGTCAGTATATATGGTTGAATAATATCGACAAGTTCTGTCTAACCAATTTTTTTTAATTAAATTTTTCGAATTTCCGAATTAGTTGTTTTATATAATCAATACATTTTACAAAGTTCGTATTTATTTTGAGTTTATTTTTTTCCAGTAATTTCGTATGTTGCTATATTCGTTTTCAAGAATTTCTTTTTTTCTGTGTTTATATAAGTGTTTCTGTTTAATAATCATCTGAAAGTTGCAAACGCTATATACCTTATAGATTACACACCTGGTGAAGGCAGTAGAACTGACTGGCGGAAACTGAGGCTGTGATGATATCAATAACTTAAAGAATGCGTTCAGACGTCCAAACAGCTGCCATGTTTTTTTTAACACTTAAATACTTCACTGAAATAATGAATGTGGATAGGGTTTAATACAATAGACTTCTCACTATCAGATGTATTGCGACATATGCCTAAGAGATTTCAACATGGTTGACCTATAGATCCTAACATAGAGAATGTACTTGATATAAGTAGGCATCTGTGTTTGTGTTTTCTTTGAAAAGAAACAATAAATCACTCGATTGCTGCAACTCCAACAGATGTCACGTGGAAATCCAAAAGAATGGTTCTTCAAACATGCCTGGCCCATCAAATAAGAACACGTCTTCAAAAATGAGTACAGCTGGAATCAATTCCAAGATTCAGGCCAATTAAACTGGAGTCTTGCAGGGAAAAGTTATTTTGTTTTTTGTTATTTTGTTTTGTCAGCCATCTTTCCTCTATTGTTTTCGCTTCCATCTTTTTATTTGTTGAATATTTTTTCGGTTGGTTAAATTTCTGTCAAGCCGAAAATAACTATTGCTATTAATCTTTGACGAGCATTTATTCTTTCTGTCTCTGTCTCCTCTCTGTCTCTGCCTCTCTCTCTCTCTCTCTCTCTCTCTATATATATATATATATATATATATATATATATATATATATAAAGAGAGAGAGAGAGGACGGGGAGGGGGAGGTAGATGAACGGATAGATAGGAAATGATTAGAGATAGATAGATAGATAGATAGATAGATAGATAGATAGATAGATAGATAGATATAAACAGTCTGAGTAATTTCCAATGACGTCATTAGCAAATTGAAAACTACAGCTTCTACAAATTTGCATTTCTTGTTCATTTGTAAGGTTGTATGTTATTCTATAGCTATACACTTTTAAATGCGTTAAAATACTGAAAAAATCCTATCAAATGACATCATTAGCAAATTGAAAAATGGAACTCCTGAAATATTTTGATTTTTTTAGTCTTATTGCGTATTTTGTAAAATCGAATTTTCGGTTTCAGAAACTTTTTCAAGAACTAAAACATTTAATGACTTTTTTATTATTTTGAATAAAAGTTCATCGATTTATGACACAGGAACATAGTTGCAAAAGTTATAACCCTAAGATATATATATATATATATTTCAAACATATTTCATTGAATTATATATATATATATATATATATATATATATATATATATATATATATATATATATATATAAACATATTTCATTACAATTATATATATATATATATATATATATATATATATATATATTTTAGTTGGATAGATGTGAGTTTGTGACCCTGGGTTTACGATCGCTAAAGCGTGAAACCCAGGGTCACAAACTCACATCTATCGAACCAAATATGTTAGCTCTATCTCTGATATTGAGCAAATTCTAATAAGTACTCGTATATAATATATAAATAATTATACATATATATATATTTATTTATATTTATACACTTTTCACACACACACACACACACACACATATATATATATATATATATATATATATAATTTTTTCTTATTGTTCAAAATTAATTTTTTTATTTTCTTATTGTTCAATATATATATATATATATATATATATATATATGTACCACTTGTAACAGCAAAATTGTTCTTTAATATCTTACTAGAATTCTCCAAGGTTTTTATAACAGTATTGGACTCTACTTTGAACAATAAAAATGTGTAATTAGTCTCCAAGATTAACAGAAGAATGGTGATGAAATGGATCATAAATGAAAATATGTTCATCATTAATTAATCATAGTTAAGAATCGAAAGCTCATGCAGGGTTGAAATAAAGTTCAAATATTATTCCAGAGTTATTTCCCAACTTATTCAAGATGATCTTCGCCCTCTCTAACTTTCTATCTGTCCTGGAGTAACAAAGCGCATCACACATTTCACGTACAATTTCATTTTCAAGTTTGTTTTTTTTTGCATTGCTCTTTGGACTGGCATAGCTGAAGCGCTTCTCTCTCACATGTCAAATCTCTTATGAACTGAATTGGATTTTTTTAATTGATCTCTTTAGCTCTAAGTTGAAATGATGATCCTTCTTGCTGTTGTGACCTCCTGATCCAGTTTTCCTCTCTACTGTTCCCTCTTTTTTAAACTTATTCATCATTCTCTTGATGATTCTTGAATGGACTTTGCAGATGGAAACCAAAGTATGAATGTTGGTATCATTACTGAAGGCCTCAATGATTTTTCCTTTTATCATTGCACAGTTGAGAAGACAGTGGGACGTTAACACAAAACGATTTTAACCTGTTCTTTTTCTACATGAATAAAGGGTTTTTCAGTGATTTTTACGACCGATGGTATCAAGATGGCTAAACGTATTATTTGAAAACCTGGAAAAAAGAAACTCAATCATTTTAGTGTTTTTTTTTTTTTTTTGTTAAACATTTTCTGGGATGGACAATTATGCTGTAACACTATTTGGACATTTTTTCTGTTTTTAAGTACATATAACAAACATTTAATATCATTTTGCATTTCTACCAATTTCTGGTTAGCTCGCTTATATTGGGACTGACTAGGTTCTATAGCCTTGGATGACAACTTGTCTAGGAGAAGGACAACTTTGGGCATGAGGTCTCTGTATTCGGCCCTTCAAAAAGTGTGGTTGGTTCTGCACAAAGCCTTCACCATTATAATCAAATCATGTGTGCTTGTGTCTGGGCTGTCATTTCCCTAGGAACTGAGCTGCTTGACACTCATACGTCGAATACGATGGGAGAGTCCACCATATATATATATATATATATATATATATATATATATATATATATATATATATGTATTGTATGGGAGGTTTTCAGCCGCACCCTGTATATACATATACATATCTCAATAAATAGTAATAATAAATCGGTTTTTATTTCTCATATATATATATATATATATATATGTGTGTGTGTGCGTGTGTGTGTGTGTGTGTGTGAGAGAGAGAGAAAGAGAGAGAGAGAGAGAGAGAGAAAGAAATTATCCCCATCCCCTCCACGCGCCAAACCTTGTAAACCGCTTCAGCAGGCGGGCTAAATCAGGTGAAATTACCATCAAAAGGCGCTGCACACTCTTCTGTGCCCTGGTAGTACCGGAGAGGTATAACTCCGTGTTAATAAAACCTGAGGGGTGTTGTTCATTGGGTTCGTGGCAAATATTTTCACCAACTCCTTGTTTATCAGCACACTTCCAATAAATGTGGCTGCTTCTACACAAGCCTTCCCCACTCTAAACAAATCTTTTGTGTGGACTGTCTGCAGTTCAGTTCAGTTCTGTCTTCCTTCTTTACTATTCCACCTGATCAACAAGTCCAATGTCGTGAGAGTTAAGGTGACGGTGACAGGATTCAAAAACTGAACTGAAAGATACTCATACGTCAAAAACGATTCCATCATATGTATATATTATTTAGAGTAATGAGGCCTTAGTCCTTATCAAAGTCATATTCCGGGATCACCATGCTTTGTTAATTTTTTCTGAATTTCGTTCTAGGTGTTTTGATGGCAACAAAAAAAAGTCGTTGGGAAAAAATTGAAGTAGGGTGACAGACATGGGTGATATGTTCTTTTGCTCTGAAATAATGTATAGCAACTCATATAGAACGATTTAGGATTACATTTTTTTAGGTCAACAACTAGTGCTGAACAGTTTTATTGAATCTTAACTCGTTGTTGCTGTTGTTTTGTTTGTTTATTTTATATTTTTGGTGTTTTTGAAGAGGCTATTTTGCCGGTTCCGGTAAAATAGACAAACATGCTTTTAAGTATGCTTTTTATGACCCATACCTGCAAAATGCCTATTTTACCGGTAAATATTTTTATTATTATGAAGGCGAGTAATATTAAAAATAACAACACCTAGATTTAACACAGAAGTTTATTTATTTTCACCATCAATTGTTAAGACAATTTAAAATCTTTTCCACCATCAATTGTTAAAACGTAATTTATTTATTCATCATTAATTATTAAAAGAAATATAGAAGTCTCTAAATATTTTAAGCACTTCAGGCATAATAGTCTCTGCAAATCCCAAACTTGCCCTTGGGCATGATTCTCATGCCAATGTACTTTAGGTGCCTACAACAGTCACAGACCACAGAATCCATGTTGTTCAAGTTCTGCCTACACAGCTCACACAACCACTGCACTGACAATCTCAAATATAATATATTCTTAGTTCTAAAACACTATTTATATTTACCTGCAAAATAGCATTGGTGTCTGTTCGTTTTTTGTTTGTTTGTTTGTTGTTGTTTTATTTGTTTGTTTTTGTTGTTTTTCTTTTGTTGATAATCTTTTTTTCCTTTTATTTTGTCTGTTGCAAGTGTGATTAAGAAGAGTGTTCGTTTCAAGTAAAATGAAAACCAAAACGAAATGAACATGTGGATTTCGTGGAGATCAAATCCAAGAATAAATACTGAAATTAGCACTGAATAAAAGCACGACGTCTATTTTTAACGAGTTGCTCTGAATGAGTTATTCAGTTCCTTGTGAAAATTTCACCGTGGCTCAGGTGATACTTACTTTTCTTGGAGACAATTTAAAAACCACCTCAAGAATATCTAATTTTTTTCTTTTCTTTATTCTTACTAATGTTCACTCAATACAAGATCGAGGAGCCACTCAAGGTAGAAAGTTACTAAACCAGGTTCTATGAACATAAGAGAAGGAGAGACAGGAGAAGTTCAGATTATGAGGATATGTAAGATAGATAACGGTTAAAAGTTAGGGTTAAGATGATAGTGATCGGGAAAACACCCTCTCAGGAGCCTCTTCCGCAAATTAATGGTACTTTGGAAGAAGCTGTTCGAGTGAACTTCTTACTAATGCAATACGAAGGGAATGGGGATAATTCAAGCCTGGGTGCTAGCTGCAAAGGCCTGAACTGGTGGAACTAAGGAATGGAGTTAATCTGAATATTTACCATGGAAATTGCGATAGAACAAAGAGAGGGTCAGCTGTAAAATTCTGAACTAGTGGTACTGAAGAATGGAACTCTTTCGAACATTTGCCATAGAAATAGCGATAGACTACCGAGAGGCTAGCAGTGTTTCATCTAAGGTAATGATTCCCAACGTGGGGTGCATGCCCCCCCCCCCCGGTGCGGCATGGTAATATTTTAGTGGGGTATGCGTAAGATGTGCACCCTTCGGCTTACTATACCAACAGAATAAGGGGGCAATTGGAGAATAAGTTATTAACAGTTTTCTAGTGAGTCTGAGTGAGAGTATTAATGTTAATGTGTGTTAATACATACGATGCATATACAGTATGCGTACATAAAAATATTTTGTGTGTATATACGTACATGTGTAATTGGCATGCATGTAAGAATTAAATTGCTGTAACCTAGGGAGGGTTACTGAATAAAATAATCACACGGAGGTTGGTAATGAACGATAATACTTAGGACAAGAACAGCACATATAAGATTCGCCAGCGGCGCGTAAAAGAAGTAGTCAACTGCTAGAAGTGAATTCTACAATGAATCTCCAACTGTAGGATATCTAACAACAGCCCCAAGCGGTCAGATGTGGTACAAGGCCGAATTTAATGTGGGGTATCCGAGCCCGTAGGCTCTGCCAAAAATTCCCCGTAGACCCCAGTTAAAACTGTTTCCTGAGATGAGACTCTGCCCTTCGACATAGCCTCATCTGGGGATCTTCTCTGCCCGACGGCAGAGAGTTTGACTAGCACAGCTGGAGACAAATCTCCAAATGCAGACCAACATACAATATTTACTACTATATTTATGTGAATGGGGACATAGTCATTATCGTCCGTAGGTATGCTACAACATAAATATTACAGAGGGTCACCAGAATTTTAGAAATACTAAAGTGGGACATGGCCCCAAATCGGTTGGGAACCATTGATCTATGGCGAGGGGTCGTAGAATGGAAAATAATTAATCACCCACAAGGTTGCAGAAACATTTTATCAAGGCTGGCGAGTGAGGAGTGGGGAAATCCTGCCCAGATATGGCTGCAGTATTCCATTTTTGTTTTGGTCTGGCTTTTGTAATGATAGGACGGTATAAGAACCGATTATTTTACCAACATCTTTGGCGATGGATCATATGTAAGAGTTCCATTTGAAATCTACAATTCATCCGTGCATGAGAAATTGCTGCCATATCTGATGTCTGGTGCTGACAAAATCTAAAAGAAGGGCCTGTAAAGTTATCGGTCCTGACCTGGCATCTCAACTTCAGTCACTTTCTCTCATTCTAATATCATGATCCAGTTATTAATATTACAATGTATGTCGACATTGCTAACTTTCCGGGAAAGACGAACTGAACACTTTATTTAATATTTCGTAGGTAATTGTTCTTGTTCCATGTTGCCTTTAGTAGGAAATTGTTTGTTGCTCATATCTAGCCGTTATCTCTCTTATTTTTTCAGTATTGAATGCGTTATTTTCACTGAGTTTCTGTACTACCTGGTCCAGGGATTGAACTGACAATTACACTCGCATCAAAATCACGTGGCTAATGTTTTGCTATAGAAAATTTAAAAATGACAGGTTTTGTCATATTCAACTGACCCGGACCGTCTGTTTAATATATTTACTTCCCCCCGCCCCAATCTTCGAATACGTTATTGCACATTCAGATGAAATTTGGGACTAAACTATCCAAACAAAACCGTACCGTTTACATTTAACAAAATAATTTATCTCCTGAAAAAAAAAAAAAATACGAACATATGAGAAATTATATAGAAAGCCCAATCACCACACCTTGTCAGCCGTTTTCTATTGTTGAGTTTTCTATATAATTTCTCATATGTTCGTATATTTTTTTTTCAGGACATAAATTATATAAAAATAATCAAGGATTAATTTTATTTTACTTTTAACTGACTATATGCTTTGAATGATGAATCGACAATTATAGAAATGTTTTATTTTCTGAGCACGGTCAGCACATATTTGATATTATGGAGTGTTGTTTTTTTTCTTTTTTATTAATAATGCTTCCATTATTTTCATCCTTTTTGTACATGTGGATTATATTTGTATTATCAACGAGTATGTTACGAATAGAATTTGGCAGGCCTCCATGTGTATTTAAATGAAACCTAATTGAGCTATGGCCAGAGAGATGTAACGTGAGTCTTCTTGTTAGGCATGTTGTAGTATATCCAATATAATTATTTACAATTTTGGATTGTCAGGAACACAGCTCCTTAAGGAACATGTAAATTTGTAAATAATATATATATGGGAAAACGAAACAAAAATTTTTAAAAGTTTACTCCAATGAAGTCCTAAAGGACTAAACGCGTTGCACAAAAAACTGTTCCCCACTTTGTCATACATTTTCCCCTAAAATTGTTCTTTTCATATATATATATATATATATATATATATATATATATAGAGAGAGAGAGAGAGAGAGAGAGAAAGAGAGAGAGAGAACCGATTGACTTGGTCTTCATGCAACTTAGCAGGAAATAGGAGTATATATTACCGCGCATGCGTAAATAGACATTATCCTAGTTGTTACCAAGGCAGTCGTTATTTTGTTTTACGCCAGCGTCGCACTCACTCAGTTTACCAAGAATAAATCATTCACAACAATATGATTTACCGCAAACGCCTTATGAATACTTGCACCACACTAACACACACAATATATATATATATATATATATATATATATATATATATATATATATATATATATATATATATATAGTAAGATCGATCCGGTGGTATATAATCTGAGTGGATCATAGTATTAAAACTGATTCACAGAGATCTCGATGTATTTATTATAACAAAGCATATGTATTTTTACAGCAAAAAACAAAACAAGAAAACAAAAACAAAAACAAAAAAAAACAAAAAAACCTCAACCTGGGATAGTCTATTTCAAATCGTTGTGTACGCGGCTATCTTCAGCTCCTAAGTGTCTGTCTCGGAGTATTGTTTTAAATTTATTTTCAATGTCAGTCCTCCTCTGGTAGACGCCTTGTTAATGTTTATGTGTCTTGTTAATGTGGTAAGGTCATAAGGTATCTTAGATCGGGAGCAGTGATCTGGGGTTGGAAGTTATTTATGGCGCGAACCTTTCGTTGTTTGTAGTTTAATATCAGTTCCTATTACGTGGCGTTTCTTATACGAGCCCCAAGCGTGTTTTTCTGAGATTCACAATAAATAGTTTTTGTACTACAATGTGTCACACACATATTATTAATAAGCGATGGGGGATTTATACTTAAACCCGTTCAGATTAATGTGAATTAGTTGAATTATAGATTTATAGATAGTGAATAATACCAGAGCACTCAATGGAATAAATCATGCTATCCAACACACTTATATGCGTACATATCTTCATACATACATATATGTACATTTACATGTCCATTCATATATTTTACTATACACACACATACACCCCCACATATATAGACATGTATTCTTATGTAATTTTGAATATATATATATATATATATATATATATATATATTTATTCACCGGTAGCACAACCTTTCGTTTCTTAATTAACTTTATCAAGACAAAAAACGAAACGTGTTGGTATTTTTTCCGCTTGTCTTTTCTTTTATTTATATTGACTTATTGCAGATATATTTTATTTGTCTAAATTTTTAAACACAAACACACACATATGCGCATGTGCTTGTGTGTGTATGTGTGTATGCAGCCTTTACATAAATGCACACTTATTTATTTGTCTGAATTTTTTACACGCAATCACACATACTTACATGTGTGTGTATGTGCATGCACGAGTGCTTGTGTGTGTGTGTGTCTGTGTATGTATCCTATACATAAATGCACACTTATTTATGCGTATCTATTTCGCTTCAAGCTTAAACAGGTGACAATAAATCATTCCTGATTGCTGCTGTTATCCAAATAACAGATATCCTCAAGGTTTTTAACGTCACTTTAGATGGACCAGAACCAACCAATTAAACAGGAAATGGATTTTGCAAATGTCTACCTCACTGTCAGAAACTGCTGAGTAGGGCTGTCCAAATTTCGAAATCCAACACTTTCCTTGTTCAAATAATAAAAGGCTGACATTTTGTCTCCCAAACTGTGAGTTTAGGTAAATGGCAACCTGTACTTTCCGGATCATCGATGTCGCCATTGGTGATGAGGGCAACGAATTCTTTAGTCTATTTCCTAAAGCATTCATTTTAGTAAAGCTTTCACTTTCTAATACGTCGTGAACGTAGAAAAATTAACAATATAGATTTGTCCTGATATCTGGTAATTTAACAATACATCTTCTGTTGGGGTTTAGTTTTATTTACCTTATTCATTGTCTGTATGGGTTTATAAAGGAACTTAATGTTACTACGGTAGGAAACATTTCATCAGTTACGGGAAAAAAATAGTTGAACACTTATGAAGAAAATCATGAAAACAACACAGCAATACTAAAATTATTTCCACAGATTCGCTAAAAAATGAGCATGCCATGATGAAAAAATACCCAAACTTAATAAAAACAAAATTTTATAATCAAAATCTTTATGTTATTATTAGGAAAGACCAAATGATTTTTTGATTATTAAATTGTATTTTTTGATCGTTTTTAGAACGTTCGAAATTTTGATAATATTCTTGCGTCAGCAAAGATAGGATTAATATAGGACATTTTAGCGTCATTGATTTGGAAATTCTTGCAAAAATTAAATAATTGTTTCGGATTTTAATGAAACTTCCAGGATTATTCACAAATAAATTAAATTATTTCAAAAATGTTTCTTTTTTTAGAAAATTTTGGTATTTTTTTTACATCTGTTAACACCCCCTTTACACACACACACACACACACACACACACACACACACACACACACACACACAAAAGAAATTAAATTTTGTAGAGCTTAATGTTTTTATTAGTTATACACAGAAATACTTGAAGAATTTATATCATCATCTATTTTGTAAGACAAAAACCCCAGTTACCAAAAATTTACTTTGGATCGTAAAATAAAAATATGCAACAAAATTAAGACATTATTTATCTATAAAAACTTTTAATTGCTTTTATGAATAATATATATTATGGAAACTATTGCCTTAATAAAATCGATGAATAATGAATTTTTACAAGAATTGTTTTCATTTTTTTTTTAATTAAAATAATTTATAGAATATTAAATCGTTAAATTTCTATATTCATTTGTACCGGTTGGGTGATATTTTTGTTAAGTAAAATCTATATTTACTAATCTTAAATGGAAAAGCTTAGTAGAGTTCAGTGACCAACAATATTTTTAAAAGAATTTTGATTTTTTTTTGTGTGTATAATAAACATGCCGATTTTTGTAAATACATTGATCAATAGACGACATTATCTGAAAAGTAAATTTAGAAGCAAAATACCTAAAATTCAATAAAACATTAGATTACGGAGAATATTTTCTTAAATATTTAAGATTACTGGGTAGCTAAAAATTACATAAAAAATGCATTTCTGCGATATTTTAAACTAAAAGTAACATTTGTTTCAAATCAAATTAATTAAACTTTAAATCAGCTAATAGTTGTCGAATAAAGTTTTCGAAAAGTACATCTTATTTTTGAAAGATTTTTTTAATAAAGAGAAATACATTGAGATGACAGTTGGCTAAAAATGGCGATAAAAATCGGCGATAAAAATCGGCGATTTCAAAATAAAAACTCCTTTCAGTCGATGTAAATTGGTTTTGAAATACTGCAAAGTATTTTGCTTCTTGGAAATATTAAATTTAATCTATTAACTTGAAATTAAAACTAAAATACTAACTCCAAGAAAGATTTTTAATTTTTAAAAATTCATTTTAAACCTTAGGTATCGAATTTTTGTAGAGGTAACTACTACTAAAATATATCGATATCTTTAACTCGGCTTTTCATGGTTTGGTAAATCCCATGTTTCAGCACTTTTTAAAATGAACCACCATTAATTCGTTGATTGGCACCAAATACAGCGCCACATGTTGTTTTCACAGCAACTGACAGCAGCAGAGTGTTTTGGTGATACGGTCTTGTTCATTTCGTATATTTAGCTGAATATTTATTCATTCAGGATGATAAGCATATATTATTTTTTGGTTTTAGGCTTTTTTTAGCATTTATATGAAACAATAAAAACCATGTTTGGATGCATTAATGATTATTTTCTTTCCTGTTTTAAGCTTTGTCCTACCGTTGATAACACATCAATATATATGTAAAATAAGCTGTCAAGATTATGTTTACATAGGGGGTCATTTGATTTCTATAATCCGGTATCATCATACTTATTATAAAACCCAGGTAGCGTGTGTGTGTGTCTGTACGTTTATATATTCGATCGGATTTCCTACATTTTTCAATCGATTTCAACAAAACTTCACAGGACTACGTAAAATTACCTTCCGGTGTTTCTGACAGCGCCAAAAATTGGAAAAACACAATTCTTTTTGCACGAAATCAATTTGAAAACACGATTAAGAGGCATCACTGCCGCCAGAATGAAAGGGGGACAACTCATATCGAGTTATACTTATTATAAAACCCAAGTTGGTTGTTTGTATGTGTGTGTTCGTTTATATATGGGATCGGATTTCCTACATTTTTCAACCGATTTCAACAAAACTTCACGTTTTTTTTTTTTTGGCAGGTAGTGTTTCTTATTGTCTTGCACATTTTTTTCTTTATTTTTACATTCAGAATGCTTTAAAAATTCCATTTACAAGACAATTGTTTATAATAAAATTCTATTCACCAATCGATAGACTCATAACGATTGCAAACAATGTTTTTGTTTGAATTTGGGTTTGACCATTTCGTAAAAAAAAAAAAAAAAAAAAAAATAAATAAAAAAAACTAATTAAGATATGCGTGTTCGTCAACCTTAAACAATAATCTTTGTCAATTTTATTTTTCAGTCTTTATGATGGTCGATACTTGATCTATCTCTTACTATTACATCCCCGGGCAACGCCGAGTTCTACTGCTAGTTCTCTATATTCCGACAGTGTCCAATTTCAAGGGTGCCGGATTAAAGAGGTCGGACTCTATATACAATTGAGCTTTTTTGTTTGTTTGGTTTTTAATCGTTTCATCCCAAGCAAGGAGATAATGCCACTAGAACTTTACAGGGGTTTACAGGGAATGAAGGAGAATGAGAAAACTTTAGTGGAGAGGTTTGAGAAAAAGAGAAAAAAGAGACAAGTTTCAAGAAGACAGAAGATGCCAATTGACGTTGCATTTAAATTTTTGAAGATTGTATTTATCATGGAAGGGAGAAATCAGAAGTCAGTTCCATTGGTGAGAAGTGTGGGAAAAGAAACTTAGAAGAAGTAGAATTGACGGTTGCATCTATTTAGTTCAACAGTAAAACGGTGAGACCTAATTGCCAATCTAGTAGAACGCTTAAACTCAGGAAGTCGAGGCACCAGGAGGAAAAAAACTCACCAGAACAGTTGTCATGAAAATATTTGTAGAAAGACAGAGGGAAGTTGAGATGCCTGATCAGGATTGATTTCTTAGAATTTCGTCAATAATCTCGAAATGTACAGTATTCAATGCACAGACGAATGGTAGATCTATAAATGTGCAAAATGGATTCTGACAAGAAAGTAAGACCTCTGATCGGGAGGTTTTTAAGGAACGTTGAACCTCTTAATTTCTGTTGTCCATCCTGGCTCGGGTGGTAGCACCTGTTAGGGTCCCAGCTATAGGAAAATAGTGAAATCCCAAACTGGGTTAAATAAATTGAAAGTATAGATTTAAAAAAAATAAATTCCCAGAATGTTATAGTGGAACACACCTATTCTATAGTTAATAGACTCTCCCACCTATAATAAGTAGGAATAGTAAGAGTAACGAGTGAGTCGCGAGGTCGCTCAGTGAGTTGGTCAGTCAGTCGATGCCGGACGACCGTTAGTCGGATACTAAAGTATTAGCGACCACAACTAGATTTACTCTGCGTCATACCTATTATATGAAGTTCCTAACGTTTTGTACGTCGAAACTATTTTAGGACCGACTTAGTACAAATACAAGCCTCCACTGTGAAATCCCTCCATTACACAGAAACAGATTTTTTCAAAAAGCTCCCAAGAAAATTAAATTTCGGCATCAAATGACCCATGAGGCGTTGATATGCCGTTAAACAAACAAAACTTTCCTTGCAATAGATCTAGAAACATTTATAGAGTGAAGCTCAAAAGTATCCGTACAGTACAATCAATTTCATTTAAAATAAGATCATTCATTTTTCCAATATTAAAACAGAATTTTTTTTCATCTATATTATTAAAGAACTGATTCTCTGTCCGTTATATATGTGTTTGTAAATGCGCAGAGTATAGTCCCGGAAGATATTAAGGCTTCACATTTCCTCCTCGTACTCCTGTAGAAAATTCTGACGTCCAGATTTTTTACATTCAAAATCCGAACGTTAGAATTTCAAGTAATAAGAAAATAATTTTTATTCATAAATTAACAAACACCTAATAAATAATTAAAATGTGTGAAACAGCTATAAAGAAATCCTTATTATTTACCATTTTATAAAGTTCGAATCACTGATGTTTTGCCGACTATTCCAATAACCAATATAATAAATAGTGTAAATAAACAATCTAATAGTGTTTATTATTTTTGTTGTCAATTCTCAAGAACAAAGAAAATGTATCAATTTACTTTTATATGTTTAGTTTTTATTACAATTCTAATCCTCGCTTTTTAAAACAATAAACATTATCAATAAGTGAAGGTAGATAAAATAACAGCGATTTCAAGGAAAAAAACGTCCTTTTGACACTGTCTTTTTGCAGTTACAATTGTTAAGGAATGCCGATTAGTCTTTTTACGGTTTATCAACCCTTTGTGGGTTATTTAAAGCTGAAACACATTTCGGGTTGTATGAGGTTGCTTACAGTACCCGGTGTTCCCAAGAGGTCCCCCATCTTATTACTGATTGGACTTGACGCTACTTAACTGTGGTGATCGAACGGGAACCGGTGTTTTCACTATGATTTGACCGTAGATTTCCTGTATGGAAACGGCTATTCTCATCATTGTCATTATCATATTGCATAGAAGCGAAAACAAAGATATGATTAATATGTTGACTTTCCGAATTACCAAACAAATGTTTGGAAGGATATTGCTATTTTTCAATCTACCGTATCTACTCGTGTATAAGACGATTTCATGTATAGTACGAACTTTGAATTTTTTGGCATGAATTTTAACCCATGCAGTAAAAATTTGCCTGTGTATAGTGCAACTGGTCATTGAAAATGCATGAATTTTAACACCTCCAGCAAATATTTACCTGTCTATAGTGCAATTGGTCATTGAAAATGCATGAATTTTAACATCTCCAGCAAAAATTTACCTGTGTATAGTGCAACGGTTCACCGATAATGCACAATGTTTAACCTTTTTAAAAGAATTACCTCTGTATAGTTCGCTCCACTATTTTTTGCATAAAAAGAGTGATCATAAAAACATGCACTGTATTCGAGTATATATGGTAATAATTTAAATATATGCGATATTTAGGTAGCAAGAATTGATCCAATTAAGTTTTGCTAAAATTCAACAAACATTGTATTTCATTTTTATTCCAATCATTGACTAATATATTGTACTTCGGAGTCCAGCATGTAGATAAATTGTCTTTGCCCAACAAATTTCTTCTGTTAAATTACATTTAACATTCAAGATATTTGTTGGCGGAATCAACAGTAAATTTTAGCTATCGCCAGGGACTTATTTTAAATGTCTTTTTTAGGCATTTTTAGTAATTTTATAGGAAATTCTATCGTCCAAGTTTTCGTATATGAAAAATCAGAACGCCGCGAAAATATCCTGTCAAACAACCTCTTAACGAGATATAAAGAAAAAAAAAAAAAAAAACGAAAGGTGAGAGGCAACAAATTGGTGTCCCCCACAACAATATAATTATGTTAACGTAGTTGACTGTAGCATAATGTTTTCTCTAGGCTTCTAAATGTGACTCTAATGTTTGATGTCAGAAAGCGTAGCTTTCCATACAGAACGGGGGAAAAGTAAGCATTTAGAAGGTGTGATAGCTTTGATTTGTTTAATCGCCTCTAAGGTAGCAACGCCTCTAATTATAGAAACATGAATAAACACGAACATGAATTTCTAGAACAAATGATAACGGCTATTTATTAGACGGAATACTGGCGCTATGAAAAAGAAAAAGGATTGGTCTCTGTCAGAGCAATTAGTTCGTTGTGGGCAAACATCGGTCATAAATCACACGTGTAAGCTCTTCGGGGGCTTATTTGATTTTACTATGTGTACTTACAAATAAATCCAATTATCTATCGGCGGGCGTTAGTTCACTTGTCAAATTCATCGTTTGAGAGAAGTGAGTAGAATTTTACGTCGCCGATGTGTCGAGTGGATGCGTCGCTCCAGGTTTATCGTTGTGCTTGCTTCTCCTCTGTTGCTCTACCGCTAACTGTTTAAATACTGATTCTTCTCTGCTTATATCGGTAGAGATAGGCTCAACAATTTTAGGTTCTCGATCTTCCGTTTGATCGGCAAACGTTGAATCCTTAATTCTGATTTTCTGGTTTTGTTACGGCGTCTAAATCTCATAGTTAACTACTGCTTTAATCCTGGCTACATCCGTCCGTGCGCGGGAAAATATATTTTATTTTATTCTATTTTATTTATTCATTTATTTTTGTGGGGTGCGACAAACATTACTACCGGTTATTGTCTGCTTTAAGGAGATATGTCCAGAAGGTAGAACACAAAAGTCTTAGTTTGATATGTACGGGAAAGTTTCTAACCGATCAGAAAATATTTTAATCAACCAAAATTGATAAAGTTCTCATATCTAATAAACGGATGTAGGCATCGAGTCTGTGCGAAGAAAACAAATTTTAGTCATTTGTTTATTGTCTTTTGAGATGCGCACTTCCGGTTTATCACTAAACTACTATAATTCGAACTTAAGAGATATTTCAAAATCACTAGGGATTAGGCTTAATGAATTATTTTAATCCATTATCTCCTTTATATCTGTTAATTTAATTAATAGATGAAACCAAAAAGTTGAAGTACATTTAGAATAAAAGTTGATCATTGTAAGTATTAAATTGATAGTTGTTTAATTTCCAAAGAATGATGATCATTTTCTTCCCGATTTTCAAAGTATTCTTCTACTTTATGTGCCGTGTCGTCTCAGGATGTAGGCATTCATGGCTCTCCACAACTTTCTATCCCGTATGGCTCTTAATAAATGTTGTTTCCGTTATTTAACCCAGACCCTGTCCCGCCATCCATTTACTCAAGTTCACTAAGTACGTTATGCATTGTTTTAAAGCATTAGCTAAGAATTTCCATTACACATGTAATAGCCCTATTTTATCAGCTATGCTTGAATTAATTTCTGACCACTGACAATCCCTTTCTTCCTTATGTTCAATACATTCTTGGAGTAAAATCATTAGCAATGCATTTACATTATATATATAATAGCCTTATTCTATTAGTAATGCTTGACTTCATTCCTGACCACTGACAATCCCTTTATTCCTAATTTTCAATGCATTCCTATAGTAAAATCATTAGCAATGTATTTCCATTATACATATAATAGCCCTATTCTATCAGTAATGCTTGCCTTCATTCCTGACCACTGACAATCCCTTTATTCCTGATTTTCAATGTATAGTAAAATCATTAGCAATGCATTTACACTGTACATATAATGCCATTAATCTCATCAGATTGAGACTTTCATATGGAAGCCATGTTTTGTGCAAGACTTGTTTAGAAATATCTAAAGTGGTGACTGCTTAAACTTTCTCAGATCAATGCTAAAAAAAAAACATACTCAAATAAGTGACACATATAGGTCTCATGAAGGAGCACCCTTAATTGAACCTTTTGGACTGGCATAACAGAATCTTGAACAAAGATAACAAAAACCGCATCACCAGAAGATTTAAACATCAACAGCAATTAAAATGAACACCACAACTAACTTGAAGAAAAAATAATGATATAATCAAGATGCTGATGTTCAGCACAAAATCAAAGAAAAGGTTATGAAGGAAGACCCCATGAATATCTATCTAAATCTGTTCATTATCTATCTATCAATCTGTCTCTCTCTCCATATATATATATATATATATATATATATATATATATATATATATATATATATACCTAAGTCTATTCATTATCTATCTATCTCAATCGGTTCATTATCTACCTTTCCAAATCTATTCATAATCTCTCTATTTCAGTCTTTTCATTATCTATCTATCTATCTATCTATCTATATATATATATATATATATATATTTATATATATATATGTCTGTTCATTATCTACATTCATTATCTATCTATCTGTTCATTATCTAAGTCTGTTCATTATCTATCTTTCTATCTAAATCTGTTCATTATCTATCTATCTATCTATCTATCTATCTATCTATCTATCTATCTATCTATCTATCACTCTGTATGTATATATATATATATATATAAGTCTGCTTATTATCTATCTGTTTATCTATTGATTTCAGTCTGTTCATTTGCTATCTATCCATGTATCGAAGTCTGTTCATTACCTCTATATTCATTATCTATCTATCTATCTATATTTCTATCTAAGTCTGTTCATTATCTATCTATATCTATCTCTCTATCTATCTATCTGTCTGTCTAAGTCTGTCTAATTCTCTTTATTTACCTATTTGTCTATGATGCTGGTTTCTATACTAACTCAAACAAAATTGTTTTAATAGAAATATTTTATAAATTTCAACTGAAAACAGCAGTGGCCGCTTGGTCAATGAATGCCATATATTTCCTTATGAGGAAACAGCTAATATTATCATTACCATTCTATCTGTAATGTTTACATTAACTCCTGACCATTGATAATTACAAAGAAATATTAGTAAACAATGATGGTTGCCAAAGCTTCATCTCAAAGAAAGACGGAAAATATGGATAATAAAAATGAAGCAAAATTAAGAAGAACAGTCAAAAATTTAACAACTATTCTTATGTTTCATCTAATAGAATTTCAATGTAATATTATTTCTAAAGACCAGAGACTGATGTGCTAAATTGTGAATAAAAGCAGGTAAAAATATGATGAAAGAAATGGTAGAAAAAAATTAATAATGTGTGGCAATGTTTTCTCTCATAAAATTGCCTGAATATTTTTTTATGAAAAGGATGTAAAATTAAGATGAAAGAAATAAAATTAATATTCTGGGGAATATAGTATTAAGGAAATAATAAACTAAGAAAATTCCTTTATATATACATATATATATTTTTAATTAATTCATCGAGTCTGATAGAAACCTCCACAGAATGCAGAAAGCACTGGACGGCCGTTTCGTTCTATATTTGGCACTCATCAGCAGTGCGCATCCACTACCGAGAATTGAAACCCTGACAGTTAGGTTGTTAAGCTGACATCATACCAACTGTTCCAAGTGGGCCTCGGTGACGAAGAGATTCCAAATCAGACTCAACAATTAGTAATTAGTCGGAGGATTTGATAAATTTAATTAATTCATCGAGTCTGATAGAAACCTCTACAGAATGCAGAAATAAATATATATATATATATATATATTTAATAAAGTGTTTTATTATTTTCTTCTATTTGTACTTGGAAAAATTCTTGTATAAAATCTACAGTGATTGTAATAACCTTTCACTGATTGGTAAATGCTGGCAGCATGCACCAGCATTGTTGCATTTGTGTATGACATCTCCTTGTGCACTTTGAACTTATCAGACTTTAAACTTGATAGGTGATCTTGGATATTACTGGATAAGCTCAGCAATTATCAAGAGAATCTATTAATTTGTACGTTTTGACTGCATATGTAACCTTTCATGGAAAATGGCAGAATTCTGGAATAAAAGACATTTTAAGTGTAGCTTTTCTTTTCACTTTGGCCAACTCTTTCACACTTCATCTTCATTTTATTATTTTCATCCTATCCATGTATATCACTATCCAAACTTATCTATCTATCTAGTTTATTCATATCTATCTATCTATCTATCTATCTATCTAGCCAGGTCTGTTCATTTTCTCTCTATCTATCTATCTATCTATCTATCTATCTATCTATCTATCTATCTAGTCAGGTCTGTTCATTTTCTATCTATCTATCTTTCTATCTATCTATCTATCTATCTATCTATCTATCTATCTATCTATCTAAGCCTGTTCACCTATCTATCTATCTATCTATCTATCTAAGCCTGTTCATCTATCTATCTATCTATTCAATTTATTCATATCTATCTAGATTATTCATATCTAAGTCTGTCCATATCTATCTACTCATTCATATCATACTTATTCATATCTATCTAATTCTATTCAACTCTATCTATCTTTGTTCAAATCTATCTATCAATTGTTCTATCTAAGCTCATTCATATCTATCTATCTATCTATCTCTATCTATCTATCTATCTATCTATCTATCTATCTATCTATCTAATTCTATTCAATTCTTTATATCTATCTATCTATCTATCTATCTATCTATCTATCTATCTATCTATCTAATTCTATTCAATTCTTTATATCTATCTATCTATCTATCTATCTATCTATCTATCTATCTATCTATCTATCTATCTAATTCTATTCAATTCTTTATATCTATCTATCTATCTATCTATCTATCTATCTATCTATCTAATTCTATTCAATTCTTTATATCTATCTATCTATCTATCTATCTATCTATCTATCTATCTATCTATCTATCTATCTATCTAATTCTATTCAATTCTTTATATCTATCTATCTATCTATCTATCTATCTATCTATCTAATTCTATTCAATTCTTTATATCTATCTATCTATCTATCTATCTATCTAATTCTATTCAATTCTTTCTATCTATCTATCTATCTATCTACTGATTTCACTTTTTCATATCTATCTACCTATCTGTCGGTTTATATTCATTTTTAGAAATTTAATTTTTTAAGTAATTTTTGTTAATATGATTTTTAAATATTTTTTAGAAATTATAATTTAAAATAATTCTTTGTAGAGATCATTTTTAAAAATTATCAAAAAAATATAATTTTTAATTCATTTTCAGATATACAATTTTTAAGTAACATTTTAAGAATATGATTTTCAGGAATTTTTTAGAAATATAATTTTCAAGTAATTTTTTAAAAAACATAATTTTAAAGTAATTTTTAGAAATATGATTCGTAAATAAATTTCTGGAAATGATTTTAAAGTAATTTTTCAAAAAATATAATTTTTAAATAGCTTTTTGAAATAAGGCTTTGAAGTAAATAAGACTTTTAAGACATTTTATTTAAAAAATTGGGAAAAGTTTAGTATATGTTCAACAAAAGAATAAAAGGTAACATATCCCCAAGATGAGAAAAACAAACACAAAACCTTTATAATCCTGGCACTGATCGGTAGATAGGTAAATGACATTTGGGACATTTTTGATGCTACTTCTATCTTCTGTCATGACACATTAATGGATCAGATCTTCTATTCAGCTCATGAGAACTCTGTCTATCTGCACATTTTTGACTATGTCTATCTCCTATCTCTGACTGCTAACTTTCTCCTATGGCCACTCTGCCTATCTCTACATCATTACTGACAGTCTGTCACTGACCCTTATTTAGAATGCTGCCCCTGACCAGAATTTTCTATCTTCCTGTCAAGTGGCACTTGATCCTGAAAGTTTTTATTTATCAATTTATTGATTTTATATACATTTTTTTTTAATTGTGAGTAGTGGATGTTTACTTTGAAGCTCCCACACTTCTAAACAGTTGTTTGACATTAAAACTAGACCTAGATAAAATCATTTACAGTTTGCTAAACCACTAGATTAGTGTTTCTCAACCAGTGCGCTCAGACACACTAATGCTCCCTGAAAGGTAGCCAGGTACTTCCCTGGTTAACTGAAGAGTAATCTATAAGGAGTGGATAATCCTTTCCCTTTTGACTTCTTCAAGAGATTTAAATCTGTCATTATCAGCCTCCCTAAAAAAATTAGTAGATTTTTCATAAATCTCTATAAATGAAAATTCTACTGCTATCCTGCATTTGAAATGCTAATGAGAGTATGTTTATCACGTATAAGGTCAAACATTCAAAAATTTCCAAAGTATATCAAGTTTTTATGCAAACATACTTAAATATAACAATGTAATGTTTTAAAAATAAATGCTTATTTCAAGAGACTTCTTTATTATTTTCATATTTTAAAATTTCTTGACTAATTTTCCTTATTAAAATTTAAAGTGCACCTTAGAACAGGTGTGGCCAAACTTGCTTAATGTAAGAGCTGCATTATGATAAAGTTCTGATGTTCGATATCTGCAAGACATGGACAAAATTTACACATACATTTTTGTTACATACGCATTGACATTAGACTTGAATTGGTGTTTCAATTCATGCCCAGTAAATAATTATAAAGCTTGAAATATTTCTTATTTACCTTTTATATTAACTGTAATGAAAAAAAGCAACATATTTCCACAAGTCGCATATTAAAGGTCAAAGAGTTGCATGTGGCTCACGAACAACGGTTTGGCCAATGCTGACCTAGAGTTTTTGTTATTCTACAAATGCGCCCTGAATTAAGAATTGGTGAGAATTACTGCACCAGATGATCACATCTCATTATGTCTTATAATAAGGTATTAAAATTAAGATACTTTCAGTCAATATTTTTAGTTATTACTGGTCAACTATACAACTTAAATGACAAAACCTGAAGGATTTTTTTTATTTCAATTCCAAACAACAAACTGCATAGTTTCCCTTTCAAAGTAACTACCCTCGAGTCTAAAGCACTTTTCTATCTTTTTCCGTCATGAATATACACTACTAGAAGGATTCTTCTTGTATGCCCTTCAGTTCCATCGTTATGGCTCACTTGCTGGCCTCCACGCCTTCAAAACGGGTTGTCTTGATGATTCCTTTGAGCTTGGGAAAAAGAAAAAAGGCACACGGAGCAAGATCAGGTGAACAAGGAGGTTGTTCCAGTACGGCGATGTTCTTCTCGGTCTGGAACTGCTGGATGCTCAGGGCATTGTGAGCAGGTGCATTGTCGTGGTGAAGCAGCATGATTCGTCCTGCTACAACTCACGTCTGTTCTCGTACACTGAGCGAAGCAAGCACCACAGGATCTCTTTGTAGACTCGCTGATTTGATCGTCTGTCTCTGTGGCTCACTGTGGACGATGCCTCATAAATCGAAGAATCGATAAATTCCGTTACTTTTAAGACAAACCTCGTATGTGTGTGTGTGTGTGTTTATAATAGGCCAGTGAAAGAAATTCGAGAGATAAAAAGCGATAATATTTATAATAACACTAATGATGTTTATTGTATATCAGTAGGCATTTTGACCAAATGGAAGCATAATAAGAAAAGATGATAAATATCGGAATTTTCGAACACGCCCGTGTCCTTTCTCAACGAGACGAGAAATTCTGAACGTTAACATCTTTCTCATCATTTGGTCGAAAGCCCTACAAATATTCAATAGCTCTATTATCTATATTATTATTTTTATTGTTGTTTTTCTCTCACGAATTTCTTTCTCTGTTTTATTATAACTACATATCATAAGAAGGTATACGTGGACAATCTTTGTTTGCTATCATATATATATATATATATATTATTTTAATTGTCGGACTTTGTCCATTTCATAATGTGTGACGTCATTTGTTTACATTTGATACGCCATCAGCAGATATGAATGTACGTGAGAGAATCATGGAAGATTGAAGTTTAAAAGCAGTAAATTCGACCTTGCTAACCGAACGCTCCCCTGTAGCCAAATCGGTTAAGGCACGTCAAGCTAAATGACGGTTCCGTATAGGATACAGGTTCGAATCCTGTCGGAGGACGAATGTTTTCTGTGAAATTTTCTCCGACATTCAGGCCGGTAAATGTTGTTTAATACTGTTTATTATAAACAGAGCATTTACTTAGATATTTGTATCTATAAAAAGAATGTATAAACATAAAAACGTCTTAATATACATATATATATATATATATATATATATATATATATATATATATATATATATATATATGAAACCCGGTTTTGAATCTCACCACAGTTGATTTGTCAGGAAGGCGACTTCCTGATGTTACCGGACTGGAGGGGACAATCCCAGCGTGGGGTACCGTTGGAAAGTGCCTGAAAACCATACCACGGTTTGACCTAAGCCTTGTGAGTGAAATTGGGTAAACGGAACACTTGGGGGGACCGTCGATAGCTGTGCTAGCACAAGTCATCATGACCGAGAGTTTGAGTGTGCTGGCCTTGTTCAGATTGTTGATCACGCTAGATAACATGCTCTCCTCCAGAAACTATAACTAAGGTCTGCTCAGTATATGTGCAGTATAAACCACAGGTGGGCTCTGTAGTTGTTGAACAAACACAAATGTGCCTTAGTGAGCGTCTGAATTAGGGATTGGCTAATCACCCTAGTAAACAGGTATCCTCGAATACGAGTGGTCAGCTACTATATATATATATATATATATATATATATATATATATATATATATACCCAAGTATATAATTGGTGTATACGGGATAAATTCCAATAACCAACAATTACTATTCTTAAAAGAGTGCTCAATACAAAGTAGAGCAGATATAATTATTTTTTATAAAAAAAAATTCATAACATAAATGTTATAAAATCACTGCAAAAATAGCCATTTTGTTTCAACACCCTCGGTGTCTTATCAAGTGATGATGTTGAATTTAAAATAAATGGTTTTAAAAGTTTCAAATTAATTAACGATCCTTCGCTAGGGGAAAACATTGTTACAAAAGCTAGAATGACCAATCAAAACCCAAGTATAGGAAGATTCAAAAGCTTGACAACGAAATCATGTTATAATAGCTATTCAGATCTTTAAAATACGGGCAATATTAAAAAGAACTCTTCCCCAAATTAACCTTTAACCAATCGTCACTTCACTTTTCCAAACTCAACTTTCCATTGGTTAAAGGGACACAAAAATGTAGCAAGTTGAGACAAATCCTTTTTTTCCCGCACAGCTGTCTGGAGCCTATTTGAAAACCCAAAATCTATAAAAAAGAATAGCTCGACTTAATTCAAGTCAATCAGACACTGAGTTTCAAGATATGTCAGCAGACTCCACGCGTGCCAACACACTGACTCAATAGCACTACCAGCCTCTCATCAACTCAACACAACTCGTACTACTATTGCCGCATGAAGAAACTTAACTTACAATTTACTAAAAAAAGTGACATTATCACTACGAAATAGTAATTGTACATTTAATCAACTATAGCATATCAGTCAAAGGCACACAACTCTTCATAACTTGAATCAACACTTACAATTGTCACACACTACACACTATTATTTGAACTCACACGATTGACATTTTACCTTGCAGAAATCAAACTGTTTTAATTTCACAAACTTAAACCATCAACATTCATTCACCAAATCTCTGCATGGACACTCTTTGTAATTTTATCTCACTTGCTACGTTTAACAAGCAACCTATCATCACTTTGTGTATGTCAAATATATATATATAAATTCACGTCATTGTTGAAATCTATAATACGTTGTTTTTTTCTTTGATTTCTTCAAGTTGTATTGTCTTCATATGTTCGTTTAATTTATTTGTTGTGGATAAATGCATAATGTACACGCACACTTTAGGCCTTCACATAATTTCACCTTCTGACACATCTTACTTAGCATAAATTCTGCAACAGACTCATTTCAAGCTCAGAAGTTCATAAAATGAATCAAGACAGACTAAGAAACTGAGGCACCTTGAAGTACCCAAGCGGAAACTGACACCTCTACCAGGCATGTGAGTTGACAATTGAACTCGTTTCAAACTCAGAAGGGCATAAAAAGAAACAAGATTGACGTATAAACACGTGTGTAACTGGTTTTTAAACGTTATGTTTTGGATGATTTTATTTTTATTCGACCGTGTATGAAAAGTCAATTTCAGTAAAAACGTATATACACGTCTACCCCAGAAAGGCGTTAAATTATTAACGTTTTAAATTCTATAATTTGTCGTTTTTCCTCTATGCATAGATTGTAATTTATGTTTCTGTTTCTCTTCATCTTATTCCGGTCACAACTGTCATAAAAGAATCAAAGTTCCTATATACTCTGATCAACACTGTGTCAGAGATGATAGTTTGACTTTTTAGTCAAACTATCATCTCTGACACAGTGTTGATCACACTATCCTTACACTCGAATTGTTGGCTGAACTGCCGATCTATACGTAAAAATAATTTTGTTGTTTTAACGCATATATTGAATGAAAATATTAGGCAAAATGAAAATATTTAGCAAACAAGATTCTAGCTTTTTTTTTTGCTTCATATAAAATCACGAACCGAATGAAGCAATATTTCTCTTCTCATACATATGCGAAATTGTATAGAATTTAAATTATAGCGTCGTTTACAGACTTTGAGTTTAGTTATTAAACTTCTATATCTCATTCGCCCCGTGTAGGTGGTGTTAATGCCTGAGTGAATTGGGGTTAGCTTTTGTAAATATAGCATTCAAATGGTTATGAGTGTCTGTCATATCTAAGTTTAGATGATGTTTGTACTGCACGGGTGTCGGTCCTGGATACGATTTTTTTAGGTCTTGTAGCTGCGTTGGCATTTTTGTTTTTGTTTGTTTTGTTTTTTTGTTTTTGTTTTGTTTTTTGTTTTTTGTTTTTTGTTTTTTTGTTCGTGCTAGCTGTTACAAAAACCAAACACAATATGAAATTGAATCTTTTACATCCTATAGACCCTGTCTGTACGGCCAGGTGCAAGCATTACGTGCCCCCACCCCACGAATTTATTATATAGCCCCCCCCCTCTACTACATCTCAATTTTAATGAGATAGTATTCATATAACATACACATTTTATTGTAACTTAATTATGTACAATAATGGATCATATGCAATATAGGTAAACAACTCAATTAGAAAAAAGGAAAATAAATAAAAGGTATCTAAATACAAATTAAAGACATGTCAGAATAGAGATCATACCATCTCTATCTATAAAAGGCAGGATGCGCGCGCGTGTGTGTGTGTGTGTGTGTAACGAATGCACGGCCGCAATTTTCGACGGATTTGCACCAAAATTTACATGCACATGCTCCAAGTTAGCGGGAAGGCCAACACCGACTTTGCATTTCCCAACTCCCATCGATAGTGGAAATAATCGAATTTTCATGCTTCTACGACAGTTTTAATGTAGTTTGCCGCCATTTTGTACTGGCCAGAGTGAGAGCCTATAGTTGGCTGTGACGAATAGGCAGGAAGATTCTATTGGCCAGCGTGAGAGCCAACAGCTGACTAACACGAATGTTAACTAGCATGCTAGCATGCAAAAAAATTTGATAGCTGCATTCGTCACAAGTGGGAAAAATTTAAATCTGCAAGGCACTTTACTCCAATTGGCTCATTCGCTTGCTTAAACTCAACGTTAATTCTGATTCCGCAGAACTGGGTTGGATGTGAAAAAGTATGTGTTGTTAACATTCTTTTTTCATTCGGTTTTTCCAGTTACGAGTCCTTTTTTAAAGCTGATCGTTTTGTGTTCATTTTGTTTAGTTCTTTTTTCGTAACAGATTTAATGTTTAGTATAGAGCTTTAAAAAAATTCACAGTGTGAGATAGGCAAGAAGTAAAGTATGTAGCAACATCAGCACGGCAAAGGGCACTCCTTTAAAGGCAAGGAAGGGCAAAAATATTTTATGTCAAGTGATAGCGATTGCTGTATAAGTAGTACGATTTTTGAATCAAGCACGGGCAACGCCGGGCCATGCTGCTAGTCTTAAATAAATCATAAATGTTTTGCGGCAATTTTAAACATCAACATCAGATTTTTCTTGTTAAAAAGTTGAATAATTTTAACACATCCATCATTATGGATAAAACATAGTGAATTTTATGTAGTGTTTTTTCAAGATCTAGCAAAACAAATTCACATATTTGGACGACCCCCCCCAAAAAAAAACCCCCTAGAATGACGTCAAAATCCGCGAAAATTTTCATCCTTTAATAATCAGATGTGCTTAGTTTAGTTTAATTTGTAACGTATATAAATGTAGATAGAAAAAAAGCAAATGTTGACAGCGAGGATCACGAAGCACTTCCCCCTCTTAGTTGGGGGTGGAACGGATGTAGTACGCTACGGCCCTGCCTGTCTGTGGGAATCTGAATTATATCAATTTGTTGTCTTCTGTCTCCAATTAAGCCGTTCCAATTGATCCTATGTGTAGGATACAGGTTCGATGTCGAAGGACATATTTTCTATGAAAATTTCTCGGACATTCAGGCCGGTAAATGTTGTTTAATACTGTTTATTATAAACAGAGCATTTACTTAAATATTTGAATCTATAAAAATAACGTATAAACAAAAAATATATAAAATAATTATCGGACTTAGTCCATTTCATAATATATGATGTCATTTGTTTGCGTTAAGATACGCTTCGATTAGATAAGAGCGTTCGTGGGAAACCATGGGAAATTTGTAGTTTAAAAATAGAAATTGACCTGACTAATCAAACGCTACCAGTGTAGCTAAATAGTATAGCACGCCAGGCTATATGACGGTTCTGTATAGGATACAGGTTCGATTCCTGTGGAAGGACACATATTTTCTATGAAATTACTCGGACATTCAGGCTGGTAAATTTTGTTAATACTGTTTATTATAAACAGAGCGTTTACTTAACTATTTCATCTATAAAAATAAAGTATATATATATATATATATATATATATATATATATATTTTTTGGTTAAATAATAATTTAGACGTATTATGTCTACTTATTTTAGCTTTAATCCTTTTAAGTCCACGAATTAATTTCGTGGATGAAGAAAATTGATTAAAAAATTCCAAAATTTTCTTTCAAATAATTTTTATTTTCTCAAGTACTTTCAATCTCATCTGGGACCATCTTCAAGGGTTGCATATTTATGGATGTGTTATGCGTGAACACCGTAAATTCAAAATATTTTTCCTCTATGCAAATCAGGTAACTTATGTGATATTTTTGAAAAAAAATTATTGTAGTATTGTAATTTAGTATATTTTTTAACACTTTGTTTTTGTTACTATACTCATAGTTGTGTTTATTTATTGTTGGCCGCAATTCTCTTATATAAAAGGCCAGCAGAATTTTTTTTTAAGTTTTTGCGTATTGTTAATAAGGACTTGTGTATTTTCGACTGATGTCTGTCTAAACTGTGACTGTTGGCATGAGTGTTCCTTTAAATGTTCTGAGATTGAACTATGAATATGCTCACTCACGCTCTCCTGCTCTCTCTCTCTCTCTCTCTCTCTCTCTCTCTCTATATATATATATATATATATATATATATATATATATATATATATATATATATATATATATATAAAGAGAGAGATACATATATATAGATATATTGTATCACTTCGTTTATTTATTAAACAGTATATTTCTTTATTATCATCTACCGGCTTGAATATTCGAGACCTTTTACGAAAGAAGGAATCGAACCTGCGTCCCTCGGAGAAAAGAAAGAGAGAGAGCTACCGTTTAGCCCGGTGCGCCTTAGCACTTGGCTACAAAGGAGCAGACGGTTAGGGGAAGTCGATTTCATGCTTTTCAAGCGAAATTTCTCCCGTCATAGATTTATCGAAGTTTTTTTTTTTTTTTATATCTGCACATAGTTTCCTGTTCAAACGCAAACAAACCGAATTTATTAATAAAATATAAAATCGGAACAAAAGTGGAGAAACCAGACAAAATGAGAAACCTGTTTATTTTTATTGAGAACGTGTTTCGCCTTCGTTAGGTAGGCGTCTTCAGGTCAGAATGAATGACAACTCTGGGTGTGTATTTTTTTTTTTTTTTAATGAAAACCGTTAATGTCTGTTTACTCGGCTGGCGTCTTCCGGTCTTTTTTCGTTCTTTTCTTCCGACTGGAAGACGCCCACATAGCAAACAGACATTAATGGTTTTAATATAAAATACACACCCAAAATTCTGTTTGAATTTTGGGGATAAGTTACCATTATTTACAATATTTATATTCGAAATACTGTCCTAATCTTTGTTGTTGTCATCACAACGTTTCGATTGTTGTTCCCTACGGCCTTCCTCAGAAAGAATCAGCGCATATGCTAGGGTATGAGGATCTCCTTAGTAGGCCTAGCATAGAAATCAATGCAATACGAGAGTGGATAATAAAGAAAGAAAAATGACGGTAGCATTCAAAACATGGGGAAAAACAGTTGCAGACTAATCAGCAGGTAGGTTAGGTTTAAAACTCCAAGTCCACTATAGTAAATTATCCTAGTGGACAAAAGCGTTGGTTTGGGGACTGGTGGCGAGTTCAATCCGTGGGTCGAGCAGTGTGTACTGGACGGGCGAGCAATAACTGATCAGTACTAAATAAAAATAAGAACTAGACGATATTCCTAAACAGGCGCTGTGGAACGAGGACACTCTATCCCCATAGATTAAATTTCAGTTCTATTCAGAATTCCTAGTAGGTTAACTAGATTAATACACACCTGAGGAAACGTTATGATCGCTACAACAAAGATAAAAACAACAGTCCGAATATAAATAATGTAAATAACACCCAAATTTGTCTTTCATTCTGACCTGAAGACGTCTAGTCTACCTGTGTTCCCACTCAATGGAATATGATTGGCTGGTGTCCGTCATAAATACCGACGGACGTGTACGTACGACAGAGGCAAAGAGCGTTAGTCTGAGAGCTAAATCTATAACGACGTCCATTGGACAATGCCATTGATCTATACTTCTTACCTGCGTCTACGACACGTACCAGTCGATTACTGCTACCATATTCTACTTGGTTATAGTAGCCAAAACCACTTAGCTACTTCGTTCAAATATATCCCTTTACGGGACATATCACTAACGATGACAAAACGCCTTGTCAATAAAAAGGTTTTCCACCTTGTCTGATATATATATATATATATATATATATATATATAAAGGTACCTCCAAAGAAAAGCGATACCTAAGGTATCAAATACATTTTTAAAAAAGAAATATCTTTTCACGGTTTTATTTTAGTTTTAAATTCAAACTAATAGATTAAATTTAGTATTTCCAATAACCAACATACTTCGCTGTATTTCAAACTGAATTTAAATTGTTTGGAATGAGTTCTTTTCTTTATTAGTAGTAAAAACGTTAAAATCGTTCATATTGGCACATCTGTCAACACAACGTAATTCTGTATTTTAAAAAAATCTTTCAAAAATAAAATATACTTTTCTGAAAATGTATTTGAGGATGATTAACTGATTTACAGTTTGATTAATCTGATTTAAAACAAATATTACTTTTAGTTTAAAATATCACAGAAAAGCATTTTTAAAACAGCAATGGATGTTTGGGAATTTTTATAAGCGAGATCATAACTTGATGAATATAACGTGAGCGCTTTTTTATATAATTAAATGTACCCAATAATCTTAAAATTTAAGAATATATATTTTAAGCAAACAATATATTTTATTGAATATTAGGTACTTTGGCTAACTTACGAAAACCCTTGTTGAGGAAATGTTAAATATCCGACGTTTCTCATGCTCTTTTCTGAGACCTTAGGCATGCTGATGACTGTCACTGAAACATAACTGGAAATGTAGGTACTGATGTATAAATTGTAGCATTTTATTTGCTTTTTATTTTTTTTAAATGTACTCTATCATTCCTCGTAATATCAACAGCTCTTCTTTAATTTAAAATACATCATTAAGCAAAAATGTTATTAGAATTTCTGTAAAAAACAAAAACATAATAATAATAATAATAATAATAATAATAATAATAATAATAATAATAATGATGTTATCCGTGCCCTAAATTGCTTCTCTTTTTACAAATAAGAGGCCATTTTAGGGACCTCGAAAACATTATATGGTATTTTTAAAAGATTACTGAATATCTGGCATTAAGCATAATTATTTAATTTAAGCATGTTATATAATTACCTTTTATTTTGATATTATTTTTGATTTTATTAATCTTCCTGTCACATAATTAAAGGGGATGGAATGCAAACTTAACGACTCCTATGGGACCGAGTTAAATACATTCTATAATCTTTATTTGTCAAAAATATTTTCCTTTTTTATTTCAGAGAGAAATTAACTGATAAGAATCTTTAATAAAAAAAAAAACTGACATCGAAAACTGAACCCTTGTACAGACAAAAATCTCATCAGCGGACTAATAGAGAGAAGGGTGGTCTGTTAAGCCGATTGTCCGTAGATGGGAAGGGATTGTTTTTTAGTTATAAAACCACTATAGTAACTACCAGTAATTAAGATCATAATGTAAATACTATAAACTTGTGTATATTGCATAAAAATATATACTTAATATTAATCAAAATAACAAAAATAATAGATTTCTTACAGTTTCTTTCTCACGTACGCGCTAATGTATCGTACTTTACATACTGTACATCTGCCTTTGTTTACAAGTGAAAGGTCCGCCACCAAGCGGTCACTTTGAGAACTAATACGACTCATTCTGCTAAGCCCGCAAATTTTGAAATGCATCGTTGACGATTTGGGATTTTTTTCCTGCAGATTTTAAAAAATTTTACCTGCAGATTTTGTCCGTTGCATCCGAAGTCCATTCATGGGGGAGGGGTTCATAGATGAGAGTTTTGTCTTATTTCCATTATACGCTTTAAGATCTGATATTTGTCCATAAAATAAAGAGAATTACACATGTTTGTTTCAAATCTCTCTTCCCGTGTCACGTAATATCCAATTTGTATTAGAATGATTGTGTGACTAGACGCAGGGAAATTTGAAATTATCCTTTCTCAAAGGAACTGGTTCACAAATAAACACCCGGAACAACTTTTCTTCTCCTCTAATTAATATGCACCTCATTTGGCTAATCATATGACTCAGCCAATCACCAGAGCCTGGTTTTTACAGAACAACAATCTTTGGTAGACACCAGGAAGAGAAAATACGTCCCTGACTTCGTGCCTGACTTGTGACTAAAGTCAGCCATTTGTAACATTTATTAGTTTTCCTTTTCGGTGTCGGGAAGATGGTATGTAGCATATTTATTTTCTGTTATCACGTTCTCTTTCTAGAAAATTCAAAGTAAAACAAAAAACTTAATTTATGTTCTTCTAACTTCTCTCAAACCGACTTTATTATTTTATTATAAATGTTTGGATGACTCGTACTAGAGGTTCTAATAAATTTTGACTTGGTTAAGTAGGTCACTTTATAGGGTATTCTTTCAAATAAACAATGTGTCTCCCGTTTCTCAATTTTACACCCCCCCCGCCCCCGATGTTTTACCGTTTTATTACTGAATTTATTTATCAGGCTTTAGAACGGCGGGAGGGGGGGGTTCTCGGGCTGTAGCTTTAGATATCTTGAAGGCGTTTGACAGGGTTTGGCAGGCGGGTCTTCACAGTTTCAAGGGCTATGGCTATCTCTGATTATCCAATTATTCTTAATAAATCGAGTAATGGAGGTCGAGTTGGACGGTCATGCTTCTAGCTCATTTCTCGTATATGCGGGAGACCCCCGGGGTTATATCCTTGGTCTAGTGCCCCGGCTATATATCTCGAGATTCTCGACAAAATTTATAGAGTTTGCAATATTACTAGTCTTAACCTGGCACCTCAGTCAATTTCCCACCGCTAAAATGTAGTTTCCCTTTGTTTTCTATATAGTTTTTCAAAATAGTTCTTCTCATGTTCTCTTCTTTGGTACGTACGGATGTAAGCATACTACTAGATTAGCTACCAGGACTCATCATTTTACTGTTGTAATAGCTAGATGTAACTGTAAATTCTACTCTAATAGTTTCTTTTCCCGCATTTCTCACCTGTGAAACTCTTTCCCTATTTCTTGATTCCCTGGCGCCTACAATCTTCAAAAATTTAAATGCAACGTCAATCACAATCTTCTGTCTTTCTGAATTATGTGCGTTTATTGTCCTTTCTCCTCACTAAAATTTTCTCGTTCTCTTCAACTCTCAGTAACCCCTTGCATCTTAGTGGCATTATCGCCATCTCCTGTCTTCCTGAAACCTGTTCCTTTATTCTCCTTTCTCCTCACCAAAGTCTTCTCATTCTCTTTTACTCCCCGTAACTCCGTAGCAATATCGCCATTTTCTGTCTTCCTGAAATCTGTTCTTTTATTGTCCTTTCTCCTCACTTCTCATCACTAAAGTCTTCTCATTTTAGTGGCATTATCGCCATCTTCTGTCTTCCTGAAACCTGTTCTTTTATGGTCCTTTCTCTTCACTAAAGTCTTCTTATTCTCTTTCCCATCTCAGTAACCCCTCGCGTCTTAGTGGCATTGTCGCCATCTTATGTCTTCCTGAAACCTGTTCATTTATTGTCCTAAAATCTTCTCATTTTCTTCCACTCCCAGTAACCACTTACGTCTTAGTGGCATTACCGCCTTGCTTGAGGTGAAAAGATTAAAAAAAGAATTATCTGCTTTCGACGGCCACATACTACCAAAACCATCCAATATATTGAGTAACTCATTTTATCACTGTTGACAGAGACACTTTCTTGTCTTGATAGGGTTCAAAATTGTTTAGTTGGGGGAGTTTTATTCTCTACTGTACACACTCTTTCATACAGACGCAACATTGCAAGCCTATCCCTACTCTATCACTATTTCCATGGCAAAATTCAGATGAGCCTTTTCTTTAGTTCTACAAGTTTAGATCTTTACTGCTAGGACATGTCACGGTGTCAAAACACCATTCCACTCAGTCAACTTTTCCCCCAAATCTCTGAGGAACAAAGTCCAGTATGTATCCTTTCTTAAACACTATAATTTGGAGGCACGGTGGAGTAATTTATAGCGGCTCAGATTGAGAAATCGGCGTGTTCAAACTCCACTCGGATCCATGACATTCACTTACGTGCTTAAACCCTTGGGAAAGGCATGGATCCTCTTCTTCCCCCAGCTATGGATAAATAGCAGGACAGACTGGGATTTTTAGCCTTGGGTGGCAACCAGTCTAGGAGATAGAAATATTCTGAATTCAAAACCACTCTCTGCTCCCTCAGGCTATGGGTCTCCTTTCCCGTTAGTTAACCTACTTAGAGAGTTCTTCTCCTCCATCTCTGTGATAGTATTCTAAGTCAAGGGTCAATCCTTATCTATCCTCCTTGTCCTCATAATCTTCACTTCCTACCACCTCCTCATTCATTCACGGACCTCATTCATCGTATCCATTTTGATAGTAACTCTCTACACTACAATCTTTACCTTCTCAAGACAAAGATCAATCCTTATCTATCCTCCTTCCCCTCCTAATCTTTACTTCCTACCATATTTTTTTCATTCATATCACACACCTCATGTATCATAACCATTTTAATAGTAACACTCTAATTTGAGTGACTCACGAGCTTTGAATGCAAACACTGTATACACTACTAGAGGATATAATGGGTCGGAAATTAATAATCCCTCGGTGACATTCGAACTCACATCACTTTGCTTAGTCAACCTCACCAGCTGGTCTGCCGATTAAACTATGAGAGCTTTACGGCTCTTCGCTTTTTTGCTTATTTATTCATTTATTTTATCTTGTTTTATGGTATATCAACACCTCAATAGGTTATTTAATGCCGACAAGAATTTTAGGATAGGTTCGTATGAATAGAATATGTATACTTTGTAAGAAATAAGTTTGTAGTTCAGATTTCCTTGACGTATATTCTGTCGAGGGTCAAATGTATTGCTGGTAATATTTTTTTAATGCATCGATGGTAATATTTTTTAATACATTGCTGGTAATATTTTTCTTTTTTTTTCAAAAATATATTGCTGGTATTTTTACTATAAAAATCTCTTTTTATATTTTGATAGTATTTTGACCCAAGTTTGGGGGTTAACTATTTGCCCATAGCTGGGACCCTAACAGTTGCTACCACCCTGGGTCAAAGTGGACCTGGGAACAACAAGAATTAAGAGGTGTTTCCACAGTCCTCAAAACTTCCCGATCAGAGGTCTTGCTGCCGGATGTAGTTTATCATCAGATCCACGACCGTTTAAAACCGGTTTGTTTCCTTTGAAATGTATGCAACACTATCATATTTTCATTGACTTTGTTTATTAATTTTACATGCGCAGATTTATATTGACTTCAATCGCCACATTCCCCCCTCCCGCCGCTCCTTTTCCTCCGCCTTCTTCTCTTCTGTCCCTTCTTCTCCTTCTTTTTCTTCTTCTTCTTATAATTTTATGCTTCCTGTTACTGATTTGTTAGATTCTTCATTTCTGACTCAAGGATAAAAGAAAAAAAGAAAGACAACCATAAAAAAAGGACAAATAATAGACACAAATTTACAAGGAAAAATGTGTAGGATGATCCATTATTTAATTAATTACTCAGTTCTGTTTTATAAAGAAAATATAACAGACACGAATTGATTAGATTTGATTCGTTTCAGATTTCTATTTGTTTTTGCTGGCATCAAAAGTTATTCGGTTTTCCACATATATTCAGCATTGATTCGTTTTTAGAAAATATTACACCAGGTTTATTTTAAATAAATGTCTTAATACATTACACTGGTGGAACAAATTTCAATGTTTTGTCTATTGAATTAGATTTGACAGTTAATGCTATGTAATTTGGGTGCGCTGAACATGAACCTTTGATCAGTTTTGCCCTATCAGGTCCTGATTTTGCTCAACACCCCTCCTCTTTCGTCATATTCATAAAAAGTTTGTTTTTTTCTTAATAATCTTTTTGTAGGTACACACTTTGCAACTAAGTTTTTATCTAGGTTTTTGTATCTATTGTTGTATTAATGTATTTTAACACCCTAAAATATTTAATTTTGTCATTTTTAACCCCTTTTTAATATTAGTAAATTAAGCTAAAAAATATCATAGAATTCTAAAATCTTCTCCAGCGTTCCTGTTTTCTGTAGAATATTCTAGAAGGACAACTAGAATATATAAAAGCGACTCGATTCCGGAGTTAATCAGCCAATTCAGTCAGTTAATTAAGACTGGCCATTAACATAATTTTGAATTGGCATATGATTAATGATTAATTTTATCATCGTGATTTAATAGTTGATTTAATATGACATAATTTATATTGTACCTACTGATTCGTGTCCCTACTTTAATTTCATAAATTGTAAATACCTATTTCATAAGTTCCTATTTAAACCAAGGCGGGAATTTTCGACGGTCCACAAATAAGAACATTAATTAAAGACAACAATTTTCCTAACGTCATGAATGAACGCGAAAAAATGCCTGATTCTCATTCGTGGACTTGATAGAAAAGTTTTTAGGCAATTATAGAGCAGTCTGCTCGGTCTCACGTTGACTGCTGACCTGAGATGGAACAAATACATTGAGTCAATTGCTTCTTCCACCGCGAGGAAAGTTGGCTCTCTGTGCCGCGCCAGGAAATTTTTCTCCCTGGAATCGATACTTCAAATATACAAATCAACCATTCGCCCTTGCATGGAGTATTGCTGCCATATATGGTCTGGGGCACCTTCTGTTTACCTCGGAGTTCTTGACAAGATCCAGAGGCGGATATGTAATATAGTTGGCCCTGATCTGGCATCTCGTCTACAGTTGCTCTCTCACAGACGCGCCGTCGCCTCTCTCTGTCTTTTTTACAAATACTTTCATGGAAATTGCTCCGATGAACTGCTTTCACTGGTTCCCAGACTTCGCGAATTCAAGCGTCCTACGAGGCTGGCATCCCGCTCTCACCCTTTCACTGTCGAAACTCCTAAATGTAGCCGTTTCTTCTACTCCAATAGCTTCATACCTCGCACCTCTCGCCTGTGGAACAACCTTCCCAATTACTGTTTCCCTGAGAGCTATAATCTCCAACTATTCAAATGTAATGTCAATCGACATCTCCAGTTACCTTGATCTATCCACTATCCTTCTCCTCATCCTTTCCTCTATCACTCCTATCTGATCTTGCTCCAAATCTTCTGCAACCCCCTGCATCCTAGTGGCTTCACGCCTTGCTCGGGGCGTAATGCTTAAAAAAAAAGAAAAAAAAGTAGAAGATGACTACGAAGAAATCGTAAAAGAATTGTAAGGGACTATAAAAAGTTAAGTTGCAATATGAGCTTAAAATGCATTTTTTAATAGCCATCTTGACCAATTTTCCAAGTAATTTAGGTGATGCAAGTAACCAACAATGAGAGATATTCCAGCAAGATATCAAAATTATAGAGGAATAGTACCAATAGGTGATTACTACTGATGAGTGAAAAGAGACCTGCCATCAACAAACATATACGCCAGAAAGTATTACAAAAAAATTTTTTGCCAATTTGAAAGCTTCATATTTCTTTATTTAATCGGTAACATCTCAAGCAAGGCAGTACAGCCACTAAGACGCAATGGGGTTACAAGGTGTAGAGGAATTAGAAACAGAAACATTAGTAAAAAGTAAAAGAGCAATCAGCACAGTAGATAACGATTAACATTGCATTTAAATTGTTGCAGATTAAAGTTGTGTGGAAAGCATTGAGTCATAAGGGAGTTCCACAGACGATAAGGACGAATAAAGAAACTCTCAGCATAGAAGTTACGGCTACATCTAGCTAGCTCAGATGTAAATTGATGAGGTCTAGTATTGCGTTTAAATTCATACAGTCTAGGTACCATAGCGACGAACTTTTCATAATAATTACCATGAAAGTATTTATAGAAAAGACACAGCGAGACAAGCCTAAGGCGGTGGGAAATCAGTATTTTTATTTTTTTTTATTTATTTTAAGTCATTTCTATCATTATTTGAAAAATCTGATAAATGGCACATCGGCTGTGGACAAGAATCGAAACCTGATAGAGCCAAATCGAGTTGAAATTCATATTCACCGTCCCCAAATGATGTAGAATCAAGCATCAGATATCATTCAATAAAATACGTGTTCTTTATTGTTCTATATTAGGCTGGGGAGGGTACCATACGGTGGTGTAATGGTTAGCAAGCTTGTCCCGCTAGAACAATTACGAGTGAGTTCGATCCTCACGGGGTGTCCCATACTTTTGGCCTTGTGCCACATCTGAGCTACGCTTGGAAAATCACTATATTAGGCTGAGGATCATTGTTCAAACTTATTTACTTGATTCCTTTTCTGAAGAAACTTTGCGAGTGAATTTTAGCAGTCACAAAGGATTTAGTTCTGTTGTTTACATCAAAAGTATTTTTTTAAATAAAAATAATTAACATTGATTGTTTTATAACCACAATAGTTTTTTTTTTTTTACATTTTTGGTCAGAACCCATCAGATATCTGAAGTGAAAAACCAAAAACTTAGATGTTCACTCATTTAAATTGTTACGCGATGATTGTGCTTGTTTCACATTGCAAAAAAAAAAAAACAACACCAGACTCGATAACTGATGCCCAGCCGACACCACGAAAGTATATCGTCCGAAAGTCTCAATGACTGTATGTTTTAATATTTCCCCATCATGATTTCTTTCTTTATTAACTTCAAACACCAGTTCCTGTACGATCACCGAAGTCAAGCAACGTCGAACCTGGTCAGTTTCTAGATGGGTGATCACTTGGAAGTGCAGGTGGTATGATGAATAATGGATTGGAATTGTTAATCAAAGTTCCAATTCCAGTTGGGTTCGTTGTATTCACTTAAGCGCAAATACCCTTGGAAAAGGCATGAATTCACCTCTTCTCCCCAGCTATGGGTTAATTAATAAAAATGTTAGCATTAAATCATTATTACCTCAAAAAAAAATACAGTATAAAATATTTTTTTCTCTTAAAGCACTTAAAAAAAAGGTTTCTTTAGTCCAGTATCTTTTGTCGATTTTCCAGTATTGATGGATGCTTCCTTTCGAACCTTCTATTTGAAGTGGTCTGGAATGTTAAGATCTTAGTTATGTCATTATTTTATCTACAAGTTACATGAGCTATCCATTTGAACTATTGCTGATGTTGGTAGTCCTCAAGTGATGTGGTTTCTGTTATTTGTGGAGGACGGTAAGTGATGTAATTTAATGCCTAATAAACTAAAGTAAGCAAATGTTGTTGGATTTTAATTTCGTATTTGTTTCTCTATATTTATTTATTATTTTCTATGTTATTATTATTCATAAGTTTATTTTGATAAATTATTTATGTATGTATTTATTTTAAATAATAGATCATCTTGAGTTAACCGTTTCCTTTTAATTTTTTTAAAATGTTTCTTATGTTGGCTTGGGAAGGAAGTATTTCTTTTAAGAAAGTAGATATTTGAAAATTCAATAGCGTAAGTTAAAGATGTTGATAAGAATTAATAGCTGCACTCTCAAGCATTTTCCGTCTAAGTTATTCTCTCTTTTAATAAGTGTAGCATTCTTGAGATCGAAGTTGTGGTTGAACTTATTTCTGTGTATGCATTTGATAAATTATTCTATATGAGACGTTTTATGTGTCCCTAAATGCGTTTTTTCTTTTTTCAGTTTTAATTTTTTTATTGATGTTCACACAATACAAAGCCCAAGAGGCACTCAAGGTAAAGGGTTACTGTGTGATGTTGTATGAGCATAAAAAAGGGCAAGGTGACGCTCATTGGGCTATGCAGGAGAGATAACGGCAAGATTGTTGTGATTGGGGAAATATAAGAGAATGAAAAAGACATTAGAATGATTCGGAAACCCAATCCTAATCAGAGAACAAGGAATACAGCTCTACTCATGTTCAAAAATCGGGAAGGGCGTGACCAGGACGACAGACAACCTTATCTACTCTTAATGAGAAAGAAAAAATAATTATTGAATAAAATTTCAGAGTTAAGGCGGAGAAAATTTGAAGTGTAGAATTGAAGTAGACTTTAGAAGGAACCGGAAACCCAATCCTAAACATTAGGTAAGAGATAAACACTCCACTCTTGTTCAGAAGACCAAGGAGTGTGAACCGGGCAGTAAGCGGATATATGTAATCATATTGAGAGAGAAAATAAAATAATTAGTGAATAAAATTCCAGACACCAGGCGGAGACGTTAGAAGTTTCTGCAAGTTTTCTCAATATATTGCAAGGGACAATTATATACCTGCTTTAGGAGTATCTATCTATCTATCTATCTATCTATCTATCTATCTATCTATCTATATATATATATATATATATGTGTGTGTGTGTGTGTGTGTGTGATAGTGTGTGTGTGTGTATAAATTATTTTCAGATAGAGCATATACTTAAAGAAACAAAATGAATAAAAAGACAAAAGGAAAAAGTATTCTTAGCGGGCGCGTTTCGACCTCTGAGGCACTTTATCAAGGCAAGTGTAGGATTTATTTTGATGCACGTGTTTATATACAAAAGCAAGGATGTCATTGGTTTATCAAGGTTTTTAAATTTGAGAACGTTCATGAATATTCATCAAGTGGTTGATAAGTCAGTCAAAACATATGGAGGACACAAAGTGCCATAATTCAAGATCTGGTAAGGCAAATGTAAGCGAGTAATATTCAAGAAATTTTAAAACTTTGATAAACCAATAAGAAAATATCACCGCTTTATCTGTAATAGTTTCTTCCTTAACTCCTCACCCGCCATAAAGAAAAGAATTGTCAGTCTGTGTCAGATATTATCTAGAAGCAGTTTGACTACAAATCAAAATTGTTTTTTCATTTACAGATGTCAGATTGAGTTTTGAGGCTTTTCTTGCGAGATAAAATATTCTCATTTCTGACATATTTCTGCAAGATCAGAAATATGATAATCAAAAGGCCATAAAAATGTCTTAAAAACTTACAACGAATTTATGTAGACAGAAATGCTAATTTCTGATAAAATGTTTTTCTTATGGTGGTTGCCTTTTACAACAAATGATGAGTTAGAGTTCCTGTTTATTTGCCGAAAAATCAACATCCCGTCATAAAACATGGAGTTTTTACTGCATAAAATGAATTTTAAAGATTATTATATAACCCTTTCATGCGAACTTTGTTCAGACATTTGTGTATTTCTTTTTTAAAATAATAACGAATATGGTTTACGACTTGTAACGGAAAGCGGGTCACTACCGACAATCGTATTCCGTTGAAAACTTTCATTATAAATGGACTGAACACGTGGAGGATTTTTTTAAAATATATCTTTATAGACTGAACAACAAAACTAAAAAAAAAAAAGAGAGAAATATATATTAGGTTGAGTCATAAATAATTTCCGTTTTTTTCTTTATTCTTCACAAAATAAATACATTTTGCTTAGTTGAATTTGTTTAACGTCATATCAACCTCTTTGGGTTATGTAATACCGGAATCTAAATATTTCGAACATAATTATATTTCTTCAATTAAATACATTTTGAAAACAGTTGTATGCCCTTATCTACAAATAAAAATTTAAGTACCTCCACGAAATCGCTAAAAAATAACATAGCATGATAAAAAAAAGACGCCAAATTTGCCGAAAACAACATTTTATCGTCTAAATGTTTATGTTATTATTAAGAGGAAAGACCAAAGTTTTTTTTAATTATTTTTAAAAGATTTTCTTTCTTTTTAGAACATTCTAAATTTTGATTAAAAAAAAAAACCTTGTTTCTCTTTGTATCACCGGAACTAGTAAAATAACATATACAATTTTTAGCACTTTTTTTTTGTATGACACACATTAATTTGGAAAATTATCGGATGTTAATGAAACTTTCAGAAACTATTCACAGATGATCGAAATTATTATAAGTTTTTTTTATTAAAGTCATAGCAGAAATATTTTTTTTATATTTATTACCCCCCTACCTAATTTTATGAAAACGCTAGAGATTCGATCGCACCGGGTTTAGTGATTACAATAGTTAAAAGCACAAGGCTTTGAGGAATGCAAATTAAGGTTTTTTTTGTATTTTTTTTTTGCTTTATTGGATCCCACCTACCTGAAAATCAGCTCTGAATTGTAACATACAAAACTCAATAAAACAAAGATATTATTTAATTTCAAATGCTTTTATTTGCTTTTAGTTGTTTTTATGAATATGGACAATATTTTCTGAAAGCAAAAAATTTTTCCAATGAAAAATAAATTTTTAATACAATTATTTGTTATTTCTTTAATTATAATAGATTTTTACATTTAAGTTGTTAAAATATTATAAAATTAATTAAAAGCCGCATCGGCTTTCCTAAGTGTTCTTATGAAATAGATCTTTTTTAGCGCGTTGTAAATTGTATCATTTTGACTAATCAGAAGATCCGCAGTAATTAAAATGTAATTTTTTAAGTTTTTTGACGAAATATTGAATCTGGTTTTTCTTTAGAGCAAGTTTCCCCATGAAAGTTTTTTTTCAGCAATCGAAAAATGTAATAATCGGTTGGTGCATGGTCAGGTGAATATGGCGAGTGAGGTAGAACAGACCAACCGAGTTCCAAAAGTGTCCTATGTTATTCTTACTGTATACAGCCTTGAGCTGTCATCGAGGGGAACATTTTCCCTACTGAGCTGAACATGTTTCAGTTGTTAGACGTTTAAATGTCCACTTTGTGTTTCAGTGCGTTTCAAGAACATTAAATGAATACCCCCACTACATGCATTACATTACCTTTCTTACGTGGAGGCCAGGTTTTGGGCGCCGATTGTGAAGATTTATCCTTATCAATCAATGAGCTCCGTCAGTCTATCTATATATATATTTCATTATCATCAATCCCTTGAGTGCTTAATCGTCAGGGGACCTAAGGACAGAAGAAATAGATAACCTCCTCCAAGATGACCTGTTGGCGGTGGCTCTCACGAATTCCGGGATTGTCATGTTCGTCCACTCTTTGACGTTGTCTGACAAGCTTTTGCATTACCGCCCTCGCTTGCATCCGCCTTCAACAGTGCTTTGCATGATAGTCTTGCAGAGGCTGTCATGCCGTGTAGCATGGCGAAACCATAACATCATCCGTGCGGCGAGGAGAGATGCTTGAGGGCCCACAAGACTTTTGACCTTGCTCGGTACATAATCATTGGTGTTGTGCTCCCAGGTGGAGATGCGGAGGAGATTTCTCAAGCATTTGTTCTCTATCGCCTTTCCTACTTCAACCAAGAGTGTCCAAGTAGAGGAGAATGGATACGACCAGCGATGTGTAAGAGGTTGAATTTGGTGGAAAAGCTAATGTTGCTCTTCCATATCTTTTCCAGTTTGGCCATCGCCGCTGTGTCTGTCGCCATTCGTGTGCTTGTTTCTGCGTTGCAGGTGCCATCTTTTGACAGGGTTGCTCTCAGGTACTTGAAGCTGGACACTTCATCCAGTGCTTCACCAATACAGGATGACGTTTGCACTGGTATTGCTTGTGCTATTCACCACTCCTATGGACTTCTCTTTGTTAAGTTCCATTCCATATTCACCTGCTCTTTCAACGAATTTGTTGGTCAGGTTTTACAGCTCATTGATACTGTTAAAGTCAATATCGTCTGCGAAACGCAATTTTACCACCAATAGAGATAGAAGTGTTGAGATTGTGGAGGGTTTCCTTAATATTTCTCTCCAGAAACAGGTTGAAGAGTTTTGAAAGAGAGTAGGCACCGTGTCTAATGTTTATATTATTTATATTACTAAACAATATTATTGTAGTAACAATGACAACAATAATAACAAACGTGATATATACTTATAGACTTCTATATATGGATGCCCTTTGCGTTTTATTACTCCCTGTATGTGAGCGTATATATGTGTTGTAGCTTCTTTTAAGCTAATTCTGTATTTAGGTGCAACTATATATATGTGTGCGGATGTTTTGACTTCTCTTGGGATACTTCTATTCAAAATACCAGACCAAAGCTAAAGAGTTCTAACCTTTACAAACCCAAGTTGAATGCCTTCATTTTCCCACTCATATCAATATTAAACTTTTAAAAACATTTCTTCTTTTCTTTTTATAACCTATTTACATCCCCGTAATTATTTTCTATCTGATGAGGCCAACTGCATAACCATATGTATAAATGTTTCATTTTCTTACCTCTAAATGTACAAGTTGAAGAAAAGTACATGACGGGACAATAATTATTTAAAAGGTCAAATGTAGATTCATTGAATAAAAGTAGGGAATATAAAGTTCCAAGGTTTAACATCTCAAGTCAAATCTAAATACCACATGTATTTTGGTTACAAGCAGAGGGTTTCTGGATGCAGCTTTGAGATTAACGCAAAGGACTGAAGCAGAAAGGTTATATACGCATCCAGCAGTCTCGTGAGACTCAGGACTCCACTAGGGCGTGACTAGATAATCCATGCACATTTTGTGTTTCTTCAAAATCCCCAGAGTCAACCTCGGGTTTATTAAAATAATTTTTTCATCTTGTGACAAGAATAGGAGAAAGGAGATCGTCATCTCTCTTATCCCGAACATTAATTAAGGCGCAAACAAAGCTTGTAATTACTAAGTGAAATTTAAAAGAATAAACTTTAATCGGTATCACCCCATGCAAGGCAATAAAGCCACTAACACCCCATGCTAGACAGTAAAGCCACGACAACGACATACAAAGTATATCATTTTTTAAAATAACTAGATAATCCCTGTCCTCGCGCTGAGTTGGCTGGTTGTGAGTTGTCCTGGAAATGATTTGGCCGGTATTGAGACGGCGCAGATGAAATGTCCTATTCCGTTTTATTAAAAGGTTTCTGTTGCTTTTTTTTTCGATTTAAAAAAAAAAAATAAAAGTAATTTTTTAAGGTTCATATCTTAATGACTTTATTTTTAATTTAAAAACCTGTTGAAAATTGTATGCAATTCCCCCTCAAATATTCCGTTGGCAATCGTTGGGAATAAAGAAGAAACAATCTGCAAAATTCTTTCATCTGCCTTCATTGACTTCTTCAATTTAGGGGCAGCGGGGATGATCTCCCATTAATTTCTCGAAAAATACATCTCGGTTTCTTTTGCACTTTTTGCAGCCCCGTAATGAATCTCCATATTGTAGGCTGCTCCATCCCCAGCTCTGTGCACGTTTGTTTTCTTCTTCAGCATGGTTATTTGTCCAATCTTGAAAATTAGACACCAGTCAGCCAAATAGGCTGTTGTAACTAATAAATCACTAAGACAAACTTTCAAAATCTCTACGACTCATCTAAGAGATGTTGCACACTATGGCAGCCAACAACGGTCTAAAGCTATGCATTCGACGCCAGCGTTGAGTTGTCCTCGCGCTGAGTTGGCTGGTGGTGAGTTGTCCTGGAAATGATTTGGTCGGTGTTGAGTCGGCGGTGATGAAATGTCCCATTCCGTTCTATTAAAAGGTTTCTGTTGCCTTTTTTTTTTTTTTTTTTTGTAGTCTTTTCGGGTGGCAGCCAAAAATTGATTTCCATTCTATGTCCCTATTTTGCCTTCTGGATGAAATCTTTGTTGCTTCGTCTTCTATCTTGGTCGAAATATTCAGTTCTTCTTTTAAGATATGATCTTCTTCGAAATTTGATTACTTTCTCCCTTGAAAATCCGATTACCTTCTTCATTGAATTTTGAATACCTTCTGAATCTTATCTGCAGGCCCTTCTTCCAGACATACCTTAATTTCAAATTTACGTGGACATAAGCACACGCTTTTTATTGGATAATAAATAGAAGTTTTACATATGTTTTGAATTTAAAAAATGAAATTTATTGGTTTGGTTTTCTTTGGTTGTTTAACGGCATATCAACTCCTTATGGGTCATTTAATGCCGAAATTTTATTTTTTATGAGATTTGGTAATTTAAAAAAAATATATCTATTGCTGGTAATTATTTTCTAATGTATTTTTATATTTTCATGTTTTGACCCCAATTTGGGGGTTAAGTATTTGTCCAAAGCTGTGTCCCTAGCAGGTGCTACCATCCTGGGTCATGGAGGACCTTGGAACAGCAGCAATTAAGAGGTGGTCCTACGTTCCTCAAAACCTCCCGATCAGAGGCCTTGCTGCTGGATGTAGTTTATCGTCATACGCAGGACGGAATGAAATTAAAATAATCCACCTTGACCGAAATAATTTGGGTGGTTCTTTAACAGTCAATAGAAAATTTCACACACAAATGTAACAATTTTTTTCATAAACCGTCAGACTGTCTTTAAAAATACGAGTATAAGACAAACCTAGACGATTATAATATTTATTTATTTTATTTACAATTTTTTATAAATTATTATTTTAAATTATTTTGTATTATTAACTAATAAACATTTTTTATGGGAGTAATGGATCTTACTCTGCCTTGCTAAACCATGACACGCTGGCATGGAGTTTGAGGTCAGTGTTATTTTTCTCCTAGACTAGATGCCCAACCAAAGAGCTCAGTCTCACAATTAAAATTTGGACTCTAACTCTACATTAGGCGGCAAAGGCTATCTCCTATTCTACAGACAAAAAGTTGACGTCCACCCCACATTTCCTTTCTTTTTTTTTTCTTTTTTTTTGTAAATAGCTTAAAATGAGATATTTTTGTTATTTTTAAAGTAAAAGATTTCAGTAACTACAGAGTTTTATTTTGGAAAAAAAGTACTTAACTATAAAAAAAACTATCATATATCAGCATCATATTTTATTTTCGTCAATAAAACCACCACCTGCTTTACAAATTCTTGGTATTATTTCCAAAAGTTTTTGAAAATAAATAGATGGCAGACCTTCCCAAGTATTCTTTAAGCTCTGAAAAAGCTCATTCTCACGCATTGGTCATTCTCTTCGAACTCTCCTATGCAATTCATCCTATACTAATTCAATATAACAGAGGTCAGGAGACTGAGGTGGCGAAGTCATTATTTCCAAAATGTTCTTCCTTTATTTGACCTGCGGTATTTTTTATATAATTTACGAGCGTGTCTTGGATCGTTGTTTTATTAAATGGTTCATTTTTTCTCGAGTTATACGTAAACCAAATAGTATAGCATGTATTTGCAAAATCGAAAGATATTTTACTTTTTTTGGGATTCCCTTCACCTGAATCAAATCTCCAGCCATTTTGGTAATCTCAAAAAAGTATACAAAGAGATTAATGAAAAGCAATATATAATATTTCTCGTACAAAATATTCATAATTTAGTAAATTGTATTGTGGACAAGCGAATCCAAATTTGAACTTTTTAGTCGTAAGAGGAGCCTGGAGAAAGACTGAAAGATAAAAACAAACACGTTGTAGTTACTGAAATTCTATCTTTTACTTCATTTCTTTTTAATTCCGTTTTAAGTTTTTTTTTTAAAGAAGTGTAGTGCGGTCCTAAGGAATATATACCCAAAAATATTCACAGATCTTTAATCTGTGCATGTGATACCATGTGTACACCTCTAAAAATCTAAATGATTAGAGCTGATCTCTCTTCTTATCTTGCTCTAGCAGTTTAGTGATGGAGAAATTAGTTTGTAACATTCAACATCTCTAAAATGATTATCACCAAGCAGACACCGAATTTCCTCCAGTCATGGTGAACAATTGTACTCTAAATGTGGCCCCTCGATTTGAACGGTTGTACAATCAATCGGTAAAGACACGGAAAAAATTGTCCTTGTATTGCTCTTGAAAGTAACTAACTCTCCCTGCCATGCTCTATCTTTATAAGAGTCAGATTAGACCGAAAAGGGATAACTGCTGCCATATGTGGGGAGAAGCTGCTCAGTCCTATCTTCACAGCCTTGATAAAGTCCTTCTGCCACACTTCATCTTTACAAGGGTCAGAATAGACAGAAAGGGATTATTGCTGCCATAGATGGTGTTGAGTTGATCAATCCTAACTTTCCAACCTTGAAAGAGTCATTTTGCCACACTTTATCTTTACAAGAGTCAGATTAAAACAAAGAGGGATTATTACTGTCATATCTGCACTGGAGCTGCTCAGTCCTCACTTTTCAGCGTTCAAAATCTTTTACGGGGCCTTGTGGACGACAAAGTATTTTCAAGCCCCTCTCCTACAGATGAAATGCTGCAAGCATATCGCTACTATATCGCTATTTCCATGGCAAATGTTCCTTAGTTATGCTAGTCCAGACCTTCACATCTAAGACCAGCCAGTTGAATTATCCTCACATCTATTAGATTGATTAGAGAGAAGTTCTATTCAGAATCTTTCCAAGAAATGCTACTTTGTATGACCGAAGCCCAAGTGGGTGCTTCTCTGGGCAAATATTCGGCCTAATCCAGCCGTTCCTAACAAATCGCGTAATGAAGGTTGTGTTGAATGTGCACACTTCTAGTTCATTTTATATTAATGCAGTGGGCCCACAAAGCTCCTTGGACCTACGCTGATCTTTGATCTTCATGAACGACCTTCCCGTGGTCATCAGTTCCCAATTAGGTATCTATGCAGACACAACTATTTACTCTTGTCTTCGTAGTAACTGTAGAACTTGTAACTGCTCTCGAAACGGGCCTCCAATCGGTGGTTAACTGGGGCAAGGAATGGTTTGTAAATTTTAACGCCTCTAAAAGAAAACAGCTTTCGTTTAATCACCTCAGAGAGACTTTACTAGCCATCAGTATGCTTGATGCTAATCTTCACAAGAGCGACACTTTGCAACATCTTAGGCCCATGCTTTGCGCTGATATGAAGTACAGTTTCTTTTCTCGCATTTCTCTGATTTCTTACTTCACTGCCATCTACAATCTTCCAAAATTTAAGTGCAATATAAATCGCTTTCTTCTGTCTTCATAAATCTTGTTCCTTTATTCTTGTTTTCCTTACATCTCCTCACTAAAATCTTCTCATTCTCTTTCACTCCCAGTAACCCCTTGCATCTTAGTGGCATTATCGCCATCTTCTTTCTTCCTGAAACCTGTTCTTTTATTCTCCTTTTTCCTCACTAAAGTCTTCTCATTCTCTTTCATCCCCAGTAACCCTATTGCGTTTTAGTGGCATTATCGCCATCTTCTGCTTTCCTGAAACCTGTTCATTTATTGTCCTTTCTCATCACTAAAGTCTTCTCATTCTCTTATCACCCCCAGTAACCCTATTGCGTCTTAGTGGCATTATCGCCATTTTCTGTCTTCCTGAAATCTGTTCTTTTATTGTCCTTTCTCCTCACTAAAGCCTTCTCATTCTCTTTCACTCCCATTAAACCCGTTGCGTCTTAGTGGCATTATCGCCATCTTCTGTCTTCTTGAAACCTGCTCTTTTATTGTCCTTTCTCCTCACTAAAGTCTTCTCATTCTCTTTCACTCCCAGTAACCCCTTGCGTCTTAGTGGCATTATCGCCATCTTCTGTCTTCCTGAAACCTGTTCTTTTATTGTCCTTTCTCCTCACTAAACTCTTCTCATTCTCTTACACTCCCTGTAACCTCATGCGCTCTAGTGGCATTGTCGCCTTGCTTGGGGGTGAAACGATTGAAAAAATGATTTCCAAGCTGCGTATAAGCGTTGATATATGACCATTATCACCCGGCCGCAAAATATAAGAGTTGCAGAGAATCTAAGACCTATAATAATAATAATAATTGTAACTTTTGTTTTAGTTATTGAAATGAGATTTACGTGGTTTAACAGCGACTATCATAAAAATAGTATCGGCATACAGGGTTCAAACTCTGACTGGATCAACATTTACTTTCCACTAATATCCTTGAAAAAAGCATGAATCTACATCTCCCATAAGCTGTTGGTAAATGGTAAGGAAGTTAGAGGGGACTGTAACGTAATCCATCAGGTGCCTGGTTAATATCTTGGCAAGTCACTTGCTGTTAAGACCATAGTTCACACACTTCACAAAGATTTGCAAATTGTAATAACTATAAACTGCTTGATTTTTTTTACAATTATGTCCACTGTACAAGTCCACTTAAGGTAGCGGGTTATAGAGTAAGAGGCACAGTTTATGTGGATATGTGTGGAAGATTAACGCTAGACGTGAACAGGCTAAGATTGTAGCAATCGGTTTTACAGAGCAGCGGTTCGTGGAAAGAAGCTGTTTGAGTGGAAATTACATCTCACCAATGTCATACGAAGGGAATGAGGGTGGTATGCTGAAAGAATAAGAAGCATAATTTATGGAGATATGTGTGAAGGTAATGGTTAACTCTTGACTTAAATAGATTAAGATTGTAGCGATTGGGGAAGCAGCCAGTTTGGATTTGGTTCCACAAACCGTTGCTTTGTGGGAAGAAGCTGCTCAAGAGGAAATTACACCTCACCAATGGGATATGAAGTGAATAAGGGTGGTTTCGCTACAATGTACGTGGCATTGTGGGTCTAAGTGGTGATGGTTGGAAATGGTGGAACTGAACACTTTCCATGGAAATAGCGATAGAGCAGTGAGTGGCTTGAGAAAAGCGTTGTAGGGTGGAAAAAAATCGTCACCCAATAATTCGTCAAGGACGTGGTGTCACTGTTGGAGTCTATTGAGCTCCTGTCCTTATATGTCAGCTGTACTCCATTTCCGGCCAGACCCGGCTCTTGTAAAGGTAGAGGATAGAAAGAGAAGTCAGGTACTTACAGGTGCGGTACAGACCATTTTTCCTGCATGTTTACCGATGAATCGTATTTACGAGTTCCACTTGAGGTCTGGATTGAACTTAAGTTCCAATAGGCAGTCAAGACATAAGGCCTCCCTGAGGAGACATCCTTTCATTGGTGGAAGTTTTGGATTCGGTCAGCGATGATGTAATGTCACTAGTTTGCTTTTCGAGTCATTAAATGTTTTTACTAGCACTTAGCTGTTAGAACTGGGCCAGAAGAGTGATCAGATGACAAGCCCTGGTCATCAATGTTTTTGGGGTGGTCAACCCATATACTGTTGTATCATCAGTGCAAATATTCACACATGATCGGATCTACGCTTCGGCAGAAAAGGAAAATGATTTCTAAATGTTGAACTGAGTAAATTTCATTTACAATTTACTTTTCTTTTAGCATCACAGACTCAGATTTCTATAAAATAATAATTGATAAAATATAACTGATTAATATTTAAATATATTACAGTGAGTTTGAAAAAATAGAAACAAGAATGAGTCGTACTAGAGTAATCGTCATTGTCGTCGTCGTGGTGACTCTGTGATGCTGAGCACCACTCTGACCCGCAGTGGTAGCACCTGTTAGGGCCCCAGATATGGGCAAATAGTAATGCTCCAAACAAAAGCAGAACCCTATGAAAGATACCAGCGATACATATTTATATAAAAAATAGCGACAATACGTATTTATCATAGAATTGCCAACAATATATTTTATAGAGGTATTGTTATGCAAACAGCTATTGACCAGTTACACCCACTTATACAGGTTGAAAGCCAGTGATGGAATCATTCATGCATAGCGTACAGAACACTCAAGCCAAAGCCGATGACACTCCAACTTTCCCCTTGATCACGGTTGATCACCGTTAGTCACGGTCACTATTTCGATCAGTAGAACCCATGGCCCTGAATATTGACTTCAGTCTAGAAAAAAGTCCACTTAGCAATACTCTCATTTCATACAGGGTGAGATGGGTAAATTATCGCCAATTTATATTTTTAATTTTGTGCATGCGTATTGTTTGTTTTGGATTTTGTCGACTGTGTGGTGTCAGTTGAGCACTATCTGTGAGAAAAAGAGCACCATGACACAATTCATTCCGCCAAAAATTTGGAAACGGCATGCTGTACGGCTTGGCATTCGTCTAATGGTGATTACGAAGGTACGGCAGCTCGGAAAACTCACTCTAATTGTTCTGATAAGAAAAGAACTCCCGAATTTGTTGGTGATGGCTTTAAACTCAACATGGAGGTCTACATCAAGTGCCTTGAAGAAGTAGTGCTGCCTTGGGTCAAGAGGGTGGCTGTTGGATGATCCTATGTCTAGCAACAGGACTTTTCACCATACCACACAAGCAGGAGAACCCAGTCATCGCTGTCAGACAATTTCTGCGACCACATCAACCCTTACATCTGCAACCCCTTTGATTATGTGTGGGGCGCAGTTGAGCGAGAACCAAACAGAACACCTTGTAACACCAAAGATGAACTGAAGTCAAGAATTATGGCAGCATTCACCAACAGGAAGACAGTCCAAAAGAGGTGCATGAGGTCCTGAAATCGTCTGAAGACCGTGGTTGAAGCCAATGGCGATTGTATTGAATAAATTTACTTTTTAGTAGTTCAAGATATTTTTGTGTAATTTTGATAAATATATCTGTTAAAATGAGATGTCAGTGTTATTTTCCTTTTGCGTGATTTAGACGACAATTTATCCATCGTACCCTGTACATAGCTATGGATTCCAGTCTCTCCCACTATACTTGGTGGCGGTTGACCCTAGAAGAAGGTTCATCCTATCTTTGACAAATCTTGCTTTGAATCCTGCCGGGTGTCTAGCCACCCTAAGTCAGCAGAGGAAACCGGTTTAGTCGATAATGAATCGACCATGCGGCAGGTAATACTGGTTTAAATAATACCAGTAGCATTCGTAGAGTGACCTGGTCTACTAGAGTAAGCTTCTATTCAATATGGCCTCTGACGCAAGCGTACAACGAACATAAAATTTGCAGAGAATCTATCAAACCTACATAAATATATCCGCGGCCAAAAAAACAAAAGTAAATGAATGACAATCCCAGTTTTTTTTTTTTACAGTTTATCAACCCATTTATAATTTATTTCAAGACCGAAGATATTTTTAGATTGTAAGAATTTTTTTTTTATATTTACTGGGCCAAGAACTACTAATTAATCTATAGCTGGGGGAAAAGTCGATTCATGCCTTTCTCAAGGTTATCTGCGCGCAAGTTAACATAACGAACCCGACGAAAAATTGGAACTTTGCTCACCGATTTCCAATTCTGAGTCGTTATCCCTTACACCACCCGCACATCCAAGCTTACAGTACCTGGTATTCCCAGGCGGTCAACCATACTACCAGACTCGAGGTTTGCTTAACTTTCTGTGATCGTACTGGAACCGATGTTTCAGCGTGATATGGCCGTAAGGAATGTGTAACGTGTGACCAGTCTATGTTGCGTGATTAACAATCGTTGATGAGATATATTTCAGGAATGTCTTTAGTAAGAGATTTCATAGAGATAGTACTGTGGTCGCATGGGATAGTTTCTTGGACAGGAAATAGGAATTAAATTAAATTGTAAATAATATTGCGTATTTAGCAGCATTTAATTCTTTTTTTTTATTAAACTAAGAAGAATATAAAAAGAGGAAACTGTGTACATATAGACAGAGATTCCTTTATTCTTACGCCCGATGTGTATAAAGCCTTACTGAAGAGTATTACGCTGTTATGGCAAAGCTGTCAGTTTAGGGCATTGGTATATTGCGTTGTATACAATTCGACACGTGGTTTGCCGGGGATAAAGAAGTTTCGCGGAAGGGAAACGAGACACGCTTTGTCCATACAATATCCGTTAGAGAGAGAGAGAGAGAGGGAGAACATTTTGCCCCAACGATATCCGAATATTGGAAACGGCATGCTGTACTACTTGGCATTCGCGCCAGAAGCTCCAATACATAGTGTTTGAGTGTCAATCTGATTCGAAAAATGTTGGATGAATTTAATGGTGATTATGAATGTGTTTGGAGGGATCACTAGTGATGGCGACGTTATTCCTCTATTCATCTTCCGACAAGGCTTCAGACTCGACACGGAGAACTACCTCAAGTGCCTTGACGAGGTACTGCTGCCCTGAATCAAGATGGTGGATATTGGAAGAGCCTTTGTCTGGTAACAGGACTCCGCACCCATGCCACACAAACAGGGAAACCTAGCCATGGCTGTCACCCCTTATATCTGGCCACCAAACACCCCAGACTGCAATCCCCTTGATGAGGCGGAGTTGAGCGAGAACCAAACAAAACAACTTGTAACACGAAAGATGAACTGAAGGTAAGGATTATGGCAGCATTCACCAACTTATACAAGGAGACCGTCCAGAAGAGTTACAGGAGATTCCAGAGGCGTCTGAAGGCCGTGACTGAAGCCAATGGCGATGTTATTGAATAAATTTATTCTTTAGTATTTCAAGATATTTTTAGTAATTTTGGTAAACATATCTAATAAAATGAGATGTCAGTGTTATTTTTATTTTTTTTTTTGCTTAATTTAGACGACAATTTATCTATCGTACCTTATAGTTATCGTAATAACAAAAATGTGCGTTCAAACAGAAATGCATTTCGTGCACTTTGCGATTGTTTTGGTCAACATAATCAACCAACCGAGAGTACAATTGGAAACGATGTAACGTTGTTGTGGAGAGGTTCAATTCCTGCGCGCAATGGGTCTGGATTTTTGGCCACATTCTCGTACACTGCAGCAATGTTTTCAGTTGAACGGCGTAAACGAGCACTCAGTGGTGTTTTCACATCTGCCAACGACCCAGTTCGTTTGAATTTAAAAACAATTTTTCCAATTGAACTCTTGAAACTTTAACACGTTGTTTGATTGTTAATCTTTCCATGGTTGAAATTGCCAAAGACTTAAGTTGTTAAATCTGAAAGAAAAAGAAAAAAAAATCATTGGACGCTTAAACTTAATTCACATTTAAAATCGATCCAAGTTATTGGAACACCCTTATATATATATATATATATATATATATATATATATATATATATATAGAGAGAGAGAGAGAGATACGAAGTTTGATCAAAAGTATTGGGAATGTTGTTATAGTAATGGAACTAAAGTACACAGAGTGGCGCAGCTTGACACAGAGATTGACCTTAAACTCTGTTGCGAATACACACTAAGTTATTACGTTCTGGCTCCTTTCCATTGTTTATAGCAATGCTTGGAAGGAAAGTGTGTAGAGTGTGGTCCTCTCACCACACCACAGAGGTTCCATGCTTTGTGCACCGGTTTTTGACCAAGGATAGCATTTTCCAGGTTCAACAACCAACATATTCCCCAGATCTCGGCTCTTGTGATTTTTTTTCCTTTTCAAAAATCAAATCCCATTTGAAAGGAACAAGATTTCAAGACGTCGAAGAAATCCAAGAGAATGTGACGAGGCAGTTGCTCGCTCTCCCAAAAGAGGTGTTCCAAGAATGCTTCCATCAATTGAAACGACGCTCGATAATGTGTGTGGTTTCAGAAATGGACTCCTTCGAAGGAGATTAAATGCTGAATTGATATGTGCAGTAGTTTTCTTTTTATAGCACCATTCGCAATACTTTTTGATCAAACCTTATATATATTGACAAAGATTTCATTGGACTAAATTTGTTATGTTGGTGCGACGACACATGTGCTGGGGGAGTTAAAAAAAATTGTTTTAAATTATCTCGCCGATTTCATTTAGTTTCTTTTTCTTACTGTTTCCATCACTTTTGTTATTAGATATCCCGACCGTGTGATAATGGAAGATCTACCAGGAATGGTGAAATATTGTGTGAGCCGGGACGCAGATTTACACTGGATGACCTTACAATCAAGAAACTCTCTAAACATTTTCATCTTAGTGAATTTTCTTAACATTTTTTTTTCTTTTAACATTTTTTATGTCAATAAAATTTAGACCATAGCTGTGGGGATAAGAGATGGGTTTATACCTTTCCCAAGGGTACTTGTGCGAACGAACTTGGGTGGAATTCGAACTCGGCTTGTTGATATTTCTTTCCGAGTCGCTAACCGTTTTACTTAAAGCACATCCAAAATATTAAATAGAGTAATAACTAAAAAGTATAATAATAAAAAGGTATGGTTTCAAAAATAAAAAAACCAAAGATGTCTTCTTCATTTGCAAACTGTAATGACTGAGACATCATGAAGCTAGATAAATCGGATGAGATCTTTAAATTTTTAATAAAAATATTAATGACTCTAAAAACAAATTAATTTGTTTAATTTTCATTTTAAATACTTTTCAGAAAACAAGAAATGAAAGTGAAACAAGAAAAAAATGTTAATGAATGAATAACGACTCAATTCATGCGCCGCCTATCGATGGAATATAAAATTAAGGGGAGATTAATTCTTTTATAACAAAGTGTTAATATGTCCTGGCCGACAAACAAAATTTTAAAAATAACATTTAATGAACTATTGACTCAAATTTATCTGACCTGTACATGTGGTATTTATTGCTATAAAAAGGACAAGTACTATTTACCATTTTATCAGATAATGAAAGGCGCAGATAAATTTGTGGTTGGTGATATTTGGGTATTCTCTTTTTCTTCCTCACTCTGTCTCTTAGTCTGTTTCTCAGTTTCCATCGCTGTTTTACTCTTTCTATCTCTATTTCTCTCTTTGCACCAGAAAGGGAAGTGGCAGCTTTCAACATTCCCAATACGCTTCTATACCATTTATAGTCTGAACTCTGCTGAGGCTAAAGTTGTTTACCCAATTTCCATTTTCCTGCAAAAACAGCAAATTCTCTACGATTAACGCTTTTATACTTGCCAGCATCAACCGGGCTTGAAACCGTATCGGTAATAGTCGTAAAGTAGGGAATGATTCATAATTTACCTTTTTGTTTGAAATGTTCTGAATTGTCAAAAAAAAAAAAAAAAAAAAACGAAAAAGGATTCATGTCATATTGTTACTGTGGAATTTACTTCCCAGTGTGTTTGTCAAACTCATTGCCTCCGGGCAGAGAGGAACCCAAACGAGGCTATGTCGAAAGGCAGAGTGTCGTCTGGAGATTGTAGACTAGGGGTGGCCAACCTTTTGATTCCATGCGCCAATATTTTGTACGATTAATTTAAATGCGCCACACAAACATTCACTTCCTTTCAGTACGTGTTGTAATATGGACATATTTTAAAGGTATAATAAAATCTATTTATTTGAATGCGGACTCTAATTAGTATAGGCAGTCATAATATTGAAGCTACGATTCAGCGAAATGTAAATTATGAAATTATTCTTACCTTAATTTAACGAAATCCAGACACAAACGCTCTCTCCAATGCAGTGATAAAGAATGAGAAACAATTTAGAACACAATCCCAGTCTACCAGTTAGTTAAGCACTCAGTCAACCAAAAGGACCACGTCAGCATTTTTAACAAAAAGAAATGGTGACAAACACAAATCAAACATTTAGCACTTTCGCAAAGGATGTGCAATAAATATAAAATCACTGAAATGAATGAGTAGAAGTGGCTTAGTTTCTTTTCATCAAAAGGATGCAATGCGCCCCTTGTAAGCATCCAATGCGCCACTTATGGCGCATGCGCCACAGGTTGGCCATCCTTATTATAGACAGCTACCCGACCCGTGAGGTCTACAGGGAAATTTTGCCCGAGACTACAGGCTCAATTCTCCCCACATTAAATTCAGCTTGTGACACATCTAACCGCGTGGGGAGGTTAGTGAATATCTTCATGTCACATTATTAAAAAAAAAAATAATGTTTGAACAAATTAACTTTGAATTAGAAAGGAAGAAAGTTTTGGTTAAAAAATCATTTTATCACTTGCATGGTTTAAAAATATACCGGATATTTTCTGTTAATTTACCCCAAATAATGTAAAGTTAATTATCGCAAATATTAATTCGCCCCAAGAAATTATAAATTTTGAATCAAAGTTTGTTTTTTATTAAATTTTTGGCACTCTTTTGAAATTATAAATTTAAAATCCAAATGTGTTTAACTTGCCTCACAACAACTCCAACACTCATAATAAAATATTAACAAAAATCAGGAAGTTACTCACATTTCATAAGTGTGGGTGATATTCGAGGTACTCGAGGTACTTACAAGGAATTTTTTACAATTTAACAAAAAAAGAAAAATCTGTTTTTGGCTTGTTTATCGGGGTGAGCGCGAACGTAGACCCCACACTTAGAAATAGTGCAACCAAATCGCCAAAATTTGGGGCGATCGCAAAGGTCAACCCCACCGGAGTGCAATGAAAGCGTCTTGCTAATATTTTGGGGTGAATTAACAGAAAAAATCTAATATTGCTTTGCTAACAGATATCTGAGTAGCAATTGATTGAATGATTTGATTTCTACGGCTTAGCAACTTTTTGCAGATTATTTAAAGCCAGATAAAAACAAGCCTTACTAATTAACCCATAGCGGGGAGGGGAAGAGGTGGATGCATACATTTCCCAAAGCTATTTGCGTGTTAGTGAATATAACGAACTCAATTGGAATTGGAACTCCGCTCTCTTGAGGTTGTTTTGGACATTGGCTACCATTTTGACCTTGTCGGACTGATCAGCCTGACTCTTGAGCCAGGATAAATGGTTGTGTCATCAACGAACGATTACCATGAAAATATTTATAGAAAAGGCAAAGGGAGGTAACTTTGTGGGGATGGGAAAGTAACTGAAGCCGAGGAGCCATATCAGGACTAATTTGGCTAAGATGGTGGATTCCGCTTTTCGTAGTTAATTATTAGACTCTAAAATATTCTTTGAGAATTTGGCGTATGAGTTGGGTATACATATGTTACTGCCGTCAAGTTTCGGGTGTTTTTCCTTCGGTCGGAAAGAAGAGAGAAATAAATGAGAGATAACTTAAGAATATGAAGATTTTTTTTCAATATACACGTAAAACACATATACATTGTATATAGAGCTAACGGACGTTGTCATAAAATAAACAAATCATCCATAACTGATAACCTCCTTAATCAAAAGAGTGGTGATTACTGAAGGTCTTATGAACTGATTAATATAAAAAGATTAAGTGAACATAGTTTGAAAATGATTGTTCGAAAACAATTATTCGACAAACATTTATTCGAATTGTAAATTGTTTGAATGAAAATTAATCGAAAGTTAGTCTAAATGATAATTATTTGAAATACAAATTTTTTTATTGCAATAAAAATGTGAAAATTAAAAGAGGAAATACACAAATGATAATTATTCGAAATACAAATATCGTTAATAAAATAAATTAGGAAGAAAAATCCTTGTAACCTTAAGTTATATAATACAGCACGATAAAAATCAACTTTTGATGAGTATTTGTTAAAGGATGCTACTATTTTTTTTAAGTTTTCCATTTGCGTCGCGGTATTTCTTGGCACTCTTGATATTTTGCCAACATGTTCTTAGTTTTGCAATAGGAATTTCTTGCAAGTCCTGTTCTCTTTAAAGAGCGTCTAAGAATTTCAATATTGTGGCATTTTGGGATGACACTTGCTGCAAAAAAGTTCTATACCATCCTTCAAGGGCGTTATTAATTCTCGGTAAATCAGCAATGAGTCTCTCAAAACAAAACCACGTACGTATTTCAAACATTTCGAATAATTATCATTTAGTATAATTGTCCTTTCGATTAATTTTCATTCAAACAATTTACAATTCGAATAAATGTTTCTTTTTCAAATAATTGTTTAAGAACAATTATTTTCGAACAATTTTGTTGATACCTATAAAAACACATTGGATCTAAAGAGTTGGGCTGATTGAAGCTTTCATTACATCACCAGGAATTTAAGATAAGCAAGGCTGTGAAATTTTCACGGGTATAGCTATTTCATAATTAATGCTATATTTTTTTATTTACTTACAAAAATGCGTTATTTACTGGTCCACGGATTTTGTAATGCTGTGGGATAACCCCACCTTGTCTGCCAGTGGACTTCTCTTAACGCTCGTAGGTGACGTTGTAATAAGCAGTATAAAAAGAATTGACAAAAACTTTTTTTCTCTTTTTTATCCTCTCACACACAGGATGTGGGCAACAATAAGATGGAGTCGCCCCTCCCTACCGGTGAAATTTCTTTTCCCTGGTGAACCGACGTTTTATTCAACCGAACCACGCAGCGCATGACACACAAAGACACACACACACGGCAGCTAATCATACAAATATTAGGTTGCGTCATAAATCATTTCCGTTTCAGGGAATAAAGTGTATCATCCTAATAAACAGTTTCTTAAATGATAACAGGTGATGAAAAAGGGGTTACATAAGACTATGTTCAATGTAAAAGGCACTGGATTGACAAGGGTACCTCTATACAACCGACCACAAAATCTGAGCTTCATGGAAGAAAAGTAATGTTTTACATGCGGTGGGATTGTTGTGAGATTATTCATTTCGAGCTCTCAAAATGCAATAAAATACTAAATGCGCATTTATATATCTAGCAGCTACAGCGTGTCCATAAAGTTTGGTCGAAAAGCGCCTTTCGCTCATCAAAAGGAAAAATGACAACGCAAGGTCGTATAAAATAAGAATAAAATAGGAAATTTTTGTAACTCAGTTGGTCTGTTCTACCCCATTCGCCATATTCACCTGACCATGCACCAATCGATTATTATCTTTGTCGATCGCTGCAAACGCTTTGATGAGGAAATCTTTCTCTAATGAAAACCAGATTCAAGAGTTCGTTGTAAAGAGCTGCCTGATAACTGGCCACATATCATGGCAAATAATAATGAATATCAGACTTAATTAAATGTCATACGTGATAGACGCTTGGGCGATCATAACTAACTAGGCAGTCTATCCTGCGATTCAAACCCATTTTATTATTATTTATTTTAGATAATAGTTTTAGTGATACGAGTCTAACTTATTAACCCATAGCTTAGGGAAGAATAGGTGGATTCATAACTTTTCCTTTTGCGCGTAAGTGAATGCAACGAACCAGACTGGGATTCAAATTTCACATTCCGAGCAGATATCAATTACACCACAACGCCCGTCCAATAGCGTATATAATTAAACAAAATGTAATTGTACTTTAAGAAAAAAGTTGGTAAGCAAAACAGAAATTATTTATGACTCAACCTAATATATATATTTCTCTCATTTTCTTTTAGTTTTGTTGTTCAGTCTATAAAGATATATTTTTAAAAAATCCTCCACGTGTTCAGTGCATTTATAATGAAAGTTTTCAACGGAATACGATTGTCGGTAGTGACCCGCTTTCCGTTACAAGTCGTAAACCATATTCGTTATTATTTTAAAAAAGAAATACACAAATGTCTGAACAAAGTTCGCATGAAAGGGTTATATAATAATCTTTAAAATTCATTTTATGCAGTAAAAACTCCATGTTTTATGACGGGATGTTGATTTTTCGGCAAATAAACAGGAACTCTAACTCATCATTTGTTGTAAAAGGCAACCACCATTAGAGAAACATTTTATCAGAAATTAGCATTTCTGTCTACATAAATTCGTTGTAAGTTTTTAAGACATTTTTATGGCCTTTTGATTATCATATTTCTGATCTTGCAGAAATATGTCAGAAATGAGAATATTTTATCTCGCAAGAAAAGCCTCAAAACTCAATCTGACATCTGTAAATGAAAAAACAATTTTGATTTGTAGTCAAACTGCTTCTAGATAATATCTGACACAGACTGACAATTCTTTTCTTTATGGCGGGTGAGGAGTTAAGGAAGAAACTATTACAGATAAAGCGGTGATATTTTCTTATTGGTTTATCAAAGTTTTAAAATTTCTTGAATATTACTCGCTTACATTTGCCTTACCAGATCTTGAATTATGGCACTTTGTGTCCTCCATATGTTTTGACTGACTTATCAACCACTTGATGAATATTCATGAACGTTCTCAAATTTAAAAAACCTTGATAAACCAATGATATCCTTGCTTTTGTATATAAACACGTGCATCAAAATAAATCCTACACTTGCCTTGATAAAGTCCCTCAGAGGTCGAAACGCGCCCGCTAAGAATAGTTTTTCAGTCTCACACAGACTGAGTATTTTTTTCTTTTGGCGGTTGAGAAGTTAAGGAAGAAACTATTACAGATAAAGCGGTGCTGTTTTTTAAAGAAAACCTGCAAGAAAGGACAAACTATCAATTATAAAAAGATAGAATGCATTTTTGCCAGCAAAAAGAACAGCCGAGTTTGCGAGCGACGAATTGAAGATGCCAAAATTAAGCAAGTACGAAAAATTAAATATCTGTGACGTGTTTTAATATAGGCCGGAAAATGTGGCACTAAAATCCGAAGGTGCATTGGGATAGTGAAAGATGCCTTCCAAAAGTTAAACAAAGTATTAAGAAACAGGAAAATTTCATTAGAAACAAATAATACTGAACTGCAATGCAATATCAGTCCTTGTATCTGACAGGGAATGTTGGACAATTTCTTTAGAGATGAAGAGGAGACTTGAGGCAACAGAAATTTAATTCTACAGAAGGATGCTGAGAATATATTATGGACAGAGAATGTGAGTAATAAGGGTGTTTTAACGAAAATTGGACGCGTAATAAGGAAAGAATTCTTGGAAAATTTGACACTCACAGGACATTAAAATCAAGAGAGACAGAAGAAAACAATGCATAACCTACCTAACAAGCTTGTCGTGACCATTATCAAGGGACAGATAATTAATATTAACAAAATAAATACACTGTACACTTTTCAATCCCTACTGTGTTTTTGGTGAAGATTACATCCACTTTTCGTGGAGTTTGATAGTAAAATCGAATTTATTTACAGAAATAATATTTCTGTAAAAAACATGACACTGAAATCCGAAGACGCATTTGAATAGCAACATATGCCTTCCAAAAGTCAAACAAAGTATTAAAAAAGGGGGGGAATTTAACTAGAAACAAAGAAAATAGTGCTGAAATACTATGTAATATCAGTCCTACAATATGGCAATGAACACTGGACAATTACATTACAGACGAAGAGGAGGCTTAAGGCAATAGAAATGTGGTTCTACAGAAGGATGCTGAGAATATACGATGGACAGAGCAAGTAAATAATGAGGACGTCTTAAGGAAAATGGAAACAATTTGTTGGAGACACAATGAGGGTAAAAAAGGAAGCTTAGAAAATTTTGTACACACAGGACACATTGAAGGCAAAGTGGGGGATCGACGGAAATATCACGTAGCCTACATAATGAACTTGTGTTAATGGATAACAGAACGGGAAATGATAGTAAAAAGACAAACATTGCTAAGAACTACAATGAATAGGAAGTTGTGGAGAGCCATAATTCACTATAGTGAACAGTTTATAAGCTTTGCATCGTTTTTTATGCTTTCAGAAAGAAATAATTGCTTTTTTACACGAATAACACAGTCTGCATCAAGAATAGTGTTTACCATTTATTAATGGCATTTTTAAAGAATCTCAGAGAAAGGCATAAACTTAAATATCCCTGTAATCTTTTTTATATACTTTTATATCAGATATAAAACAAATAAGGTGAGATATTAGCAACAAACGGTAAAGGCAATGAATATTTTTTAACGAGATTCCATTTCTATATTGGGAAAAAAATTCCTTAAAATCACAAATAAACAGATATCAATAGGTCTTTATTTAATTGTGTCATTTAAATTCTTTTACTGAGACATTTACTTTTTCTTTACATTTAATCTATCTATCTATCTATCTATCTATCTATCTATCTATCTATCTATCTATCTAAGCCTGTTCTTCTATCTATCTATCTATCTATCTATCTATCTATCTATCTAAGCCTGTTTTTCTATCTATCTATCTATCTATCTATCTATCTATCTATCTATCTATCTATCTATCTATCTATCTATCTATCTATCTATTTCAGTTTGCTGATTATCTATCAATATATCTATCTAATTTCATCTAAAATCATACTGAGGTATCAAACTGACAGTAACCAGGCAACGTTACCGATGTAGAAAGGGAGACGATCCAGCGTGCGGCAACTTTGGAAAGTATCCGAAAACGATAGCACCGGTTGACCCTTGTGAGTGAAATTGGGTAGACGGAACACTTGGGAGCCGTCGATAGTTGTGCTAGCACGAAGTCACAAGTCATCGTGACCGAGGGTTTGAGTGTGATAGTCTTGTTTCAGATTGTTGATCACGCTAGATAACACGCTCTCTCTCCAGAAACTGTAACTAATGTCTGCTCAGCATAGTTGCAGTATAAACCACAGGTGGGATCTGAGCGAGCGTCTGCAATAGGGATTGGCTATCCGCCCTAATTGACAGGTATCCTCCAATACGAGTGGTCAGTTATTATATATATATATTGTTCTTTTGGACTTCATCGGATTAAATTTATGATTCCGTTTAGTACGATGAAGTACTAAAGGACGAATAGCGTCACACGAAACCTTTTTTTTCCATTTTGTCATCCTTGTTTCCCCTAATATTGTTATTGGTATTACGTATCGGTTTCCGATATATACAAGGTCTGAAAATTACGTTCATGCATAAAACAGACAGTCACCACTCGGTGTTCATTTTACATACGATCTGTCCCTGATATTGAGCACTTTTACCCATAAATATAGCATAACTTCATTTTTATTATATATATATATATATATATATATATTTGTGTGTGTGTGTGTTTGCGTGTGTGTGTGTGTGATTGAATAAATTACAAATATTTTGTTTGCTCATTTTTATCATAATCCTTTCATATTCACGAATGTTTTTCCGTATATTACACTTAAATCGAACATACCTAAAAAGAGAATTTGCTGCCTAAATACGCACACACACACACACACACACACACACATATATATATATATATATATATATATATATATATATATATATATATCACCCC